>OX457003.1:22284708-22797208 GCA_949752705.1 Callimorpha dominula | reverse complement strand
GATTACTGCATCAAAATAGCAAAAATAGTTATAAAAAGAAACAAGACACGATGAAGTAAAAAATGTTGTCATAATATAGTATTGCATATTATTGTACATCATTAGATATATAGAACGAATGGAGAAATAGCATTAGAATAAGCAGTAGTCAAAATATGTAATAGAATTTAAGATTCATGTAAGCAAAAACTTAATATAAGCGTAATTGTTTGTTGTTAACAGTATTAGCATTAAGTAGATTGTAAATAGCAATTAAGATTATGTAAATGATAACAAAACGATACCTATAAATAAGATACTAATATAAGCAATAGTGTAAGAAAAGTTATAAATAGAAGCTAAGATAGTCATGTAAATTAATAAATTGTCTTCACTAGAATGAAAACACTATGTGGCATAAAAGTGCGAAAGTGCGTGAGGCATAAAAGCGAGTAATGGTCTAAAAAAAATAAAGAGAAAATACAGTCTCCGATTACGTTGGAGGTACAAGCGATAACACCCTGTGATGACGGGTGCGTTTAAAAAAAAAAAAAAAAAAAAAAAAAAAAAAAAACCTAACCTAACCTAACCTAACCTAACCTAACCTAACCTAACCTAACCTAACCTAACCTAACCTAACCTAACCTAACCTAACCTAACCTAACCTAACCTAACCTAACCTAACCTAACCTAACCTAACCTAACCTAACCTAACCTAACCTAACCTAACCTAACCTAACCTAACCTAACCTAACCTAACCTAACCTAACCTAACCTAACCTAACCTAACCTAACCTAACCTAACCTAACCCAGTTGCACTCGGTCTATCGAGCTGGAAGCAGCGAAATCCACGTGCTCCGTACAGAAAAAATCGTTTTCATTGGTTTTTGAGCTCCGATTTTAAAGAGTGAAGTATCGTTGGATGCGCAATTCTGTGCTGCGTAAAGTGCCGCGCTTCAATAGTGCCGGTCTATCGTATAAAAAAAAGTTTTCAGTGAAAAAACCTCATTTTTAGAGGTTAAGTGGAAATCTGTGCAACTGGAACGCATATGCTGCCGAAACTAGATCGGCGACCTCCTTGTTTTTATCGGAATCTTGTGGACATCGTGGCTCCTGATCACCGGGACCACCCAAAATCATCGAGATCCTGCGCTCTAGCGAGTTATTCAGGATTTTCAAAAAACCACGTGGACTGAAAAAGCTGAAGGAGTGGAGACAGCGGTGTGAAAATTGGCGTATATTTGGACCTCTATCACACAAGGCGAGTGCAACTTGATTTAGAATTTTAAGACAGCTAGAACATTTTTTATGACAGTTTAAACTTTGAATATTTCGACCCTTATAACTTTGGACAGAGGACTTTTCTTGAAGATCTTCAACTGCAGTCTGGTGCGCGCTCATTAGAAGACCTTAAGTTTTAATTTTTAAAATTTTTGATTAACCCATATTAGTGTAGTAATTATTTAACTGAAAAAATTTTAATTCTTGAATTTTAATGTTAAAACATAGCTTAAAAATTAAAGTCTAGATTTACCCTTATAGAAGCTTAATTGTAGTTAATTTTAATATTTTTTTCAAATTTTTTAGTCAAATAGCCTTATAGTTATTGAATTTTATATGTTTTTTGTAAATAATTCCTTATAAATAGGATAAAATCACTTTTATATTGCATTTTTGTGTTTTTCCACCTTGTTTGGACTTATTTAAGCCGAAACTAGGCCCGGATAGCTCTAAAATCGCCGGATTTTGCAAAAGTCGGCCATTTTAAGAAATTCGGATAATTGTGTGTTTAGCTATTATCTAAAGAACCGTTTGGCGTACGAGGCTGCGGTTTTCGGCTTGGGAAAGAGCACCTTTAGTAGATTGTTTAGATATAATTTTCAGGCGTTTTCAGCCTAAAAAGTTTTTCAGGACTGAAACCCGTATTTTCAGATAGAGAGAGTGGAGCCGATCTGTAGACTGAAAACCCGGGCTCGATGCGACGATTGGTTGTGGAGAAAACGGCAGTTTAAATTGTCGTTTGACAGTTCGGCGGCCATCTTGTTAAACCTAATTCGGCTCTAACTCCTGAACCGATAAAGATAAATTGATTCTGTTTTCAGATTAACATACTAGGGCTTAACATCTACCCCACAACTCGGTTTCAGGAGGATTGGGGCTGAAATTTTTCAGTTTCCTGAAACTGTTTTTAGTAAATAAAAAGAGCCAGGCTGAAACCAACGAGCCCAAACTCGGGTCTTTTGCGACGCATACGACCGGAGATATCGCAGGTCAAAAAGTCACTTTGACGTTTACGGCGGCCATTTTGTTAATATTAAAACACTCATATCTCCGGAACGGTGGGTCGTAGAAGGCTGGGGTTTCTCTTGTCAACTTTGGCTGGACCTCAGCTGCGGGGGGAAGCCTGTTTCAGGAGTCTTCAGGGGAAAAATATTTTCAGTGCTGAAAATCCGCGCAGCGGGGAGATCGCGTCGAGCACTTCTATTTAAGCCCAAACTCGGGACTATTCGGCTGGGCCATTCGGAAGATACAGCAAATATCCGTTTTCGGCAGATGTGACCGCGTAGTATCCGAAAAGTTCGAAAAGCTGTATCTCCGGAACCCGTCGAGCTACAGAAACGTGCTTGGTGTCGCTTTGAAGGGCTCGGGGAGATCTTTCGGTTGGGTCTACTTTACTGACTCTACATAGAGCACAAAAGTTTTTCGATCTAAGATTGGGAACTGAGGATCCTGGAGCGGTCTTTCTTTTGAAGCGAGACTATAGTGATCAAATTTAATAGACTTAATTGAACTCTACCAGTCTAATCCAGTGGAGACTGACTACATAGCGACGAAAGTTAAATTATTTTATCTTTTTGTAACAAATTCTATATTACCGTTAGGAAGTGTAATCACGAAGGCTTTATTGAGCCCGACTATAAACTTGTGTTCTCTTTACGACTGGTTGACTAGCAATTATTGACAAGTTTTCTTGTCCTGTTGTTTTTTTGTTTTACTCTTATTTTATTTTCATTTACACTGCGCACATCTTTACACTGTGTGCAGACAACGATCTGACATATACATACACTATTGTGTTTCTATTTAGCTTATTTTTATATCCTCACCTGACGCATTCCTCTGACAATGTTTACTAGAACACCAGTGAAACCTGTGGAAGAAAATGAGAAAAAATCTCCGCCAAGAACACAGACGCTTTCATCTGGCGTTGGACGAGTTGTTGCAAAACAAACTTCTCCGCCAAGGACGCAGACGACTTCATCTAATGTTAGGAAAAGCGTGGAAAAGTTGGAGGCTGCGGGATCAGAACCACACAACTTGACTCCAGCTACCAGCAAAATGGAAATACAAGTTCTTCCTAGACAGGTTCTCGCAACGCGTTTAGCTGAAGCCAAAGCAAACGTAGTCAAAGCTAAGACGAACATAAACAATTCTCGGAATATTAAAACGGACATTAAAACAAACGTACTGGAAGCTGTAGACAAATTATATCAGATAATAAAAGAAGCGGACATCGAGATCAAAAGACTCAAAAAAACCGGAGAGACACCTGCTTGTGATAATATAGACAGCTCCCAGACATTACCCGACAAGACCGAGGAAGGAAATCAACTGATAATCGCACATCTGAAAGAACAGAGCCAGCTACTCATGGAAAACGGCAGAAAAATAGAAGAACTAAAGGACAAGATGGAACAACAGCACCACCTTATAAGCTCAAAAACCTACGCAGAGGCAACGGTAGTCCGTTCCACCTTGCACCCACCCCCGCAGAACGTACTGCACTCGGTAGTTGTCACGTCCCAGGATGAAAACGACACTGGAGACCAAGTTCTAACAAAAGTTAGAGAGGCGGTGAATGCCAAGGAAGGGTGGATCAGAGTGGAAAGGACTCGGAAAGGTAAGGACAGAAAGGTGATAATGAGCTGTAACACAGCCGAAGATAGACAGAAGGTGAAACAGAGGCTGGAAAATTCCGGTAAGAGCCTGGTCGTAGAAGAGGTCAAAAACAGAGACCCTCTCCTGAAGTTAGCCGACGTACTAACAGTTAACACTGATGAGGATGTCTTAAGGGCCTTCAGGAACCAAAACCGGAGCATATTCAACGACCTAAAGGAGAATGAAGACAGACTCGAAATCAAGTATAAAAGGAAAGCCCGGAACCCGCATACTAGCCATATCGTCCTCAGTGCATCACCGGCCATATGGAAAAGAGCGACCGACGCTGGAGCGGTCTATATTGACCTACAGCGCATCCGGGTGTTGGACCAGTCACCACTGGTACAATGCTCGAGATGCCTTGGATATGGTCATAGCAAGAGGTACTGCGTAGATCCAGCAGACCTTTGCAGCCACTGCGGAGGTCCGCACCTTAGGGCACAATGCCCGGAGTGGCTTGCAGGAGGCGAACCCTCATGCAGAAACTGCACAGCGGCCAAGCTCGATCGCAATGACCACAACGCCTTTAGCAAAGAATGTCCCATACGCAGAAAGCGCGATGCCATAGCTCGCATGTCGGTAGCGTATTGCTAAGGGCACCCAGGGGAACAAACACCTGTACCGAGTGTTCCAGTGCAACCTACAACGAAGGAAGTTGGCTACAGAAGAACTAATGGTTGAAGCAACTAAAGGCGGAGTTGCAATAGCGTTGGTCCAGGAACCTTACGTGGGTGGGTCAGATAGTATGAAGACATACCGTGGTGTTAGAATATACCAAAACACCAAAGGGGGCACGGTCAAAGCGGCTATTGCTGTATTTGACCCCAACCTAGATGTCACGCAACACCCGGAGCTCACCACCAACAACATCGCAGTGGTGAGCGTAAGCACCAAGCAATGGAAACTCACATTGGTGTCATATTATTTTGAACCGGATCAGCCCATAGATCCGTACCTGGATCATATAAAAATAATAGCGACAGCCATAACACGGAGGCTCATTATCGGAGGCGATTGCAATGCAAAGAGTACCTGGTGGGGAAGCCCTGAAATCGACCACAGGGGGGACAATGTGGCCGGAACGCTGCATGAGTTGGACCTTCATATTCTCAACAAAGGTGATACTCCAACTTTCGACACTATTCGTGGCGGGAAACACTACACTAGTTTTGTTGACGTGTCGGCCTGCACTACTGATATGCTGGACCTTGTGGAGGACTGGAAAGTTATCGCAAATCTCACGTGCGCTGACCATAGTGGTATTAGCTTTGATATCAAACTTAAAAAATCGGTTGGGGTAAGTGTCAAAAGAACTACAAGACTTTTCAACACAAGGAAAGCAAACTGGGAAACTTTTCATCGTAAATTTAAACAACAAATATTAGAATACAACATAGACATTGAAAAAATTTGTGCCATTAATACATTAGAAGAACTAGATCTAATCATAAAAAATTATAACAAAGCTATTACAGAATCTAGCAACATCTCAATACCAATAAAAAAGAATACGGAGACATTTACCCTACCATGGTGGTCAGAGGAGCTCGCGAAGATGAAGCAGGAAGTCACCACTATGAAACGCAGAATCAGGAACGCCGCACCGATTCGAAAGCAAAGTGTTGTGGACGCTTACAAAATAGCCAGAGACAAATACGAGACCAGAGCTACGGAGGCCTATATCGGAAGTTGGAAGGAGTTCTGTAGCAAACAAGACAAGGAGAGTCTGTGGGAGGGCATTTACCGCGTAATAGGGAGAACAGCCAAGAGGGAAGAGGACACACCCTTGGAAGAAGGCGGCATCACTCTTGATGCAAAAGATTCAGTGGAGTTGTTAGCGAAAACGTTCTACCCGGAAGACCTAAGGGAGAACGACAACCAGTCGCATCGAGAAATAAGGAACCGGGCATCAACTGTGAACCTCCAACAAACCGAAGGACAGAACGATCCACCGTTCACGATAACGGAAATGCTTACCGCACTGGATTCCTTGAACCCGAAGAAAGCGCCTGGTGCTGATGGATTCACTGCGGACATATGCAGCCACGCCATAAAAAGTGATCCCAAACTTTTCCTGGCAGTACTCAACAAATGTCTAGAGCTCCATTATTTCCCAGTTATCTGGAAGGAAGCCACGGTCATAGTGCTGAGGAAACCAGGAAAAGAATCATATACAACCCCCAAGTCTTACCGCCCCATAGGATTGTTACCGGTCATGGGCAAGGTGTATGAAAAGATGTTGGTCGCCAGACTCAAACACCACCTGCTACCGAAACTAAACCCCAACCAGTTTGGATTCATGCCCCAAAAAAGCTGCGAAGACGCCCTATATAAATTAATGCAACATTTAAAAATCAAACTGGAAGAGAAGAAAATCATAACCA
Organism: Callimorpha dominula; assembly: GCA_949752705.1. NCBI lineage: Eukaryota > Metazoa > Arthropoda > Insecta > Lepidoptera > Erebidae > Callimorpha > Callimorpha dominula. The sequence continues at coordinate 22,790,905 of OX457003.1, read as the reverse complement.
TTGTGTCATTGGATATAGAGGGCGCCTTCGACAGCGCATGGTGGCCAGCGATCAGAGTCCAACTGGCAAAAGCGAGCTGTCCCCTAAATGTAAGAAAAGTGTTTGACAGCTACCTTGACCAAAGGAAGGTCACGGTGAGGTATAATGGGGAAACATTCACAAAGGCGACCAACAAAGGGTGCGTCCAAGGGTCAATAGGTGGGCCCATCCTGTGGAACATACTACTGGATCCCCTGCTGAACACTCTTGAATCCGCGGGTCATTATGTGCAAGCGTTTGCTGACGACGTCGTCATGGTGTTCGATGGTCAGACTGCACAACATGTGCAAAGACACGCCAATGCCGCCCTCGAACTCGTTCGGTTGTGGGGCGTCGAAAATAAGCTCAAATTCGCGCCTCATAAGACCAACGCAATGGTAATCACGCGCAAGCTTAAATTCGATACTCCGCGCCTGAGCATGGGCGGGGTTGACATTGGCATGTCTAAACAAATCAAGATGTTGGGAGTGACGTTTGACGAGAAGCTGACCTTTAACGCACACGTGGCTAATGTTTGTAGAAAGGCCATAAACATAAACAAACAACTCGCAAGAGCGGCAAAGGCGAGTTGGGGCCTCCATCCCGAAGTGATACGAACAATCTACACAGCGACCATCGAGCCCATCATTTTGTATGCGGCTAGTGTTTGGGCACCGGCTGCTGAAAAACTGGGAGTGCAGAAACAGCTCGGAGCTGTGCAGAGAGGCTTCGCACAAAAAATGTGCAAGGCTTATCGCACGGTCTCCCTGAACTCAGCTTTGGTCTTGGCGGGAGTGCTCCCGCTTGATCTTCGTGTACGCGAGGTAGCCTCACTATACAGGATCAGGAAGGGGGCGGCTCTACCGGGACTGGGGGACAGAGAGATCGAGCGATCAATACCAGCAACAGAAGCGCCACATCCTGCAACAGTTACAGACCTTGAGTTGACATGCCTTAGAGACCAGAATGAAGTGGACGCGAACAGTAACTGTGCAGTAAAAATCTTCACAGACGGCAGTAAGATCGGGGGAAGAGTCGGCGCAGCTCTGTCCGTGTGGGAGGACGAAGCGGAAGCGTCCACCGTCAAGCTGTGCTTGCCGTCATACTGCACAGTTTACCAAGCGGAACTGCTGGCCATTCGCGAAGCTACGAGGCGAATTAAAAAACACGGTGCACTCACATTCGGCATCTACAGTGACTCAATGGCAGCTCTACAAACGGTCATAAACCTAGGCTCCCTCCACCCGCTAGCTGTAGAAACCCGCGAGAACATTGCAGCATTATCTCGACAGAACAAAGTGGTATCTCTGTTCTGGATTAAAGCACACGCAGGACTGGAGGGAAACGAAAGAGCGGACCAGCTCGCCAAAGAAGCCGCTGCAGCATCAAGCAAGAGGAAACCGGACTACGACTTTTTTCCCATCTCATTTGCGAAGCGACAGCTCAGACTGGAGACGATTCGACAATGGGATGCGAGATATAGGACGGGAGAGGTAGCCAGAATCACAAAACTATTCTTCCCGGATGTGATTACTGCATACAGAGTGATTCGCAAATTCGAACCGACGTGCCTTAGCACACAGTTGTTGACCGGCCATGGGGGGTTCTCCGAATACTTATGTCGTTTTAAGTGTAAGGAGAGACCCTCATGCACATGTGACCCAGGTGTAGAGGAATCTGTCCCCCACATTATCCTGGAATGCCCAGCGTTCGGATATGAGAGATACAAAATTGAACAGATACTAGACACAAAACTTTCAATAGAAAATATACAATTTATTATGGTGGACAAAAGAAGAAAAAAGTTCATGAACTATTGCTTAAAACTAGTAGAAACAGTCGTAAAGAGAAACAAGTAGCAAAAAGTATGATGACCTTATATTATGAAAATATACTGTACATCATACACAGAAATTTATTAAGGAATATTATAGTTAAAAGTAAGAATAAGCTTAGTTTAAGTTACAAATAAGAATTAGATTTAGACAAACTATGTAAGAACATTAAGTAAAGATGTAAAACAATACTGGGCTAAAAGAGGCTCAAGATAATAGTGGGTATTGTAAATTGAAATAATAAACATAAATGTAAAATAGACTTACGTATATGTACTATAAAGTATAGATATAAGCATATGATAAGATAAATGTAAATATAGTAAATACAATCTGTAAATTAGATAGTTAAGATAACAAGTTGTAAAAGTTGGTTGTTCCCACACTTAATAAAGAAAACTGTGTGTGCTGTAAACCCGATACTTGTAATAAAGATATAATATTATTAGATTAGAGTAGATAGAAAGATTAGACCGGAATCCCACCGGGAAATTGCATGACAGAGATAGTAAAAAAGAAAGATATAGTATGCGGAATAAAAGTGCGAGAGGAATACTTGATAGAACTGGAATGAAAGAGTAGCATTAGATAACATAGGCTCTGATATTGTGTCAGAGGAAGTAGAAAAAAAAAAAAAAAAAAAAAAAAAAAAAAAAACCTAACCTAACCTAACCTAACCTAACCTAACCTAACCTAACCTAACCTAACCTAACCTAACCTAACCTAACCTAACCTAACCTAACCTAACCTAACCTAACCTAACCTAACCTAACCTAACCTAACCTAACCTAACCTAACCTGATAGGTAGGACTGCGAAAAGGCAGGAGGACGTAGCCTTGGTCAAAAACGGCGTAACTCTGGATTCCGCCGAATCCGCATCGCACCTGGCTGAAACCTTCTATCCGGAGGACCAAATGGGTACAGACAGCCAAGACCACAAGGACACCCGGGAGCTCGCACAGCGGGTAAACGATCGGGTCCATGATGAGGTGCATGACCCGCCGTTTACAGCGCATGAGATGATGACCGCGGTGTCCAGCTTAAACCCGAAGAAGGCGCCAGGTGCGGATGGTTTTACGGCGGACATCTGCCGTCGAGTCATTCTCCAGGACCCTGATGCTTTCCTTGCCCTGGCCAATAAGTGCCTCACCCTGGGCCACTTCCCTAACAAGTGGAAGGAGGCCACGGTAGTGGTGCTGAGGAAGCCGGGCAAGGACAGTTATCAGAGCGCCAAATCGTACAGGCCCATAGGCCTTTTACCTGTACTGGGAAAAGTTCTGGAGAAAATGGTAGTAGCAAGGCTCCAGTGGCACCATGTACCGAGGCTCAGTACTCGCCAGTACGGCTTTATGCCCCAGAGGAGCACCGAGGACGCCCTCTATACCCTAGTGAACCAAATTAAAGCGGAGGTTAAATTGAAAAAACTGGTAACGCTCGTCTCACTGGATATAGAGGGTGCCTTCGATAGCGCATGGTGGCCGGCCATCAAAGTCAGACTGGCTGAGGAAAAGTGCCCGGTCAATATCAGGCGGCTGCTGGACAGCTACCTCGACGGCAGATGTATAAACCTTAGGTACGCCGGAGCGGAACATCGCAGGAAGACACAAAAAGGCTGCGTCCAAGGGTCCATTAGCGGACCCATCCTATGGAATATCCTCCTAGACCCTCTCCTAAAGGGTCTGCACGAACGGGGCGTCACCTGCCAAGCGTTTGCGGATGACGTGGTTCTGCTGTTCGCCGAGTGTACAGCGCTAGAGGTGCAGCGACGTGCCAATGCCGCCCTCGACTTTGTTCGGGGGTGGGGCGTTAAAAATAAATTAAAATTCGCGCCACACAAGACCTGCGCCATGCTTATAACAAACAAGTTAAAGCATGACACCCCGCTCCTGAGCATGGGCGGGGTCGACATTGGCATGTCCCGAGAGCTGAGGATTTTGGGGCTTACTATAGACGACAAGCTGACCTTTAACACCCATGTCGGCAACGTCTGTAGGAAGGCCCTAAATATCTACAAACAGCTCTCGAGAGCAGCGAAGATAAGCTGGGGGCTGCACCCCGAAATAGTGCGTACTATATACACGGCGACGGTAGAGCCAGTCATCACATACGCGGCAGCAGCATACGCGCCCGCCACCGAGAAGCTGGGTGTCCGTAAGCTTCTCAACGCTGTGCAGAGGGGATTCGCGCAGAAAATCTGCAAGTCCTACCGCACTGTCTCCCTTAACTCGGCCCTGTTGCTGGCCGGGTTACTGCCTTTGGACCTCCGTATCCAAGAAGCGGCTCGTCTATACGAAGCTCGCAAAGGGTCAACCCGGCTAGTGCTGGGAGACCGTGAGGTAGAACGTGTGGTGGGATTTGCAGAATTACCGCATCCGGCTCTGCGTATGGACATGAGTTTCCAGAGTCTAGACGACCAAAGCCTGGTAGACCGACATAACGTGCAGGCGCTCCGTATCTTTACGGATGGCAGCAAGATACAGGGCAAAGTCGGTGCCGCGCTGTCCATTTGGGACAGCCGGGCCGAAATCAGAAGCCGAAAACTGTGCTTGTCAGCGTACTGCACAGTCTACCAGGCCGAGCTCTTGGCCATATGCAGAGCTTCGAGCGAGATCCTCAAGTGCAGCGCGGGGAGCTGCGGCATCTATAGCGACTCGAGGGCGGCGCTGCAAACAGTGACGAACCCCGGGACTCTGCATCCCCTCGCGATCCAGGCACGCCGCAACCTCAGCCAAGCCTTGATCCAGCACAAAGATGTATCCTTGTTCTGGATTAAGGCCCACGCCAACATCGATGGAAACGAGCGTGCCGACTTTCTGGCAAAGGAGGCGGCGCTGTCGAGTCGGAGGAAGCCTGACTACGACCTGTGTCCGCTTTCATTCGTCAAGCAGGAAATTCGCAGCGGTTCCCTTGACGAATGGAACCGGAGATACCAGTCGGGGCAGACGGCCTCCGTCACGAGAGCGTTCTTCCCAAACGCGAGGGATGCGTACAGACTGGTGCAGAAAATCAAACCGCAAGGCGTGGTAACGCAGATATTAACGGGACACGGGGATTCTCCCAATACTTGCATCGCTTCAAGTGTCGGGAGAGCCCGTCGTGTATCTGCGACCCAGAAAAGGAAGAAGGGGTGTTGCACATTGTGTTCGAGTGTCCAGTGTTCGGCTCCCGTAGGTATGAGGCTGAACAACACCTAGGAGTACGAATAAACCAAGATGATGCTCATACACTAATCGCGGGAAAGGAAACAAGGGTGCACTTTTTAAATTTCGCAGAGGACATATGCAAAAATGTGATACAGAGAAACAAACAAGATTAATTTGTTTCTCTCTATCACAAACCAAATAATAAATAAAATAAAGAAGTAAAATTATAGAAAAAGTTAAACAACAGAAATAGAACACCAAAGACTCTTGTCATGCAAGAGGATAGCTGCATTACCTTTAAAAAAAAAAAAAAAAAAAAAACCTAACCTAACCTAACCTAACCTAACCTAACCTAACCTAACCTAACCTAACCTAACCTAACCTAACCCAGTTGCACTCGGTCTATCGAGCTGGAAGCAGCGAAATCCACGTGCTCCGTACAGAAAAAATCAAAAACATTTTTTAGAGGTTAAGTGGAAATCTGTGCAACTGGAACGCATATGCTGCCGAAACTAGATCGGTGACCTCCTTCTATTCATCGGAATCCTGTGGACATCGTGGCTCCTTATCACCGGGACCACCCAAAATCATCGAGATCCTGCGCTCTAGTGACTTATTCAGGATTTTCAAAAAACCACGTGGACTGAAAAAGCTGAAGGAGTGGAGACAGCGGTGTGAAAATTGGCGTATATTTGGACCTCCATCACACAAGGCGAGTGCAACTTGATTTAGAATTTTAGGACAGCTAGAACATTTTTTATGACAGTTCAAACTTTGAATATTTCGACCCTTATAACTTTGGACAGAGGACTTTTCTTGAAGATCTTCAACTGCAGTCTGGTGCGCGCTCATTAGAAGACCTTAAGTTTTAATTTTTAAAATTTTTGATTAACCCTTATTAGCGTAGTAATTACTTAACTGAAAAATTTTTAATTCTTGAATTTTAATGTTAAAATATAGCTTAAAAATTAAAGTCTAGATTTACCCTTATAGCAGCTTAATTATAGTTAATTTTAGTATTTTTTTCAAATTTTTTAGTCAAATAACCTTAAAGTTATTGAATTTTATATGTTTTTTGTAAATAATTCCTTATAAATAGGATAAAATTACTTTTTTATTGTATTTTTGTGTTTTTATACCTTGTTTGGACTTATTTAAGCCGAAACTAGCCCCGTATAGCTCTAAAATCGCCGGAAATTGCAAAAGTCGGCCATTTTAAGAAATTCGGATAATTGTTTGTTTAGCTATTATCTACCGAACCGTTTGGCGTACGAGGCTGCGGTTTTCGGCTTGGGAAAGAGCACCTTTTGTAGATTGTTTAGATATAATTTTAAGGCGTTTTCAGTCTGAAAAGTTTTTCAGGACTGAAACCCATATTTCCAGATAGAGAGTGGAGCCGATCTGTAGACTGAAAACCCGGGCTCGATGCGACGATTGGTTGTGGAGAAAACAGCAGTTTAACTTGTCGTTTGACAGTTCGGCGGCCATCTTGTTTAACCTAATTCGGCTCTAACTCCTGAGCCGATAAAGATAAATTGATTCTGTTTTCAGATTAACATACTAGGGCCTAACATCTACCCCACCCCTCGGTTTCAGGAGGATTGGGGCTGAAATTTTTCAGTTTCCTGAAACTTTTTTCAGTAAATAGAAAGAGCCAGGCTGAAACCAACGAGCCCAAACTCGGGTCTTTTGCGACGCATACGACCGGAGATATCGCAGGTCAAAGAGTCACTTTGACGTTTACGGCGGCCATTTTGTTAATATTAAAACACTCATATCTCCGAAACGGTGGGGTTTCTTTTGTCAACTTTGGCCGGACCTCAGCTGCGGGGGGAAGCCTGTTTCAGGAGTCTTCAGGGAAAAATATTTTTCAGTGCTGAAAATCCGCGCAGCGGGGAGATCGCTTCGAGCACTTCCATTTAAGCCCAAACTCGGGACTATTCGGCTGGGCCATTCGGAAGAAACAGCAAATATCCGTTTTCGGCGGATGTAACCGCGTAGTATCCGAAAAGTTCGAAAACTCTCAGTTTACTGACTCTACATAGAGCACAAAAGTTTTTCGATCTAAGATTGGGAACTAAGGATCCTGGAGCGGTCTTTCCTTTGAAGCGAGACTATAGTGATTAAATTTAATAGACTTATTTGAACTCTACCAGTCTAATCCAGTGGAGACTGACTACATAGCGACGAAAGTTAAATTATTTTATCTTTTTGTAACAAATTATATATTACCGTTAGGAACTGTAATCACGAAGGCTTTATTGAGCCCGACTATAAACTTGTGTTCTCTTTACGACTGGTTGACTAGCAATTATTGACAAGTTTTCTTGTCCTGTTGTTTTTTTTCTTTTTTTTGTTTTACTCTTATTTTATTTTCATTCACACTGCACACATCTTTACACTGTGTGCAGCCAACGATCTGACATATACATACACTATTGTGTTTCTACTTAGCTTATTTTTATATCCTCACCTGACGCATTCCTCTGACAATGTTTACTAGAACACCAGTGAAACCTGTGGAAGAAAATGAGAAAAAATCTCCGCCAAGAACACAGACGCTCTCGTCTGGCGTTGGACGAGTTGTTGCAAAACAAACTTCTCCGCCAAGGACGCAGACGACTTCATCTAATGTTAGGAAAAGCGTGGAAAAGTTGGAGGCTGCGGGATCAGAACCACACAACTTGACTCCAGCTACCAGCAAAATGGAAATACAAGTTCTTCCTAGACAGGTTCTCGCAACGCGTTTAGCTGAAGCCAAAGCAAACGTAGTCAAAGCTAAGACGAACATAAACAATTCTCGGAATATTAAAACGGACATTAAAACAAACGTACTGGAAGCTGTGGACAAATTATATCAGATCATAAAAGAAGCGGACATCGAGATCAAAAGACTCAAAAGAACCGGAGAGACACCTGCTTCTGATAATATAGACAGCTCCCAGACATTACCCGATAAGACGCCTCAGAAAGAGACCGAGGAAGGAAATAATTCGAAAATCGCACATCTAAAAGAGCAGCTACTCATGGAAAACGGCAGAAAAATAGATGAACTAAAAGACAAGATGGAACAACAGCACCAACTTATAAGCACAAAAACCTACGCAGAGGCAACGGTAGTCCGATCCACCTTGCACCCACCCCCGCAGAACGTACTGCACTCGGTAGTTGTCACGTCCCAGGATGAAAACGACACTGGAGACCAAGTTCTGACAAAAGTTAGAGAGGCGGTGAATGCCAAAGAAGGGTGGATCAGAGTGGAAAAGACTCGGAAAGGTAAGGACAGAAAGGTGATAATGAGCTGCAACACAGCCGAAGATAGACAGAAGGTGAAACAGAGACTGGAAAATTCCGGTAAGAGCCTGGTCGTGGAAGAGGTCAAAAACAGAGACCCTCTCCTGAAGCTAGCCGACGTACTAACAGTTAACACTGATGAGGACGTCTTAAGGGCCTTCAGGAACCAAAACCGGAGCATATTCAACGACCTAAAAGAGAATGAAGACAGACTCGAAATCAAGTATAAAAGGAAAGCCCGGAACCCGCATACTAGCCATATCGTCCTCAGTGCATCACCGGCCATATGGAAAAGAGCGACCGACGCTGGAGCGGTCTATATTGACCTACAGCGCATCCGGGTGTTGGACCAGTCACCACTGGTACAATGCTCGAGATGCCTTGGATATGGTCATAGCAAGAGGTACTGCGTAGATCCAGCAGACCTTTGCAGCCACTGCGGAGGTCCGCACCTTAGGGCACAATGCCCGGAGTGGCTTGCAGGAGGCGAACCCTCATGCAGAAACTGCACAGCGGCCAAGCTCGATCGCAATGACCACAACGCCTTTAGCAAAGAATGTCCCATACGCAGAAAGCGCGATGCTATAGCTCGCATGTCGGTAGCGTATTGCTAAGGGCACCCAGGGGAACAAACACCTGTACCGAGTGTTCCAGTGCAACCTACAACGAAGGAAGTTGGCTACAGAAGAGCTAATGCTTGAAGCAACTAAAGGCAGAGTTGCAATAGCGTTGGTCCAGGAACCTTACGTGGGTGGGTCAGATAGTATGAAGACATACCGTGGTGTTAGAATATACCAGAACACTAAAGGAGGCACGGTCAAAGCGGCTATTGCTGTATTTGACCCCAACCTAGATGTCACGCAACACCCGGAGCTCACCACCAACAACATCGCAGTGGTGAGCGTAAGCACCAAGCAATGGAAACTCACATTGGTGTCATATTATTTTGAACCGGATCAGCCCATAGATCCGTACCTGGATCATATAAAAATAATAGCAACAGCCATAACACGGAGGCTCATTATCGGAGGCGATTGCAATGCAAAGAGTACCTGGTGGGGAAGCCCTGAAATCGACCACAGGGGGGACAATGTGGCCGGAACGCTGCATGAGTTGGGCCTTCATATCCTCAACAAAGGTGATACTCCAACTTTCGACACTATTCGTGGCGGGAAACACTACACTAGTTTTGTTGACGTGGCGGCCTGCACTACTGATATGCTGGACCTTGTGGAGGACTGGAAAGTTATCGCAAATCTCACGTGCGCTGACCATAGTGGTATTAGCTTTGATATCAAACTTAAAAAATCGGTTGGGGTAAGTGTCAAAAGAACTACAAGACTTTTCAACACAAGGAAAGCAAATTGGGAAACTTTTCATAGTAAATTTAAACAACAAATATTAGAATACAACATAGACATTGGAAAAATTTGTGCCATTACTACAGTAGAAGAACTAGATCTAATCATAAAAAATTATAACAAAGCTATTACAGAATCCAGCAACATCTCAATGCCAATAAAACAGAATACGGAGACATTTACCTTGCCATGGTGGTCAGAGGAGCTCGCGAAGATGAAGCAGGAAGTCACCACTAGGAAACGCAGAATCAGGAACGCCGCACCGATTCGAAAGCAAAGTGTTGTGGACGCTTACAAAATAGCCAGAGACAAATATGAGACCAGAGCTACGGAGGCCTATATCGGAAGTTGGAAGGAATTCTGTAGCAAACAGGACAAGGAGAGTCTGTGGGAGGGTATTTACCGTGTTATAGGGAGAACAGCCAAGAGGGAAGAGGACACACCCTTGGAAGAAGGCGGCATCACTCTTGATGCAAAAGATTCAGTGGAGTTGTTAGCGAAAACGTTCTACCCGGAAGACCTAAGGGAGAACGACAACCAGTTGCATCGAGAAATAAGGAACCGGGCATCAACTGTGAACCTCCAACAAACCGAAGGACAGAACGATCCTCCGTTCACGATAACGGAAATGCTTACCGCACTGGATTCCTTGAACCCGAAGAAAGCGCCTGGTGCTGATGGATTCACTGCGGACATATGCAGCCATGCTATAAAAAGTGATCCCAAACTCTTCCTGGCAGTACTCAACAAATGTCTAGAGCTCCATTATTTCCCAGTTGTGTGGAAGGAAGCCACGGTCATAGTGCTGAGGAAACCAGGAAAAGAATCATATACAACCCCCAAGTCTTACCGCCCCATAGGATTGTTACCGGTCATGGGCAAGGTGTATGAAAAGATGTTGGTCGCCAGACTTAAACACCACCTGCTACCGAAACTAAACCCCAACCAGTTTGGATTCATGCCCCAAAAAAGCTGCGAAGACGCCCTATATAAATTAATGCAACATTTAAAAATCAAACTGGAGGAGAAGAAAATCATAACCATCGTGTCATTGGATATAGAGGGCGCCTTCGACAGCGCATGGTGGCCAGCGATCAGAGTCCAACTGGCAAAAGCGAGCTGTCCCCCAAACGTTAGAAAAGTGTTTGATAGCTACCTTGACCAAAGGAAGGTCACGGTGAGGTATAATGGGGAAACATTCACAAAGGCGACCAACAAAGGGTGCGTCCAAGGGTCTATAGGTGGGCCCATCTTATGGAACATATTACTGGATCCCCTGCTCAACACTCTTGAATCCGCAGGTCACTATGTGCAGGCGTTTGCTGACGACGTCGTCATGGTGTTCGATGGTCAGACTGCACAACATGTACAAAGACACGCCAATGCCGCCCTCGAACTTGTTCGGGTGTGGGGCGTCGAAAATAAGCTCAAATTCGCGCCTCATAAGACCAATGCAATGGTAGTCACGCGCAAGCTTAAGTTCGATACTCCGCGCCTGAGCATGGGCGGGGTTGACATTGGCATGTCTAAACAAATTAAGATGTTGGGAGTGACGTTTGACGAAAAGCTGACTTTTAACGCACACGTGGCTAATGTTTGTAGAAAGGCAATAAACGTATACAAACAACTCGCAAGAGCAGCAAAGGCGAGTTGGGGCCTCCATCCCGAAGTAATACGTACAATTTACACAGCGACCATCGAGCCCATCATTTTGTACGCGGCTAGCGTTTGGGCACCAGCTGCTGAAAAACTGGGAGTGCAGAGACAGCTCGGAACTGTGCAGAGAGGCTTCGCACAAAAAATGTGCAAGGCTTATCGCACGGTCTCCCTGAACTCAGCTTTGGTCTTGGCGGGAGTGCTCCCACTTGATCTTCGTGTACGCGAGGTAGCCTCACTATACAGGATCAGGAAGGGGGCGGCTCTGCCGGGACTGGGGGACAGAGAGATCGAGCGATCAATACCAGCAACAGAAGCGCCACATCCTGCAACAGTTACAGACCTTGAGCTGACATGCCTTAGAGACCAGAATGAAGTGGACGCGAACAGTAACTGTGCAGTAATAATCTTCACAGACGGCAGTAAGATCGGGGGAAGAGTCGGCGCAGCTCTGTCCGTGTGGGAGGACGAAGCGGAAGCGTCCACCGTCAAGCTGTGCTTGCCGTCATACTGCACAGTTTACCAAGCGGAATTGCTGGCCGTTCGCGAAGCTACGAGGCAAATTAAAAAACACGGTGCACTCACATTCGGCATCTACAGTGACTCAATGGCAGCTCTACAAACGGTTATTAATCTCGGCTCCCTCCACCCACTAGCTGTAGAAACCCGCGAGAACATTGCAGCATTATCTCGACAGAACAAAGTGGTATCTCTGTTCTGGATTAAAGCACACGCAGGACTGGAGGGAAACGAAAGAGCGGACCAGCTTGCCAAAGAAGCTGCTGCAGCACCAAGCAAGAGAAAACCGGACTACGACTTTTTTCCCATCTCATTTGCGAAGCGACAGCTCAGACTGGAGACGATTCGACAATGGGATGCGAGATATAGGACGGGAGAAGTAGCCAGAATCACAAAACTATTCTTTCCGGATGTGATTACTGCATACAGAGTGATTCGCAAATTCGAACCGACGTGCCTTAGCACACAGTTGTTGACCGGCCATGGGGGATTCTCCGAATACTTATGTCGTTTTAAGTGTAAGGAGAGTCCCTCATGCACATGTGACCCAGGCGTAGAGGAATCTGTCCCCCACATTATCCTGGAATGCCCAGCGTTCGGATATGAGAGATACAAAATTGAACAGATACTAGACACAAAACTCACAACAGAAAACATACAATTTATTATGGTGGACAAAAGAAGAAAAAAGTTCATGAACTATTGCTAAAAACTAGTAGAAACAGTCGTAAAGAGAAACAAGTAGCAAAAAGTATGATGACCTTATATTATGAAAATATATTGTACATCATACACAGAAATTTATTAAGGAATATTATAGTTAAAAGTAAGAATAAGCTTAGTTTAAGTTACAAATAAGAATTAGATTTAGACAAACTATGTAAGAACATTAAGTAAAGATGTAAAACAATACTGGGCTAAAAGAGGCTCAAGATAATAGTGGGTATTGTAAATTGAAATAATAAACATAAATGTAAAATAGACTTAAAGTATAGATATAAGCATATGATAAGATAAATGTAAATTTAGTAAATACAATCTGTAAATTAGATAGTTAAGATTACAAGTTGTAAAAGTTGGTTGTTCCCACATTTAATAAAGAAAACTGTGTGTGCTGTAAACCCGATACTTGTAATAAAGATATAATATTATTAGATTAGAGTAGATAGAAAGATTAGACCGGAATCCCACCGGGAAATTGCATGACAGAGATAGTAAGAAAGAAAGATATAGTATGCGGAATAAAAGTGCGAGAGAAATACTTGATAGAACTGGAATGAAAGAGTAGCATTAGATAACATAGGCTCTGATATTGTGTCAGAGGAAGTAGGATAAAAAAAAAAAAAAAAAAACCTAACCTAACCACCGAGAGCTAATAGACAAGGTCCTTTTACCCTAAATTTATTGACCATTGACTTCGTAACTGACTCTGAATCTGACAAATTGGTTTATTGACCACCGTTTATGCTAGTTAGAAGGTTTATTGACCGTAGTTTGTTTTAACGAAGCGAATTATTGTTTACTCATTTAATTTTCGGTTTATTGACCAATTGCAAATCATCCTGGAAAGCATTCTTAAGGTTAGGTTAGGATAAGCTTATATGGGGTGCCGTCTAGAAAACCTCCACGTGGTGCACCTTTTGTTCCTCAGTTTTGAGGACAGCGTCATCGCCAACGGCTAATATTCTAGTATGAAGAGGAGGCCATCTGTCTACGGCCACTTGGTTGAGGCTTGGCCCAACAGAGCGGGCGTGTCTGTCGATACCTCTGTTGGCTCTTCGCTCTTCGGAGCTAAGAGGATGAAAACCTCGGTAAAAAATCACGAAGGAGGGACCCTTCCATGGGTCGTAGTTTCTCCGCTGTCGTCAGTGGAGAAAGAGGGCGGGCTCGGCGTGCACTCACACTGCCACCGAGCAGGCATGGAAAGATTTAGTTTCCTTGCCACCGTCGGCATATCGTAATCCCGAAAGGAGTCGTGGTCATGTTTTGCGACTCCGATCGGGGACGAGGGTCTTGGCTTAGCCGCCCGGACTGCGAGGAAGAAAACCTCTCTAAAAAATCACCCCGAATCCCGTGTTCTGGTGCGTGACCAGGGGATGCATGGCTGATGGGTAGTTCAGTCGCAAGCGCACTCCCAGCCGGGGCACCTGCGGACTCCTCGGTTGGGCATAAACCTTCGCTTGCCCGGGTATTGGGGATCTCTGCCCGGGTCGACCTTTATTTCTCCCCGTCTCGTGGGTTTAGATATGGAACACTTAAACAAATATAATAATAATAAAATAAACGACGAAAAAAAGAAGGAGAAGGAACAAAAGCAGTCGCAGAAGGAGAAGAATGAGAAGAAGGTGGACACCTCGTCCAACGAAGAGGAGGTCTTGCTCGAGACGCCTATCTCGGTCGAGCTCCCAGAAGTCAATCCGACTTCTGGGGGCAGAAGGTATTCGGAACGCCTGCGTTCCAGGTCTGTCCTGTCATCGTACGAAAATTCTGATTTGACGGCGGACACACAAGAGGCGATGGAAGTGGAGGTTCGCGACACTGAAAGTCGAAAACGCGGACGCTCCATGGATAAAGATGGTGACACGTCCCAGGAGATGCTGCCTCCCAAAGTGGCTAGTAGCCATAGAGGGAGGTCACGCACGCCGGTCTCAGCTCTGTCGGGCTCCGCCTTCTCTGGAAGGGAAGCCTATGTCCGAGTCAGAGCGGAGGGCGAAAACATAGTGGAGGAGGAGATTGCAGATCTCCTGCTTAAAATACAAGAGCCGGTGGTAGGGGGTTCTGTCCCCCAAACACCATCGACCATGCAGGAGAGAGCGAACGCGGCGGTGGCCATTATCCACAAAGTGGCCACCAAGTCCACGAACCTTAAGGGTTCCTTTGTTAGGGCCCTTAAGGACTCCTCTTCCGCCATCTCCGGGGTCGTCGAGACCCTCATTGGGGACGTGGCGCGCCTCCAGGCCGCAAACGATTTATTGACGGGGCAGGTCACCGAGCTCAGCGCTCAGTTCGCCCAATTTCGGGCACAGGCGAATTGCCCTGAGCAGCCAAACCCGGTTGCCCGGCAACCTGCCCCCTCCCCATCCCCCGTTCCGGATTCTCACTTGCGTCAGGTTATTGACGCAGTGTGGCGCATGATGGACGGGCGCCTCGCAGGCCTGGAGGCAAGACTTCCTCCGGCACCTATTGTGCGGCCGCCACTCGCCGCGGCCAGGGCTAATGCCACAACGGTCCCGACACCTCTTCCGGTCTCGGGTGGCCGCGTGACAGTGACGTATGCCGCGGCGACGTCGGCACCGGCGCCTGCAGCCGCACCGAAGGCTGGTCGACCGGCCAAGGCTGCGTCGAAAGCAGTTGCACCAAAGGCCGGCCAACCGCCGAAGGCCGTGGAAAAGGTGACAGCACAATTCCCTCCGCTTCCCACTCCAGCACCGAAGAGGATGAATGCGACAGCTGCTGTCGCCGGTGCTGAGCTCGTGCCTGGTCCGTCCGCATCTGCCCCCTCCACGTCTGCCGCTTCCAGTGACGGGTGGCAGAAGGTCGGGGGAGGGAATAAACGGTCCCGCAACCGCAATAAGAAGGCTGCCAAGAGTGCACCGTCTCCGCCGCAGGCACCATCCGTGGCAGTGACTGCCTCAAAAAAGCCCCGGAAATTGGTGTCACCCAAAACGGCGGCTGTGGTCGTAACCCTGTCGCCGGCGGTAGGGGACGGCGGGCTATCCTACGCGGCTGTCTTTAAGAAGGCTCGGGATAGTCTGGCCGGTGAATTTGGGGCCGTGGGTGTGAGGATGCGCCTCGCCCAAACGGGAGCTCGAGTCCTCGAGTTCCCTGGGGCTGAAGGCGCAAAGACGGCGGACACCTTTGCCGAGAAGATGCGGGAGATATTCGCAGCCACGGATGGTGTAAAGATCGCCAGGCCCACCAAGTGCGCGGAACTGCGCATTTCGGGCCTGGACGATTCAGTGACGGTCGAGGATGTCCGCCTTGTAATTCGGGAGAAGACGAGTTGCAGCGCGGACAACATCAGGGTCGGCACCATCCGCCCCGGTCCGGGGGGCCTTGGCGCGGTGTGGGCCAGTTGTCCCATGGCGTCGGCCAAGATTTTGAGCGACGCCGGAAGAGTCCTCATCGGTTTCGTGAACGCCAGAGTCACGCTCCTGGCCGCGAGACCGATGAGGTGCTTTAAATGCCTCTTCACGGGACACACCCGCGTCAAGTGCGCCAGCTGCTTTGACTGCAGTGGGCTATGTTTCCGCTGCGGTCGACCGGGGCACAAGGCGGCGGAATGCTCCGCCGCCCCTCACTGCCCTGTGTGCGCGGCGGGAAATCTTCCCGCCAACCATCAGATGGGGCAGGGTGGCTGCAAGCCGCCCCGCACTTCTCGACAAACTTCGGGGGCTAGCCAATCGACCCAGGCTGCCTCCGTTGTCAATCCTGCGTCGTCGTCGTCGCCCATGGAGGAGGTTGTAGAGACAGTCCAGTAATGGACCAAGTCTTCAGCCTCCTTGTCCAGACGAACCTGAACCACTCTGCCGGTGCGCAGGATCTTTTCCTGCAAACCATGGTGGAGTGGTCGATAGGTGTCGCCGTAGCCGCGGAGCCCTATTACGTTCCTCCCCGTCCAAATTGGCTGGGTGACTGGGACGGCTCCGTGGCAGTCGTCAGCTCCACGGCGGCTCATTCCCCGCCCTTGTCGCTAAGAGACAAGGGTACTGGATATGTTGCTGCCGAATGGGGGGGGATCACCATATATGGTGTCTACTTCTCCCCCAATCGGAGTCTGAGCGACTTCGAGGTGTTTCTCAACAACCTAGAGACCTCGATGCGGCGACTAGCGTCTGGGCACGTCCTAGTGCTGGGGGACTTCAACGCCAAGTCCGTTGCGTGGGGTTCCCCCAGGACGGACGCAAGGGGCGATGCCGTAGAGGAGTGGGCGGCATCGGTGGGCCTCTGTCTCCTAAACAGAGGCTCCACCAATACGTGTGTGCGACAGCAGGGGGGGTCGATAGTGGACCTTTCGTTCGCTACCCCTGCTCTCGCTGCACGAGTAAGGAACTGGCGTGTCCTGGAAGAGGTTGAGACGCTCTCGGATCACCTCTATATCCGATTTGAGCTCTCCCGGACCCAGGACCCCAGAAGGGGTCACACGGCGCGGCGTTCTTCCCGCTTCCCGCGGTGGGCTGTTACGAAGATGGACAGGGACCTACTAGAGGAGGCAGCCATCATTTACTCATGGCTGTCTCCGCAGCCTCTGACTGAGGAGGTAGACATGGGGGCAGGCCGCTTTCGCGATGCGATTACGCAGATTTGCGATGCGGCCATGCCCCGCGTCCGAGGTCGTCGGCCTCCAAGGAAGGAGGTGTACTGGTGGTCCCAGGAGTTGGCGGACCTTCGTGGGGCCTGTACTCGTGCCCGGAGGTCCTACACCCGCAGCCGGCGTCGTCACCGCGAGGAGGGTGAAGAGGACCAGCTTCATGAGGAGTACCGAGAGGCGCGGAAAACTCTGAAGCTGGCCATTAGCCGCGCCAAAGAGGAGAAGAGAAAGGAGATGCTGGAGGGCCTCGATCGTGACCCCTGGGGTCGCCCATATCGCGCGGCGCAACAAAAGCTCCGCGCGTCGGGCCCCCCCCTTACGGAGACTCTCCAGCCCAGCTTCCTGCAGGGAGTGGTTGAGGGCCTTTTCCCGCAACGGGCGGAACACATACCCCCGTCGATGGCCGTATTGGCCGGACACGACGCGGAGGTCGAAAATGAGGAAGTTCCGCCCGTCACAGAGGCGGAGGTAGGGGCGGCTGTTCTACGGATCCGTTCCAAGAACACCGCCCCCGGACCAGACGGGATTCCTGCCCGAGCTTTGGCCCTCGCCCTCGACCACATGTCGGACTGCCTCAGGGAAGTGTTCGACGCTAGCCTGGCGTCCGGATGCTTCCCTGACTGCTGGAAGAGCGGGAAGCTGGTGCTATTAACGAAGCCGGGACGGCCTACCGACTCGGTCGCGGCCTACAGGCCCATCGTGTTGCTGGACGAGGCGGGTAAATTGTTTGAGAGGGTCCTCTCTGCCCGCATCGTTCGGCACCTTGGCGGGGTCGGCCCCGATTTGTCGGACGCCCAATTCGGTTTTCGAGCGGGGCGTTCGACGGTCGGTGCTGTGCTGCGCCTGAGGGCTGTGACCGAAGACGTAGTGAGCTGTGGCGGCGTGCTGTTGGCGGTGTCGTTGGACATCGCCAACGCATTCAATAGTCTGCCATTCAGCTGCATCAGGGAAGCACTCCTCTATCATGGGGTGCCACAGTACCTGAGGCGGCTAGTGGCAGACTATTTAGAGGAGCGTACCGTCATGTACGAGGACCGAGATGGAGTTTTGAGTAGTCGGCCCATGTCGTGCGGTGTTCCGCAGGGGTCTGTCCTTGGACCACTCCTGTGGAACATGGGGTACGACTGGGCCCTTCGAGACGACTTCCCCCCCGGGCTGGGCATAGTCTGTTACGCCGACGACACACTGGTCACAGCCCGGGGGGCGAACTTCCAAGAGGCGGCGCGTTTGGCCACCAGAGGTGTCTCTCTGGTGGTCGCTCGCATCGAGGCGCTGGGTCTGCGGGTGGCCCTGGATAAGACGGAGGCCCTTTTATTTCATGGGCCTCGTCGTGGTCCACCCCCTGGCGCCTCCATCGTAGTCAACTCGGTTCTCGTACCGGTTCGGGCCCACATAAGGTATCTGGGCCTGATCCTCGACGGTAGGTGGCTCTTCGACGAGCACTTCCGACAGCTTGCTCCGAAGCTGGTCGGCGCTGCGTCCGCCCTTGGGCGTCTCTTGCCCAATTTGGGCGGACCCAGCGTCGCTACAAGACGGTTGTACACGGGGGTTGTC
Source organism: Callimorpha dominula (assembly GCA_949752705.1). Classification (NCBI taxonomy): domain Eukaryota; kingdom Metazoa; phylum Arthropoda; class Insecta; order Lepidoptera; family Erebidae; genus Callimorpha; species Callimorpha dominula. Next base: position 22,772,213 of record OX457003.1, on the reverse strand, counting down.
CGGTCAATGGCACTGTACGGTGCACCGGTGTGGGCGGGAGCTCTGACCGCCCAGAATAGGGCGCGCCTCTGGCGCCCTCAGAGGGTTATGGCGGTTAGAGCCATACGCGGATACCGCACCGTGTCGACGGAGGCGGCGTGCGCGTTGGCCGGGACTCCCCCGTGGGATTTGGAGGCGGAAGTGCTCGCCGAAGTATATCGGCGAACGGCTGAGTTCCGGGCGGGAAGCGGCAGTCGGCCCCCGCCCGAAGAGGTACGCGAATGGCGTGAGGCCGCTCGCCAAGCCACCATGGCTCGTTGGTCGTCCCGGCTGGAGGCTCCACGTGCTGGCTTTGCCGCCGTGGAGGCGCTCCAGCCGGTCATCGTCGAGTGGGCAGGGCGGCAGCACGGGACCCTTTCCTTCCGACTGACGCAGGTTCTTTCCGGGCACGGCTGCTTCGGGAAGTACCTGCACTCGGTCGCTAGGAGGGAACTGAGTCCCGCCTGTCACCACTGCGACTGTAGTGGGGACTCGGCCCAGCACACGCTGGCGGTTTGCTCCGCCTGGGCGACGCAGCGTCGGGCCCTCACTGCAGTCATCGGAGGGGATCTCTCGCTACCGGCCGTCATACGCTCCATGGCCGGTAGCGACGGGAATTTTACCGCGGTCGCGACCTTCTGTGAGGACGTCATCTCGCAGAAGGAGGCGGCGGAAAGGGTCCGGGAGGACGATCTCCACTCGGACCTAATTCGCCGCCGGCGAACCGGGCGGCGGAGGCGCGCTTACCAGCGCCTCATGCCGCCCTGAGTGTGGCCGCGGGTGGACGGGACGGGTTTTTCCCCTTCACCCGCTATAGTGGCCCCCCGCGAGGAGGCGGCGTCCGCGTGTGCCTGGACGTCGCCTAATTGAGAGGTTTTTACCCGAAGGTGGTGCCCGCGCTTTTGCGGGCAGGCGCTAGGGGGGGTCCGGATGTCTTAATAAAAGCTGTTCCCGGATCCCTCCTACTTAAGGCGCAGTACGGCACACCGTGTGGTTTTAGTCGGTTCGATTCCGACACACCGCCCCACCGAAAACCCCGGTGGGGTGACGGCCCGAGGGGGTTTCCACACGCACAAAAAAAAAAAAAAAAAAAAAAAAAAAAAAAAAAGGATAAGCTTATATATATTGGGGTGCTGTCTAGAAAACCTCCACGTGGTGCACCCTGGAAACGTTGGCGATGACGCTGCCTTTTCTTCCTCAGTTTTTGAGGACGGCGTCATCGCCAACGGCTAATATTCTAGTATGAAGAGGAGGCCATCTTTCTTCGGCCGCTTGGTTGAGGCTTGGCCCAACAGAGCACATCTGTCTGTTGGCTCTTCGCTCTTCGGAGCTGTGAGGATGGAAGCCTCGGTAAAAAATCACGAAGGAGGGACCCTTCCACGGGTCGGCGTTTCTTCTCTGCTGTCCTCAGTGGAGAAGGAGGACGGGCTCGGTGCGCACTCACACTGCCACCGAGCAGGCATGGGAAGATTTAGTTTCCTTGCCACCGTCGGCATATCGTAATCCCGAAAGGAGTCGTGGTCATGTTTTGCGACTCGGATCGGGGACGAGGGTCTTGGCTTAGCCGCCCGGACTGCGAGGAAGAAAACCTCTCTAAAAATCACCCCGAATCCCGTGTTCTGGTGCGTGACCAGGGGATGCATGGCTGATGGGTAGTTCAGTCGCAAGCGCACTCCCAGCCGGGGCACCTGCGGACCCCTCGGTCGGGTATAAACCTTCGCTTGCCCGGGTATTGGGGGATCTCTGCCCGGGTCGACTTTTATTTCTCCCCCTCTTGTGGGTTTAATTATGGAAACTTTAAAAACAATTAACAATAAAAATAAAAACGACGAACAAAAGAAGGAGAAAAGTAAGAGGAAGGCGGACAGTAAGAAGGCGGAGGATACCTCGTCTAATGACGAAGAGGTTTTGCTTGGAACGCCTATGTCGGAGAAGCTCCCAGAAGTCAATCTGACTCCTGGGAGCCGAAGAGTCTCAGAACGTCTGCGTTCCAGGTCTGTCGTTTCTTCGGACGGAAATTCTGGTACGACGACTGACAACACAGACGCAATGGAGGTGGAGGTTCGCGGCAATGACAGTCGCAAACGCGGACGCTCCAGGGACGAGGATGGCGACGCGTCCCAACACATGTTGCCTCCGAAAGTGGCGAGCAGCCAAAGAGGGCGATCTAGGCCACGTACCCCGATCCCCGCTCCGGCAGGTTCCGTCTTTTCTAGGGCGGACGTTTACGCCCGGGCCGGAGTGGAAGGTGAGGTTGTAGCGGAGGAGGAGATTGCAGATCTCCTGCTGAAAATCCGGGAGCCGGTTGAGGGGGGTTTTGTCCCCCAAACACCGGTAACTATGCAGGAGAGAGCGGACGGCCATTATCCACAAAGTAGCCACCAAGTCTGCGAACCTTAAGGGTTCTTTTGTAAAGGCCCTTGAGGACTCCTCCTCCGCCGTCTCAGGGGTGGTCAAGACCCTCATTGGGGATGTGGCACGCCTCCAGGCGGCGAATGATCGGCTGACGGGGCAGGTGGCAGAGCTCAGTGCTCAATTCGCCCAATTTCGGGTGCAGGCGGATTGTCCTGGGCGGTCGAATCCAGTTGCGCTGCAGCCTGCCCCCTCCTCCTCTCCCTCTGAAGTTCCAGATTCCCACCTGCGTCAAGTAATTGACGCAGTGTGGAGGATGATGGAGGGGCGCCTAGCGGGCCTGGAGGCAAGGCTGCCTCCGGCCCCCATCATTCGTCCACCGCTCGCCGCGGACAAAAATAAGGCCGCATCGGTCCCGACGCCGCTTCCTGTCGCGGGTGGCCGCGTCGTGGTTTCTTATGCGACGGCGGCATCAGTGCCAGCCCCTGCGGCTGTGTCGAAAGCCGGGCGACCGGCTAAATCCGCAAAAAAAGCGAACGCAACCAAAGCCGGGCAACAGGCTAAGGCCGCGACAAAGGCGGCAACGGAATTCCCTCCACTCCCGTCTCCAGCCACTAAAGAGACGAGCACGCCTCTTGTTCCTTCTGGTGCTGATCCTGCGCCTGGGCCCTCCACACCTGCCCCCCTGACGTCTGCCGCCTCCAACGATGGGTGGCAGAAAGTCGAGGGAGGCAAAAAGTCCCGAAAGCGGAGCAAGAAGGCAGCCTCTGCACCGCAATCGCCAACGGTGGCAGTGACCACAACGAAAAAGCCGCGAAAACTGCAGCCGCCTAAGACAGCGGCTGTGGTGATTACTGTGTCGCCAGAGGCGATAGACGGTGGGCTGTCATACGCGGCTGTTTTTAAGAGGGCCCGGGATGGCCTCGCCGGGGAGTTCGGGGCAGTAGGTGTGAGGATGCGCCTTGCCCAGACGGGGGCTCGGGTTTTGGAGTTCCCCGGGACTGAAGGCGCGAAAACAGCTGATTCTTTCGCCGAGAAGCTGCGGGGTATATTTGCTGCAACGGATGGTGTCAAAATCGCCAGGCCCACTAAATGCGCCGAACTGCGTATCTCGGGCCTTGATGATTCTGTAACGAACGAGGATGTCCGGGTTGCGGTTTTTGAGAAAACGGGATGCACCCCGGACAACATCAGAGTTGGCACCATCCGCCCCGGTCCGGGAGGCCTTGGCGCGGTGTGGTTGAGTTGTCCCGTGGCGTCGGCTAAAATCTTGGCCGAAGCTGGCAAGGTCCTCATCGGTTTCGTCAACGCCAGAGTCACAGTTCTGGAGGCGAGACCGATGAGGTGTTTTAAGTGCCTGTCCACGGGACACACCCGCGTCAAATGCGCAATCTGCTTTGACTGCAGCGGACTTTGTTTCCGCTGCGGCCGACCGGGGCACAAGGCGGCGGAATGTTCCGCCGCCCCTCACTGCCCTGCGTGTGCGACGGGCAATCTGCCCGCCAACCATCAGATGGGGCAGGGTGGCTGCAAGCCGCCCCGCACTTCTCGTCAAACTTCGGGGGCTAGCCAATCGATCCAGGCTGCCACCGTTGTCATTCCGGCGTCGTCGTCGTCGCCCATGGAGGAGGTTGTAGAGACGGTCCAATAAATGGACCAAGTCTCTTGCCTCCTTGTCCAGACGAACCTTAACCACTCTGCCGGTGCGCAGGATCTTTTCCTGCAAACCATGGCGGAGTGGTCGATCGGTGTAGCCGTAGCCTCGGAGCCCTACTACGTTCCTCCCCGTCCAAACTGGATGGGTGACCGGGACGGCTCCGTGGCAGTCATCAGCTCCACGGCGGCTCATTCCCCGCCCTTGTCGCTAAGAGACAAGGGTACCGGATATGTTGCTGCCGAGTGGGGGGGGATCACCATATATGGTGTCTACTTCTCCCCCAACCGGAGTCTGAGCGACTTCGAGGTTTTCCTCAACAACTTGGAGACCTCGATGCGGCGACTAGCGTCTGGGCACGTCCTAGTGCTGGGGGACTTCAACGCAAAGTCCGTTGCGTGGGGCTCCCCCAGGACGGACGCACGGGGCGATGCCGTGGAGGAGTGGGCGGCATCGGTGGGCCTCTGTCTCTTAAACAGAGGCTCCACCAACACGTGCGTGCGACAGCAGGGGGGGTCGATAGTGGACCTTTCGTTCGCTACCCCTGCTCTCGCCGCACGAGTAAGGAACTGGCGTGTCCTGGAAGAGGTTGAGACGCTCTCGGATCACCTCTATATCCGATTCGAGCTCTCCCGAGACTCTCCAGCCCAGCTTCCTGCGGGAAGTGGTTGAGGGCCTTTTCCCGCAACGGGTGGAGCACGTACCCCCGTCGATGGCCCCCTTGGCCGGAGACGACGGGGAGAACGAGGAGGATGGTGTTCCGCCCGTCACGGAGGCGGAGGTAGGGGCGGTTGTTCTACGGATCCGTTCCAAGAACACCGCCCCTGGGCCAGACGGGATCCCTGCCCGAGTGTTGGCCCTCGCCCTCGACCACATGTCCGACCACCTCAGGGAGGTGTTCGACGCTTGCTTGGCTTGGAAGAGCGGGAAGCTGGTCCTTTTAAGGAAGCCGGGACGGCCTACCGACTCGGTTGCGGCCTACAGACCCATCGTGTTGCTGGACGAGGCGGGTAAATTGTTTGAGAGGGTTCTCTCTGCCCGCATCGTCCGGCACCTGTGCGAGGTCGGCCCCGATTTGTCGGACGCCCAATTCGGTTTTAGAGCGGGGCGTTCGACGGTCGGTGCTATGTTGCGCCTGAGGGCCGTGACCGAAGAGGTAGTGAGCTGTGGCGGCGTGCTGTTGGCGGTGTCGCTGGACAACGCCAACGCGTTCAACAGTCTGCCATTTGGGTGCATCAGGGAAGCACTCCACTATCACTATTTAGAGGAGCGTACCATCATGTACGAGGACCGAGATGGAGTTTTGAGTCGTCGGCCCATGTCGAGTCGTTGGCCGGGACTCCCCCGTGGGATTTGGAGGCGGAAGTGCTCGCCGAAGTATATCGGCGAACGGCTGAGTTCCGGGCGAGAAGCGGCAGTCAGGCCCCGCCCGAAGAGGTACGCGAATGGCGCGAGGCCGCTCGCCGAGCCACCATGGCTCGTTGGTCATCCCGGCTGGAGGCTCCACGTGCTGGCTTTGCCGCCGTGGAGGCGCTCCAGCCGGTCATCGTGGAGTGGGCATTGCGGCAGCATGGGACCCTTTCCTTCCGACTGACGCAGGTTCTTTCCGGGCACGGCTGCTTCGGGAAGTACCTGCACTCGGTCGCTAGGAGGGAATTGAGTCCCGCCTGTCACCACTGCGACTGCAGTGAGGACTCGTCTCAGCACACGCTGGCGGTTTGCCCCAGTTGGGCGACGCAGCGTCGGGCCCTCACTGCAGTCATCGGAGTGGATCTGTCGCTACCGGCTGTCATACGCTCCATGGCCGGTAGCGACAGGAATTTTACCGCGGTCGCAACCTTCTGTGAGGAAGTCATTCGGGAGGACGACCTCCACTCGGACCTAATTCGCCGCCGGCGAACCGGGTGGCGGAGGCGCGCTTACCAGCGCCTCATGCCGCCCTGAGTGTGGCCACGGGTGGATGGGACGGGTTTTTCCCCTTCACCCGCTATAATGGCCTCCCGCGAGGAGGCGGCGTCCGCGTGTGCCTGGACGTCGCCTAATTGAGAGGTTTTTACCAGAAGGTGGTGCCCGCGCTTTTGCGGGCAGGCGCTAGGAGGGTTCCGGATGTCTTAATAAAAGCTGTTCCCGGATCCCTCCTATTTAAGGCGCAGTACGGCACACCGTGTGGTTTTAGTCGGTTCGATTCCGACACACCACCCCATCGTAAACCCCGGTGGGGTGACGGCCCGAGGGGGTTTCCACACGCACAAACAAAAAGGCCGGTACAAAGGTTGGGCCCCGTATAAGGCTCACAATAAAGCACTCCCCTGGTCGGTGTCAGCTGGCAAGGCCCCGGCGTAGTCCAGCGGAGCGCAGACCCGGGAGACGGAGGTAGCAGCTGGGGCGAAGAGAGTAGCAGAGGCCTGGCGTGGCCTGGCGGAGCGTAGCCCAGGAGGACTGAGGTAACACCTCAGTCGAAGAGAGCAGCAGAGGTTCTCGAGAGCTCTAGTCGAGCGCAGCTCTCAAGCCCCGTAGGAGTTCCCAGTACGGGAACAAATAAGGCACTTAGAGACAACCGTTATAATTATTAGCAGATTTATGAGAGTCGAGGTTCAATAGTTTAACTGTCGGTTACACTGAGGGTCGGCACCGAGCTGAAGTACGTGTCGTGTCTCAAGCGCAGTGTTGAGACGACTCATGGCTTCGTGCGCGCCACCGGACTCGCCGCCTCGGGTGAGTCATCTTTTCGAATTATCTAGAAAAGACAGTTCGCTATACGGAGTAAGCGTCTGTCGTGCAGATTGTATGTGCCAATTTATTTTTATGTAATGAAAACTGATTAGATTATAATTTGAAAATTGATTAGTTGGTAAGATTGCAGTATAATTTGCAAATAGTTATGCAAGATTGATTAGGTTAAGTTGTATCCCTTTTATGTAGGAACAGTATATAGTGATCGTGACACTATCAACTTGAACCGGTGCAAGTATTCTCCTATCCCTCCATGTCCTGTCAAGACCTGTACTTGTACTGGGGTCAGTTTGTCTTTCCTGATGATTCGGTACGCTTTTTCTATGTCCGGTAAGAAAGTTTTAGTTACCGAGCCAGTGCTGGAGGTTTCATATCGGTCCTGCCATTTACGAACAGACTCTTCCCTGATTTTCCTTTTGACATAGGACAGTGGGACTTTATCGTAGTCAGGGTTCACGTTTACTGTGTTTGCCGCATTTTTAGCCAGTTGGTCGGCTCTTTCGTTCCCCGCTGTTCCGACGTGGGCTCTTAGCCAGAAGAGGCGGATCTTTCTTCCCTCCATTTTGGCCTTCCTTATGCTTTCTTGAATCGACTTCATCAGTGGGTGAGAAACCTTTGGGCTACAAAGAAGTTCCAATGACGATCTCGAGTCACTTAGGATGTTGACTACAGGGTTCCCGCTCTCGGCTGCCAGAGAAGTTGCCCGGTGAAGAGCATATAGTTCTGATTGGAAAATCGTGCACGAGGGATCCAGACCATATGTGTAAGATGCTGTCTCTTTGCCATCCTCCCACCAGGTCACTGCGGCTCCTACTTTCCCTTCCATCTTGCTGCCTTTGGGGGCCGGTGTCCGCGTGTGCCTGGACGTCGCCTATTTGAGAGGTTCTTACCCGGAGGTGGTGCCCGCGCTTTTGCGGGCAGGCGCTAGGGGGGGTCCGGATGTCACACCGTTCGAGAGTTGTTTAAGGATATAGGTATTTTAACTGTTGCATCACAGTATATTTTTGCAAATATTATGTTTGTTAGGCACAACATTAATGACTATAAGACAAACAGCGATATACACAATATTAATACAAAAAACAAGTCTAAACTCGTTGGTACCTATCATTGCTTACATAAAGTACACAACTCGTTCGAAGGTCTTGGTATACGTTTTTATAACAAAATTCCTATACATGTTAGCGACCTTCCTGTAGATAAATTCAAGCAAACTGTAAAAAATTACCTTATTAGGAAATCCTACTATACGATCAACGATTATCTAAACGACAAACTGTCTTGGGCTTAAGGTGTCATTAGGTATATTAAACTTCTTTGTCTTATAATTAAGCTAAATTATTAACAAACCATTGTCAGTTGAAAGTAATGCGTGACGGTTATTATGGTAATTTGACTAGTAGTGATTTTTATCAGTATCTCGACTATGGTTCGTTATGCTCACTAAAATGTCATTGCTTGCGGCGTCGTCATGGGGCGGGTCATTTCTTTCCCTCTGATATGGCGAAGGAGATGATGGCTGGTCCATGCGTCATACTCGTGAACGGGTGCTGCTTGGGGTGACTGGTCGGCCTAGTCAGCGATGCTTTAGCCTATACTATTATTTTGGTTCGATCAACTGCAACTCTAGCCTCTTAATCCAGTCATGAATTATTTTTAACAGTAGATTTTGTAACTGAATGAAGGTAGATGTGCACCTTGAATGATTTCTATGTTTAATAAGTTCAAACCTTCAACAGTATCACTGAGTGATTTTTATTTTTTAGTACGTTAGCTTTTGGAGCATTTCAATAAAATGAAATTCAGGTGTCATCAGCTTGCATCCTGTTTACCTTTCGTGTAACACTAACACTATTGTACCTGAAGATCTAACTTTTAATAAGAGTGGCTATGAGTTTCTTTGCCAGTATTCTTCTCATAAGGCTCTACGCATTTTGGAAACTGGAAGTTATAGATCGACACAAGCAGGCAGTAGATTTTGGTGTTTTCACCTAATTTACTTCGACAATCCAGCACATGCTGTGGCGTCTGTTTGCGCCGATCTATGATTTTAACTCTAGCTTCAATTTAACGTTCATAAATGTCACTTAGTGTCTTAATTGAATAAATGATTTTGAATCTTGAATCTGAATCACCGGTGTGGGCGAGAGCTCTGACCGCCCAGAATAGGGCACGACTCTGGCGCCCTCAGAGGGTTATGGCGGTTAGAGCCATACGCGGATACCACACCGTGTCGACGGAGGCGGCGTGCGCGTGGGCCGGGACACCCCCGTGGGATTTGGAAGCGGAAGTGCTCGCTGAATTATATCGGCGAACGGCTGAATTCCGGGCGGGAGTCCCCTATGGTGCAGTGCTCAGGATATCTGGGCTATGGGCACAGCAAACGCCTCTGTACAGCAAAAGAAAAAGACGAAAAATGCGCTTAATGCGGTGGAGCCCACCAGCGCAGAAATCGCCCGGATGTGCTCGCCAACGCACCCCCCACTTGCTGCAATTGCTCTAAAGCAAATCTGGAGGCGACCGGACACAATGCGTTTAGCATGGACTGTCGGGTCCGACGTAGGTGGGATGCGTTAGCTAGAGCAAAAGTAGCGTACTGCTAAGGGCTCCGCCGCAGAAACAGGGAGCAATCCTACCACCGGGACCAAAGCGTATCCGATTGTGCAGGCTAATCTCCAAAGGAAGGAACTGGCGACCGCTGAGTTGTTCAGGGTTGCCGAGGAAAGGAAGGTGGCAATAGCCCTAATCCAGGAGCCATATGTAGGCAGCATACGGAGGATGCGAGACTATCGTGGGGACTATTCCAGGCGTCGGAAGACGGAAGTGGAACTGTAAAGGCCGCAATAGCGCACGATTCACATGCCCAAGTGCACACTACATATTATAAAACAAAGTCCCCCGCCACGTCTGTCTGTCTGTTCGCGATAAACTCAATAATTACTGCACCGGTTTTCATACGGTTTTCACCAATAGACGGACTGATTCATGAAGAAGGTTTAGGTGTATAGTTCATTACGGTTTTATGTAAATGGGCTGAAATATGACTATAACTGTTGAAGATGTCGGAAAAAATCAATATGTGCTTTGCTATCCGTGAGAAGCCGGGGCGGGTTGCTAGTTATTTATTATTTAAATCTTACCGCGAGAGGTTGCGTATAAGTCACTATGTATAGCTGTCTGTATAGGGGTTTTATATAGGGTAAAACCAGTGATGAATAAATTGTTCAAATGATCTCAACTGAACTGACCAATTGGAAATAAACTGAATCACTATATCGCGTTATTAGCAATCTGCAACTCTACCTGCGTCTTGTGGCTCACTGACATTGCATGTTTGACTTAAGAATTAGATCTAACAATGTCCATCCAGTAACTTGAATCATAAAATAGCCAGTAGCCTTTTTTTTTTTTTAAAGAAAGAATACTAGTAACGTGGGTATACTTACTTACATTACTAGTATTCTTGTTAACCCCTCCAGCTAAGCTAAATGCTTGTGTTAGGAGTGGGTTCAAGCCGGTAGTGCATTGGGTTTTACTAACATATCTGTCAAGTCGAGCAAAAAAAAAAAAAGCGGCACGGCCGTACAATACTTTTCTCGAAGCAGTTCAGGCCATTTTCGACACCCTATAACTTGGTTGTGGATAAAACTAGAAGCCTGAATTTTCAGTAACCAAGCTGGCTTTGTATAAATACGGTATATTTCAAATTTCATTCAATTTGAACGAGTAGCTTAAGAATTATAACTAGTCAAAGTTTCTTTATTTTGTAAGTCACTTACTGACTGACCGATCATCAAAACACTAAGGCACTTCTAGGAGGCATAGCAGGTTCAAGTTTAAAATAAAATTAGTGTTTAGTGTATAAATCAAGGAAAAACTAAAATATTTTGTAATTTCGGTCCAGGTTTCTGGATACACCAACTGCATAAATTGTAATCACATATAAATATAATCGCACTAAACAATCTTATTTAATATAATAGGTATGTATTACTTGTAAGATAAATTGTATTTGTCATGCGATGGCCAAGTCAATCTATTTTATTCAAAACAAAAGATTTTTAATATTGAAATGGTCACTATAGAGATGTTTTTAGGTTAGCTAATTACGTAATAACTTAAGACAAAAGGTCCCTTAAATATTGACTGAATAAATTAACCAACTTGGTATTACATGGATCTCACAACTTTTTCCGGTAGAAGAACTGAGTGGCGAGACTTGGTTTTTTTTACAAGTTTTGTTTTTGATGGCATAAACTTTACTCTGATCGAAAACCATCATGACATAAACTTACACGAGGTCCAAAGAAAGTAAATTCGAATGATGCATTAAAGTGCAAGCGCTCAGCCTGAGGTGGGTGCGCGCGCAGCTTGGGTGTGTGTCGGTGAAGGGGATGGGGGGGGCAGTGTGCGGCCTGGCTCGGCCGGCTCGGCCGCGCTGCAGTGTGGCGCGGCGTTACGTCACGATCACATCGTGCGACCCTCGTACAGCGGCGCCCGCGCGACACTCGCGCCGCGACCACGACGCCGCCGCCGCCGCACCCAACCCCTTGCAGTGTGCGCTGTGTGCTACCGCTGCACCGGTGACCGTTGGCGCGAGTGTTGAAAGTGAGTGCTGACACAAACGTGAGTGATGTGCGCGTACAGATAGCAGGCTCGCTGGGATCTTCATCGACCGATCGCTTCTGGCATGAGGATATCATTGGAGATGTATGGGGACAGTATGTTATCATCGTTTATAGCCTTCACTGCTATTAGTTACTTACGAAGTGAGTAATAAAAGAAAATATAATAAAGTATAAAAAAATTGTAGTCCTAAAGTAACGATAGTCTAAAAGCCCAAATCCCACCAAACCCAATCTAGCGCATTTTCCAATAACATTGTGCCTGACTCTTATCACGGTTTATTCTCGGCAGTCTTATCAGAGAACGTTGTTCGGCGCTCGCATAGTTTCGTATATTTAAATTTTATAAATAAGTTTGTGGCGAAATTATAATTCGACGAGATAGACATTATATCAAATAAGGAAACCTAAATATATAAAGTATTGAGGACACCTACAGTGTCATGGGAAGACGGTTTTAAACTTTTGATAAATTATTTCAAATAAGCGTACCTACCTTCAAGACATATTTGTTAAAACTGAACAGCTTGCCAACAGCTTGTTTATCTAAAGATACATGTGAAGGTACATTACAGAATGAAACGTGTTCTGTATAAACCTAAAACAAACTAATAAATATGCTCTTGCAGAGTCTCGCAATGCAAGCACGATGTACCTATTTAATCTTGTCATTCCCATTAATTTCTTTTTTTTTAAGAATAAGAGAATAGTAAATATAAGAATAGTAACGTGGAATATAAGAATAGCAATGTGGGTCACACATTAATAGTATTCTTGTTAACCCCTCCAGGTAAGCTTAGTGCTTGTCTTGACCCATCACGTCGGTAGTGCACTGGGTGGGGTTCAAACCCGCAACCAATAGATTGCAAGTCCGACACCTTAGCTATTACGCTACCGCCGCTTCGATTTTAAGCAACATCCATTGATAGAAAAGAAGTAACACCAGATACTTATAATTAAGGACAACGAATTGATTTCTTTTTTAGGGTTCCGTACCCAAAGGGTAAAACGAGATCCCGTTACTAAGACTCCGCTGTCTGTCACCAGGCTGTATCTCATGAACCGTGATAGTTAGACAGTTGAAATTTTCACAACAAATAATAAAAAAACAGAATAAGATAAATATTCAAGAGCAAAACAATCATGTCGATTTTTTTGCCGTTTTTATAGATAATGGTACGGAACCGTTCGTGCGCAAGTCCTTGGCCGTTTTTTTTGTAAGTAAATGCTCTTCATTAGTGATAAGTTATCACTAATAAATAGCATTTGTCACTGATAACTGACCCGGCGACCTTCCCACAACTGATGTGCATGCCAGTTTCATCACATGTCATGACAGTTTGATAATTCGTAAGTGTAATTTTTGATGATCTGTCGATTGACTAATCAGTTAGTCAGTCACGCCCAAAATCTATGCGCACTTCTTTGCGGGCGAGTTTTCGAGCCAAACGCACTGAAGTGCTATATTTACACACCATTTCGGGCCATTTTCGGACCCCCACTAACTTAGAATCCGATAAACCTATTGAAATGAAATTTTGTACACGCCCTAAGGGCTCTCTCACTACCCCATATGCCAAATTGAAGAATCGAACTCTTTAATGGTAGGCAGTACAAACAAGAAAATTTATATACGCGTTGAATTACGAAAGTCTGTTCTAAAGTTTACTATGACCTGGCTGCTGCGCCCAGGATAGACTCTAGTCAAACAACTCCTCAATGGTCAACAGTACAGAGACGAAACTTTATATATACGCATCGAATAATGATAAAACTATGCAAAATTTAACAATAATCCGGCTCCTGCGTCCAAGATTGGCTCCAGGTGAGCAAAATTTTCTGCAGTCAATAGTGCAGGCAATAAATGTTGTACTGCTACTGCACAATTATGGTGAATTGTGATTAATGCACGGATGCTGCAACGGTTGAAGTGGTTGCCTCGCTATTACGCTGCGGCGAATGTTAGACGATCGATTTTTAGACACACAATAAAAATATTTGTGTAATCCACAAATAGTTGTTCCGAGTGTAGGTGTTTTGTTTGTTTGAATGTTGGTAAAGTCGTGGCAACAGAAATTATTCGTAGCGCGGGAATTGTATTTTAAGAGGACATACGGATAATAAAAAAAGGATGATACCATTCTCAACAAAAAACTAGCCAAGTTCACATTGAACCGTTGACAAGTTTTACATTGTAACAAGGTTGAACTTGACGCTAAATTCTTGTTTGTTTCCTTTTTGTAGTGACGAAGAACTTGCCCATATATTCACATTTATGATTTTGGAACTATTTTTAGAGTTCCGTATCTCGAAAGGAAAAAAACGGAACCCTCACAGGATTTGTTGTCCGTCCGTCTGTCAGTCTGTCAAGACCCTTTTTCTCAGGAACGCCTAGAAGTATCAAGCTGGAATTTATATCAACTCAAATCTACTGTCTCTTGGAGCTGTGAAAAAATCAAACTTCTAAGCCAACGCAATCAAAAGATACACCCGTTTATTCCGCAAATTTTCGATACTCGCAAGGGAATCAAAACCTACAGGGTACTTCCCGTGAACTCAGAATCTTGAAATTTTGGTACGAAGCAACGTGTTATAGCACAGTGAAAGGAAAAAATGCGAAAACCGTAAATTTTTAGTTACACCATATAATAAAAATATTTTACGGAACCCTCGGTGCGCGAGTCCGACTCGCACTTGGCCGGTTTTTTTTTCGTAAACTATTAAAGTCCAAGTTTTTAATTTGGGATATGGGGTAGGTAAAGAGCCCTTACGGTGTATATACAATTTCATTTAAATAGGTTTATCGGATTCTGAGTTAGAGAGGGTCGAGAATGGCTCAAAATAGTTGGCTGGCTCGAGAGCTTTGCCGCGCACTCCCGTGCGTGTAGATATTCGGTTCGTGTTCACTATGAAATTTCTTAAAAAAAGAAACTGTGGACACTTCCCCCATACATTCACAAGCAGCATGATTTGCCTGTTTCCCTTGGGTGAAAACAGAAGGCCAAGGTCCACTTTTCAATACAAGTGACAATCTGATTCACAATCCCCACATTGAGAGGCCTATTCAACAAAGTAAGCTTATATTCTTCACAGGAGGTCTAGTTATGATCCCTAGACCCCTAAACAACCGCCAGTTAAAAAGTTTATATATATATATATATATATGTATATATATGTCGCATCCGGATCCTGAATACAGTTGTGAAACGACACACAAACGTCAGAAAAAAAAAAATTACGTGTGCGGAGCCTAGCAACTGATATGGTTCCTTGTAATAGTTTTAATGTTTGTTGTAAAAGAGTGTAGAAGCCTAGGAACTGTGCTGTGTGTCATATTACTTCTCACCCTTACTCCTGCGAAAGCACACAATTAGTGATCGAGCCTCCGATTTATATATTTATATGTGTAAATATGTATATATCTTTCTATTCTATGTATATGTATGTACCTCAATTTTACCGGCACGATAGAGGTCGCAATTCTGCACCGATTGCTTTCAAACTTGGACGAAAAATCAACAGAGCAAAAACAAAGGGGGAGACGGGGGGGCAGATTTTCATAAATCAGTTTTTTCAGCATACCTTTTTTCCCATGAAAAATTTTTGGATCGTTTAACTTTAATAGCATGCCCATAGTAAATACGAACATTTTTAATTTGAACCCTAAATGATCCCCTCCTTGGGGATAGGGGGGGGGGGGGAAACCAAAATTTGTTGGTAAAAAATTCATAGCTCCGAAACTGTGAACCTTTTTACAAACGGTAAAATTTTATTTTAAATGAAAGCTATTTTTTTATTTTACTCTACAATGTAGACATTTAAAGTTTTAGAGTTAAAAATTAAAAAAACACGAAATCTACCTCTGATTTTTTTCTTTAATTTCAAATTTCTTAATTTATCGAAAAATCGTACGATTAACCAGTATGGAACCACACTATGGCTAGTATGACACGACGTGTATATGTCCTTAGAGGGCGTCAGAGCAACATGCGCGGCGGCAGAGCGGTAGCGTGTGGCGCGTGAGGCGACATGTGGCGCGCGCTGGCAGCGCTAGTGGCGCTGGGCCTGGTGCGCGGCGCCGCGGGCGGCTGCGGCGTGGCGCAGTTCGCCTGCCGAAGTGGCGCCTGCGAGCGTCTAGACGCCTACTGCGACGGAGTGGCCCAGTGCGCCGACGGCAGCGACGAGCCACCGAACTGCACGCCCTGCAACAGGACGTACTACGGGCGCGTGGGAGTCGCGTACTCGGTTGGCGTGCGCGACGCCACGCGCGTGCCTTTTCTATGTCACCTGACGTTCACCGCTGGCGGTGCGGCGCACGGGGATCTTGTGCAGCTCGCCTTCGATGAGTTTCGTGTGGGCCGCTACGAGCCGGGCGCGCTGGACGGCTGTCCTGACGGGTACATGCAGCTGTCGGAGCTTGGCCGCCCCTTCACCGGAGGCTCGTGGTGTGGCAAGGCGGATGGTGCCGCACTATACTACAGCGAGACGGCGACGGTCACGGTTTCAGTCAAGCTGTTCCGAGTACGTCTCGGTGAGCCGTTTGGCTTTCGTTTGCGGTACAAGTTTCTCGCTCAGCGAGACGCGGTTGTGAGGTTGGTGATATACAGATACGAGGTATTGAGTTTTGCAAGTAGGTATATCGATGAGCTAACGTCTCTACGTTTGCTAGGTTTGGTGCTATTGAGGCGCCCCTGGAGCGCGGAGCGGTCTCGCCAGGCACGTACTGCACCCGTACCTATGAAGAGTGTCATCGCAAACCGTGTCGGCTGCAGAGTCCGAACTACCCCGGCATGTATCCTAGGTATTTCATAAAGCCTTTCTTAACGCCTCAATTGTCTCACTTATATAATATACTAACAGTTCCCGCGCGGTTTCGCTCGCATGTATATTTTATGTTTATAAGTTACTCCTTATAACACCAGCTATCTGCCAGTGAAAGTCCCGTAAAAATCAGTCCACCCATTCCGGGGATTAGCCGAAACAAACAGACAGACAGACAGACAGACAAAAAATTTAAAAACTGATTTTTAGGCATAGGTATCGTGCAAATAACTGTATGAGCTTAAATCTATTATTTTTACATTACAAAGAGACACTTCAATTTTATTTGTTCGTATAGATGTACGCGAATGAACGCGATCACGTAATAGGTATTACATAATACCTCTGAACTCTGTTATCATGGAACGCGAAAGTTTAAAAGTTAGTAAATGTCTAACTTCCCGTGTCCAACAACATTGAATAAAACTTCTAACAACAATGTCTTTAAACAAATTACAAACAACATTTCGTTGTTTTGGTATTCCTAAGTAACATTCAGTAAATTATACTAGGTTTAAGCAATTTCTGGTAATAGAATGTTTACTACATTTTATTACCGGAAATTGCTAAATCTAGGGAAGCTAATTTCCTCTATTCTTGCAGTCGTGGACGCACTCTCGCGTCCGCTTTGTTTGGACGCTTTGTTTAGTGCGTATGTGAGCGGCTTGTGGTCGATGACTATAGTAAATTCTTTTCCTTCCATCATATGTCGAAAGTGTTTGATCGACATGTATATAGCCAACAACTCTCGGTCGTATGTAGAATAGTTTCGACGCGTTTTGCTGAGAGTTTTGGAGAATAAACCAAGTGGTTGCCATTTGCCATCGACTTTCTGTTGGAGAACTGAACCAGCGCAGACATGCGAACAATCAGTCACGAGCGTCAGAGGTGACGTCACGGAGGGATGAAAGAGTGTTACAGCGCTTCAGATGCTTTCTTTACACTTTTCAAAAGCTTATTTTCTCTTTTCTGTCCATGGTACTGGCCTTTTATCATTTTTCTTCGCGTCGTGTTGTTCATTTTCATTAGGTGAATACCAAATGAAAATGAGCTGCCCGAGGTAGGCTGGAGCGATAAAAATTGACTATGCCCAGGAATCGTCTCAACTTTTGTGTCGTCTTCGGCAGGGGGTAGTTGCTAATAACGTCGACCTTTTCTTTCACCGGGTGTTCAAACGCTAATTTAATAAAGCTTTTGTTTTGGCTCTATAGATGGAGTCTGTAGTAAATTTAGATCGCGCTATGGTTTCATTACGACCATTAGCTTAAGAAAGACAATTTTTGTATTTTTTTTTAACCTGCAATAAACGTGATCGTCAGACACCTAGTGGATTTATTTATACCCTTGTGTTCTGAAAGACGTGCATTGGACTACGAGTACGAGCTTTGTCTTTGTCGATGTGGTATCCTAGGAAACCTAGGTCACTCTTGCCGAACTCACATTTGTTTATGTTTAGCGTGAGTACCATACTGCTGTAACCTTTTCAGAACTTCTTCTAAGTCTTGTTTATGGCTTGTTTCATCAGAACTGATAAGGAGATCATCAACGAAACAGTAGGCAAATTCTAAGTCTTTCATGAAAGGTTGGAATGTCTGAGCTGCGTTGCATAGGCCAAATATCATTTTCATAAATTCAAACAAATCGAAGGGTGTGTTAAGGTCGTTTGGGTAATATCTTCTGGGTGGACATTAATAACATGAAATGGCCTTGAAATATTTAGTTTCGAGAAGATGGTGTTGCCCTTGATGATGTATGTGAAATCGTGTAGGCGGGGCTCGGGATAGCGATCGGGGAATCGTATTGAGGCGGTGATAGTCACCGCATGGCCTAATTTCACCGTTTTTCTTGGTAACCACATGTAAACGTGAAGCCCAAGGACTGCTAGACGGTCGGCAGACTCCTTTGTCCATCATCTTCATCTTCTAGAAATCCCTTTTTGTAGCTTTGTAGCGTTCGGAATTCAACGGTTGAACACGTTCGTGAATCGGGGTTAGACTTGTTGTTAATATTCTGTGCTCAATGTCATGCTTTGGAATTTGCGAATTACGCGGTTTTGTTAACCGACTTCCAAAAAGGAGGAGGTTCTCAATTCGTCGGAATCTTTTTTTTTATGTATGTTCACCGATTACTCGAAGACGTCTGATCAAATTTTGAAAATCCTTTTTTTGTTTCAAGGTATACGCAGGTGGTCGCACATTTTATCGAAATCAGTCGAGCGGTTTCTTAAAAATAACAAATATCTAAAAATTCGATCGATGATGTTTTCGTTTGCTCCAAAACATCGCTGTCTCATTAGAGCAGTGCGTTTAGTTGGCCTTCCCACATCGTATTTAAATAAAATACATCTACTTTCCACTAAAAAGCACATTGAAGTCGGTGATACTTTTTTTTAAAAGATAATTATCAAGTCGCTGTTTTTATGCAGAATTTCATAATCAATTTTATTACGGTCGATCGTGCGAACTGATCTAGCATCTAGGACTACTAGCAGCTTGTTGCTCCTCAAAAAGTCTGCACCAATGATGCAACGTCGTACGTCTATGAATGTCCACTTGAAAACACGTCGTTGTCCTAAGTTGAGGTACAGTGTTTTCTCGCCGTAGGTGCGTATCGGGTTCCCATTAGCGGCGTGTAAGCTGTACGTGCTTACTTCGGCTGCGACTTTTCGATTTTGAACTGCAAATACAGACACCTCTGCCCCCGTATCTATCAAAAATTGTGTAGCACTGTTTGAGTCGGTAACACATAGACGGCAGTTTGGTGTTGAGTTGACGCCGAGTCCTGCCATAGTCGAAGTCGCGATTAGTTTTCCGACTGCTTCCCTGGGGATTGGAATGTACAGTTGCGCTTGTCCCTGCAACTGTAGGCTTCGGCACCATACTTGCGATGGGCCCAACAAATCTAGGCTCTCCTTGGCGTCTTTGATCTTGACCACGATCTACTTCGTGATCTCCCTCTTGGCTCCCGGTTCTTCTTGATATCAGCCAGCTCCTGAGAAATTTGGGTAATTTTTTTAAGCAAAGCATATCGCTCGCATAGGTACTTTGCGCGATCTGGTCTTGTTGGGGTGCGCTGCCCAACCCTGGTATGTTTTGCCAGCTGGTTATCATTATGAATGGCGAGTCCGTTCATAATAACTCTTTCTCTCTTAAACTGGTGTAACAAAAACTAGCAATACCGAGAATATATAATCTTTTGAAGTCCCAGGGGTGAGACCCGCTTGTGAGAAGCCACTGGCATGAGCTAATCCAAGTATCACTAGAAGGCAGTCCAATTCAATTCAAAAAAATCTTTATTTCATAAAATTTACCAGCAATTATTCGAAATCGTCGATTTAATAAATAATTATTATAATTAAAATTATAGATCAACACACACAGAGTCACCGCAACAATAGTTTGCTTTGTCAAATGTAAAATGATTAAAGAAAACAAAATGGATAACATAATATCACATCTGCCTGTTTCGATCTATAACCGCCCGTTTCCAAATGGTTGAGCCTTGTGACAAGAAATCGGGCAAACAAACTCACGGCCACTCTTTTAAAAAAGAAAAACCAGACAGTTTCAACAATATTCAGTAAATATCACATCATTTTGTTGTGTGCTATTATGTTTTTAAAATTAAAAGTGAA
The DNA here is from genome assembly GCA_949752705.1 of Callimorpha dominula. NCBI lineage: Eukaryota > Metazoa > Arthropoda > Insecta > Lepidoptera > Erebidae > Callimorpha > Callimorpha dominula. Next base: position 22,752,376 of record OX457003.1, on the reverse strand, counting down.
TAAACTAGAAAAAGAATATGACACTAGGGAAACTGAAAGTTAAGGAAAAAATTAAAAAGAAGAAAAGAAAAACATGAGAGATGGAAAATAAGAAACATATTAGCTCACATTAGATTTCTATTACAATTCCATCCCAAGCGTTTTTATCCTGTATATAATCGCCTACTGAGTAATAGCCCTTAAGGCATCGCTGTCGTTTTACTGTAGACTTAAACTTGTTTATACTTAACATTTGGATATTATCTGGGATTTTATTATAATATCGCACACATTGACCTTGAAACGACTTGTTAATTTTTTGGAGCCTAGAGGCAGGTACAACAAGTTTATGTTTATTACGCGTGTTAAAAGAGTGAATATCACTTTTTTTACAGAAGTGATCTTTATTTTTATGAAGGTAAATTAGATTTTCATAAATATATTGGCACGCTACCGTCATTATGTTAATTTCTTTAAATTTCTGCCTCAGTGAATCACGATTTCCTAAGTTATAAATTGCTTGAATAGCCCTCTTCTGCAGCACGAAGATAGATTGAATATCGGCGGCATTCCCCCACAGTAGAATACCATACGACATTATACTATGAAAATAACTAAAATAAACTAATCTGGCTGTTTCAACATCAGTCAGTTCAGGAATTTTTCTAACTGCGTATGCTGCTGAGCTGAGTCTATTCGATAATTTATCAATATGAGGGCCCCATTGAAGCTTAGAATCAAGAGTAAAGCCTAAGAATTTTGTGGTATCAACTAGTTCCTACTCTTCTTCATTAAGTAGTATAGTCGTTTTCACCTGTTTAACTTTTGGAGTAGTGAACCGGATACATTTAGTTTTTTCTCCATTAAGAAGTAAATTGTTAACGTTAAACCAGCGAACCACTTTCGAAAGTCGTCAAAATTTGTACACATACGTTTTAGCCTAAATAAGAGTGAAGTATCATCCGCAAACAATACTATTTCGTGGTTGTTCTTAACAATATAAGGTAAGTCATTAATGTAGATTAAGAACAAAAATGGCCCGAGTATAGATCCCTGCGGAACGCCCATTTTTACCACAGACCCTGGAGATAGCTTGCCATTAATATTGACTTTCTGAATCCTTTTACTTAGATAAGAAGTTAGAAGATCCAGCGCCGTATCTTTGATACCGTAGTGATATAATTTCCTGATCAGAGCAATTATTAGTCGTGATCAGTATTAGTAGTGATCAGATTAGTATTAGTCCGATCGTTACACCAGTCGGCAGGCAGAAATTGAGTCCGGAACTGGCTCATCACGTCGGCGTCACCAATGTAGTGAAACCACTGTGGCGTGTTCAGATATTCAAAATAAAAATTATTTATTTCAATTAAACCCATTGTATGTATTTTTTAATTGTCAGGAGGGGTCAGTCAGTATAAGTCGGTCGTGAAGCTAGTTGCCTGTTCCAAAACGTAGATCCTATGGAGAAGAACAGGCAAAAAACTCCAAGGACACTCTTTTTCAACATGGTTTTTTTTTCACAAAGTTACTTGTTACATTGCTTATAAGCGCAATTTAATGGCATTACAATATTGTTCTAAACTGAAAAAGAAAATCACAGAGCTACTAGGCAACATGGAAAATTAACATAATACTTAAGTAACTACACAGTTCTCACATGTACAATTCAGATTTTTCTAATTAACAAGGAATAAAAAGCGTATCACAACTACAATGTCAGCAGTGTATAAAATAATTTCAATGTTCTATAAAATTAATAATGTCAATAATAATTATCAAAATATCAATAAATTACGGAATATCAACATAATAGTTCAATTCGATACGGCGATCGATCTCCTTGTCCTGCCTGTTTTCAACACACACTCGTCGACATACTGAATTTAGATGATAAAAATGCTTGGCAAAATGCCGGTCCTGCTCCACAATCACACTGTCAATGAGTAGGTAGGTAGATCGTCTTGTTTCTTATCTGACGTACCTGTGTACCTATAGATTTAAGTAACTTTGTAAAAATAAACCATGTTGAAAAAGAGTGTCCTTGGAGTTTTTTGCCTGTTCTTTTCCATAGAATCTACGTTTTGGCAACTAGCTTCACGACCTACTTATACTGACTGACTCCTCCTGACAATTCAAAAATACCTACAATGGGTTTAATTGAAACAAATAATTTTGATTTTGATTGATTTTGATTTTACTATCTAGTAAATGGGGAAGATCATTAATATAAACGAGAAAGAGAACCGGCCCAGTATCGATTCCTGCGGGACGCTCATTTTGAATTTTGACTCTAATGAATTGACACCATTTATCTGAACCTGCTGTTTTCTATCACTCAGGTAGGATTTTAACAAACCGAGAGCTTGTTTACAAAGTCCGTAATGCTCAAGTTTTAGTAGCAACGTTTCATGATTTACGCAGTCAAATGCTTTTGAGAGGTCGCAAAAGATACCGAGAGCATCCTTAGCTTCCTCACAGGCGGCGAAAATATGCTGTACCAAGGTAATACCGGCGTCATTTGTACAACGCTCTTTTGTGAAACCATATCGTGTAGGATGTTGTTTGAATTAAAATGCAGTAGCATTTATTTGAGCATGATCTTTTCGAAAACCTTGCTAAATACTGAAACAGGCCTTTAATTATTTGTGTCTTTACTGTCTCCGGATTTAAAAAGTGGAATGATTTTACTATGTTTAATGAGATCAGGAAATACTCCTTGATCTACACACAGATTAAATATTGACGCTAGGTAAGGAGCGGAAGTTTCAATAATACATTGGCAAGTTTTGACCGACATTCCCCACAGATCGTCAGTGAATTTTATCTTGATATCCTTAAAAGCTTTTAGTACTACTGTAGGGGTTATATGCTTGAAATTAAAAACTACGGGATATGTACGAACAGTTTTTCTAAGAAGAATGATAGATTGAGCAGAAGAGGAATTCAAAGTTGCCTTTGTTCTAATTGGAATATTAGTAAAGAAATCAACAAATTCCTGAGCTACGTCCTTGTCCGAGCTTAAGGTACCACGCCCTGTCTGCAATACATAATTGTTATTAGGTATTTTATTCCTACCGGTTTCGTTATTAATTATTTTCCAGGTAGTTTATTTTATTACTAATGAAATTAGATTTAGTTATTTTACAGACTATCCTAAAAGTTTTGGAATAATTGGCGACGTACTGATTGAAAGGTTCACTCTTCACGTAAGGCCTTAGACCATAAAATTCATATAGTTTAACTCTACTTTTCCTAATACCTTTGGTTGCCCAATCACTAAAAATAAATTTACTTAGTTTTATTTGGAAAGAGATAATCAAATTCATAGTGCACTACCGAAAAGAAATCTGTGTAAAATTTATTTACTTCAATGACGTTACTATTTAGTAAAGAAAACCTGCTATTTAAAACATTATCAATTTTTTTTTATTATTTTATTACTCCTCTTGTTAGTAAATATGTTAGTATTTATAGTCTAATATTAACCGTGTGCTAAGATCTATACACATAAAAACAGATTTAGCTGAAAAGTAAATATATTAAGTAAATAACTTATAAGGAAACTATATGTTATTGGGGTCGCTGTTATTGAGGTGACATGTATAATACTCCCCCCTTTGAAGAATGATTTACTATTTCTTGTTATTTGATCTTCCTTGTTGCGTACTAACAGTAGGTGAGTATTGTGTACAATTAGTTGTTTTTGTCAGGAATGTGACGTGCTACTGGAGTCTGCGCCAAAAGGACATTCCCACATGTAAACACGCGATGATTTCGGTGCGTCAGGAATATTCGCACAAGATGCAGATAAAACGTTCTATATCTATGGCAAGGTACGTGTTTCAATGTTACATTTTGCTAGGAGGATACATCTCTTAACGCATAATACAAATATAAAAAAAACACTGTTTTAGTGATAATATGAGTCCGTTAGGTCCTAAACCTAAATACTTTGTGCAAATACATAGAACTTGTACGAAGAGAGTTCCTCAAGATACTTTGTACAACGATCTAATCTACACGTCTCAAGGCAAAAAGCTACCTTATGTCCTGTCAGACGCCTTTTTAAATACAAATTGGCAAATATACATGTACTAAGAAGGAATCCTAGCCTCTCATAACATTACCAAATAATTATGTCTTTACATCTGCGGCGAGATATAATTATATATAAAAAATAAATAATAGTTTAAAAAAAATCAAAAATCACTGTCAATAAAATGTTTATAACTATGCATGCACCCCACGCTTTTTTCCAATAATATACATTTATTTCTTATTTACACTATTCTTAATCCAAATTTATTAAAATTTATTTTCTATTTTTTAGTTGGATTTTTTATAAAAGCTTTATTTTTAGTTATTTTTTTAACAATTTTTTTTAAATCGAATAACGTATTGTCATCGGTATTTGACAGGTGTGCAAAATTTAAATGAAATGTTACCGTTTAAAGTGGGTCAAAATCGCGCCCTAAGGAGTCGGTTACAAACAAGTGAAGCCAATCTAGAGCGTGTAATTATATCTGTGGTGCAAAACCACTTAAATAGCTCAGTAAAAGTTATTACGTGGCATTGCACACCTACTTAGTTGTCTGTTGTGAGTCGTGTCTGTCGGCAACATAAGTTTCTAAAAAAAAATAGGCAGTCATGGGACTGCCGACAGAAGTGAATACTTAAACGAAACGACGAACTTAAGACGTCAATTAGCAGGTTGGTGACATTAATTAATGAGTAGCTGACCGAACTCAATGTTTAGATTAGCGCCCTCTAGTGAATCTATATATGTATTATTAGCGTGACCGTCACGAGTTCAGTGCTTTTTCCCGATAGCAAAATAGCAAAAGTGCACAAGCGTGCGTAAAGAAGTTTTCACTTCAAAAATTTTCAATTGGTTTGGAAAAAAATCGTTGCAAGCCTTAGTAACTCTGTTGGTCTTTCATGAATAATTAAATGTAAGTAGGCAACATAACGTGCAGCTTGAACAAGACGGGGCGCGCAGTGCGTGCGTGGCGTGAGTGCACGGGTGAGCGCGACCGGCTCATCTTCTATGACGGAGCGTCGACCGACGACCCGGTGCTGGTGGAGTACTGCGGCGGCGACTGGCTGCCGCGCGTGACGTCACGGGGCCCGGAAATGCTCGTCGCCTTCCACTCGTCCCCCTTCAGCGCGCCGCTGCGGCCCCCCGCCCCGCCGGCCCCTCTGCGCGGTTTCGAACTAGATGTCGACGTCGTCTTCGCAGACTCCGACTCTCTCGACTACGCCAGGTTACTTTACATTTTTAATTTCATTTTAAATCTAATATGCTGTGTTATGTTGAAACTTTACGCAGAAAGATCTATGTACTCCTTTGTATTTTCATTAATAGGCTTAAGGATTTTCTAAAAAGTGTGGTTTATTCGTAAACTTCATCTTTATTATTAATATTATCTTATATGCCATAAGATGCCAGGTATACAGGATGTGTTTGAAAAAGGAACACTTACTTCAATCACTGAAAGGGCATGACTCTAGCATGCAGTTATAATGAGATTTTTTTTTAAAAAGCTATCCGTGTACAAGTTTTAGTTTAGTATCCGTTTGACTTTTCAGGTATTTTTGCCTCCGTTTTTCATAAAAGTAGTTGGAATGAGTAAAGTTAAAGTTAAAGATTTTAAATAGTACGTATTTTTTTTTTATTTTGGAATTTTTCATTCCTTTACTAAAAAAATCCATAAAAACTAAGTTACTTTTTATGGATTTTCTCAAGAACTAAGTGAATAGTTCCAAAATAAAAAAGTACGTATAATTTAAAAAGTTCAATAAGATGTTTTTATAGGCATAGATGCGTTGCCGTCTTCTATATTGGCAACATAAAAGTAAGGTAATTGCCTGGCTTTAACTTAGTCGCGTTCTCCCCACCGTCGCGGCTAGACGTAATTTAAAAATATACCCAAAACTTTGAATCTATCCTGAAAAACATGCCTTCGTGTGTATACAGAGGATGCACGAATTAAACAGCTACTATTAACACAAAGAATGTTTCATTTCATGCGTAAGTAAATATTTTATTGTATTTATTAAAACAGATAATGTTTTGATTTAATGGTGGCTCGCGCCATGTTAGAGGGAGATGGGGTAATAGACAACCGGACAAATTAATATTCGTCAAGTATTAAGTGGAACATCGTGCATTTATAAAAGTTATGCAATATATATATATATTTATATATATGCAGTATATGACTTTGTTTATGAGTAGGTACCACGGAGCAGCGTGGTAGGTGCCGACTCTCCTGAAAAACAGATTAGGTTTATTTAACAGATTGAAAAATAAATATAGTCACAGCTACATATAACGGGTGTCTCAGTAAGAGTGCACATTTTCATTTTAAAATAAAAACAAGTATTTTATGACAGAGTTGTGATATTTTTATTGTATTGTAAAGAAAACATGTTCCGATTAAGTATGGAATAAAATATCCGGTAGATGACCCCCACGGCTCGTGAGATAATGTGTTCTGGGAGCAATAAGTCGATTGTTTCATGAGCGGTGTAGCAGGTTGCGCCGTCCTGCTGAAACCACATGTTGTCCAGATTCATGCCGTCCAGTTGAGGTCACAAGAAGTCCGTTATCATGTTCCTGTAACGAATGCCGTTCACAGTCACTGCAATTTCGGCCTCATTTTCAAAAAAGTAAGGTCCAATCACGCCGCCTGACCAAAATCCGTACCAGACAGTTACTCGTTGTGGGTCCCAAATTCGACAATTTTGTGTATTCACAAAGCCATTCATATAAAAATGCGCTTCATCGGAGAAAATTACTTTTTTAGAAAAATTGCCATCGACTTCACTTTGCTCCATTACCCATTGAATGAATTGCCGGCGCTTTCCGTGGTCTGCTGGTTTGAGCTCCGGAGTTAACTGAATCTTGTACGCATGAAGGTGGAGGTCTTTAGTCAAAATTCGCTGCGTAGTGCTTCGTGAAATTTGAAGTTGTTGAGAACGATGCCGAATTGATGTTTTCGGGTTTTCGGTGACACTCTCGTTTACAGCATCAATGTTTTCAAGAGACCGACCATATTTTTCAAATGAAAAACCATCAAGGATATGGGCGTATGGGTTATTAAGGACCTGTACCAGCTTACCGACATCTTGACAGTGAGGCAACTGTTTGTTTTAGGGATCGGTCTGCAGCAGCATGCTATACTTACTTTTGACCCCACTACTCTTACAAACTAGCGCCGAAAGCATTACACTTGTGACACTCTAAATGTTCGGTGGAACACAGCGTTCTCAGCGAGATTTTTTGGTTTCCTTGGAGGTTATTTATATAACAAAAGTAATAAAGAGATCAGCATTTACTCACTTACACACACAAACACAGTATTTATACTAGACCAACGAGACACTTACCTGACACTGCACGAGTCCAGTGCCCGGAGAAGCTGGTAATCTGTCATACAGGTCTCCTAGTACAAATACCAGTCTCTCACATAGCAGCAAATACATGTCTAGATTAAGTTTCTTTTGTGCAATTTTGTATTTTGTAGCCATGTGAGACGGAAACAATAAACTGTTATTATCTTTGTTTATATATAATAAATAAAATAAATTATTATTATAAACGGTTTGGATTTGTCCTCGCAGGAATCCAAGAACGTCAGGGTTATTAAAATAACAATTATATACCGCCCTGGTATAAGATGTGCCACCAATGATGCCGTCTGGAACACACAAAAAAATTACTCGCTCCTTTTTGAAAAAGTGCAGCAAGTTATATTTTTAAGCGTGTGAACGGATTTAAACCCCTTTTTTATCCTACTTAGAGATTGAGAGACTAGGGGAACAAGTGACCAAATGGTGGATGCGTATAAAATTATCAGCGGTAGATTCACCTGATCTCCTCAGTGAATTGTCTCTTTTTATACAAGTTGTTTGCTGTGCCATCTTGTCGTACCATTGCTAGATCCAATTCGCTACAATTATAGTTTTTTTAATTCCAAGGGGGTTGAATCTAGGCTACAATTATTTTATTTCAGAAATTTAATTATTAAGTTTTAGTTTCCAAGAACACGGGCAATGAGGCTCCTTTGCGTATTTTTTCTATGCATTTGTAAGTTTCGGATTTGGTTATGTTCACAAACATTAGCAAAATTTACACAGCATACCTACATATCAAATATAATTAACGATAACTATATAATATATATACGATATGTTATCAATTTCTAGTAAGTAAGTAGTTGTGAACATTTAATGTTGGGGTTTTATCGCAGACAGATTGAAGAAGAAACTGACGTTACATTTTTGTTAATAGAGCTGTAACAGTTCGATGCAATCCTGAACAGGGAGGCGCGTCGTTGCGAGTTCCACGTGAAGGCGTCCTCATCGGAGGAAGAGGCGAATGCGACGTCGGCGGGGAGCGGGCGCGGCCGGCGCGGGCGGCTCCGCGCTCCCGCGCACACCCTGCCGCCCGACACCACTTGCACTTGGACCTTTCACGGACGACCAGGTGACCCTGGTTCTATTGTGATCGTAGACGCCTTACCATAGTCCGTGGAAAATTCTGACTTATAAATTGTTGTAGGTGACCTGGTCTGGATATATTTTTCAAGTTTCACCCAGTACTCCCTCGTCGAACCGCGGCGAGCTGAGAGTGCCGAACGAGACGACGAGAACGGTGTAACGCAGCGAGCGACGTTCGCGACGAGCGAGACGCGGACGCAGCCCGCGAGCGGCGCATGCGCAGTAGAGCTACGCATCTGGGACGGGGGTGGGGCGGAGGAGGCGGACACGCGCCAGCTCGGCCGCTTTTGCGATGCGGCGCCGGCGCTATGCGCGCGCGCCGCGCTCGCTAACGCCACGCGTTCGCCTCGGCCCTGCGCGCCTCCCGACGGCTACGTATCGGCCGCGCCGCTGTTGTCGCTGGCCGCCACGACGCTGCCCGGCACCGCCACGCATCCTCTGGAGTTCGCGCTCCACTATGAGTTCGTGGACGCGCGGTTGGAGGGAACCGCGCTGGCCGCGGAGGCACGGCGAACGCCGGCCGTGCCCGTCGAGTGCGCGCGCCTATTGACCTCTCCCGGTGCATTCGCGTCGCCTCGCAACGCTCTGTGGTTCGGTCGCGGGGGAGCGCGTCGGCTGCGTTGCGTGTACCGGTTTCAAGCAGAAGGAGCGCGAGTCGTCATCGATCTGCAGTCGGCGACGTTCGGCAAGGAACCGCGGTGCTCTACCCGCACGGACCCACTCACGGGGCGGTCCGTGTGCTCACCGGAACCGGTCGAGTCGCACGCCGAGGAGCCCGAGTTCGGCGACGAATCGACGGCTGACTTCGACGGGGACGAAGACTCGCCGCTACGGGTGCCGCATCTTCGTATTTATGAATCTCCCTGGCTCGGATACAGGGTGAGTGTCTACTCTGAGACCGGAAGTGTATATAATTTCGAGAGGATTGGACAATTTTCGCCTTGTTAAATGTCGCATTTTGTTTATTGATTATTCAGTTGTTAGCGGACGTATCCTACCTATAAACTACCGTCCTGCCAAATTTCAGGTCACTATCGAGAGCCTGTGTTAATCTGGCCCTGTTGTAAAATACATTCTTAGCTGACGTGTCTTACCATATACTAGGTAGTAAAATGTAAGGCCCTAATTTTGCGGAAGTTATCCAATTTGTGTAAAACATTTGACTGTTCAAATTTGGAATGTTTGTTCTTATAAATAAATTTCAGGATTATCTATAGAACTTGGCACCCATTTAGATTTCAATTCTTTTGTCGGCGAAGTCAACAACCATGAATATTATTAATATCGAACTTGGCTCCCATTTCCACATTTATGTTTTTGATGGGATATCATTACTTTTTGTAAAGATGTTATTATTATTCATCTTTCAAGTGATCTGTAACATTAATCTTTTTCCTATGTTTACACTGTACTTCTTTTATGTGCTATTTTATAAATTTTATTGAACGTTAGAAATATTTGATCGCATTGCCCATTTATTGATGAATTCTTCCTTACGTAACCTACATTTTTCATAGTGATCTTTTACATTTTCGAAGTGTCTGTTAAACGCTTATAGGCAACAGACATTAGTTGGAATTCTTGTGAATCATTGACTTATTTATACAAAGCAGCAAGATTGTGTAAGAATGTATTACTTTTGTAACATAATTGTTCGCAATGACGTAATAATTTCAGATCGCTCTAAGCTGGCGCTACCAGTTGCAATTTTGTTTATTGTTGTCAAAGTTTTATAAATAATCTGGTATAAAAAATAATAATAAAAGCGATCTTTAATCATGGAACCTATTCTCCAGCGAAAGAAAATAAAATCTATATAGATAAAAATGAACCCCTATTTCTCCTGGTCACGATATAACTTGAAAGCGGTTTTACCGATTTCATTCATCTTTTTTCAAATGTTTTCTAATACTTCGTAGAAGGTTCTTGCATTAAAAAAAATTAAGAAAATTGCTGAGAACCTTAGAAAAATTAAGAAAACGTAACGACTACCTCTATTATAAACTTTTAAATGTAACCTTAGCCTAAGCGTTATGTACTCTTTGCTAAGCACGTTTGAAATAACTGTCAGTTGTTTGACAGTAAGAGACAGATCGCACACCGCCAATATCGTTTACAAAGATCGCATAATTCTATCGTAGCGTTATGAATTATGATATGTCATTGGTAGCGTTATATTCCTTTTGCATTAATTAGTTGTCTCGGTCGAAATCAAGGACTTCATGATGGAAATCCATGGTCGGCATTAAGAATGAATGATATCTTTGACGAGGTAAAATTAAACCATTTTGCTTTGATTTTGCAAATTGTTAATGAATTATGGTTTTCATTTCTTAGTGCACACTGCACAGTTGATTGAATCGTAAAATTTATGGAGTTTTAAGTTTGTTCATTTATAATTTTCAGTTGAAATTTTGATATTAAAAATGCCAAGAAGTAGACGTACAAACATAGGTCGCAGAACTGGCAATGGCGCGAATCAAAGATATTTAAGAGGAAGTCAAACTGATGCGCAACGCGAAGCGCGAAATGAAGTTGAACGGAATATATATCAAGAAAATAGAACTGTTGCATTTGATCCACATCGAGCTGCATTTAATTATAACGAGGCAATCGATTACAGTTCACAGCAAATTAATTAACAACGTCATCGAAGCCACAATTTTAAAAGGGAAGTATAAAGGCGATGACTGAGATGATGATGAGATTGATTCCACGCATCCCTCTGATTCCGAACGACATGCCATTCCACTTTAAATAAATCGCAAGGGCAGCCCTTAAGTATTTGTGGCATTAATTTGAAAATCCAAGTTTTTCATATGGCCAACTGTATGTCACCTGTTCCCGTGTCGGAAAACCATCAGCATTATTTATTTACGCGCCAGGAAACAAAACTAACAATGTTGTGTATCAACAAGTATTACAATAAACAAAAAAGACGTGTAGCACTCGGAGACTGCCGCGGTAAAGCTATTACATAGCAGTTTTTATCAACTTATGCAATTATAATTATTTATTTATTTTATTTATGCAGTATTTTTTTTCCTTTGTTTTTTTTTCTTTGATATTAATTCAAGTTACACTTTTTGAGCGTGGTGACCGATAAGAAAACAATTTTTTTTCTTTTATTAAATAAATGAGAAGTTAATATTGTTCAAAATATTTTTATTATCTATATATATCTATATGTATGAGCACGGAGCAGATACAAAGAGGAGGTGTTGTAATTAGATTTCCCTATGAAACAACGCGTGACAATTTGCGGGGTGAGGGGGTGTTAAGCTCCGCCCATTTAACTTTTTTCTTTCTACCAAACAATAGTAAAACTACTCGCATCGTTCTGTGTCGATGTTGCTATGTAGTTTAGCTATCTCACGCTAGTTATAGGATGTGAGGGACCGTACTCAGAATTTACTTACCAGGTAGTAGCTTTTTCAAGATTAATTTTTAAACCATCTTGATACAAAAGCGAAAGTTTGTGAGTTCTTTCTTTCTCCTAGCCTTGACCTTATTCCACGGATTGATTTGGATAAAATTTGGTATACAGATAGATTGCGACCTGGCTTAACATTTGGGCATCGGGCATTGCTAGTGTGAGAATAAAAAAGTTTGTGGTAAATCACGAATGATGATTCAAATTTGTTCACTTATTTATTCTTATCTTATCTTTCTTTATTCGTATCTGTACCGCAGCTGCAGTTTATTTTGTAAATCTAACTTAATGAGCTTAAAATACCTTTTAAATCATCAGCCTAAGTACAATTTATTTCATTTTAATACTTAAAGGACTTTCAATTCAAGATAAATACTCGTATAGTCGTAGGTTGCTAGGTAAAATAATTGGGTTCTAATTACGGCCCTGTCTTTTTGTTCTGTTTATAAATGTTCTTCTAGTTGAAGATAGATGACAGTCTATTCAAAAAATGATTACAAAAAATATAAAAATAATACTTTGACGGCTAAAAATTCTTTAGGACTGGATGTAGAACACATTTTAGTATCTTCGTATGATTTATTTTACTAATACTTAAGCTCTACGTACCTTTGTTTTTTTAGTTCCCATTACACAAAGTTTTGCCATCTAGTGACGAATAGATTTAATTATATTTCAAAAAACACTCCCGAGATTTTTCTAGAACTATTTTAATAAATAAAATAAAAAAACTATAAGCCACGCTCACTGTGACACACCAAAACAATATTCATTTATAAAAAAATAACAATATTAAGAAGTGATTATCGAATTTCGCGCGATGTACATTTATGTAGATATAATATCATATATACTTTCTCTGAGCGGCATTCATATGCATTATCTATACACCAAAAACAAAGGTACTGAATAGTACGCGTGCTTGGTTTGATGGTTTCTGTTATATACATAATGAAGAATGAATTTATTTATATATAGGGCTACTTTTAATATCGCTCATTTTAATATCAAAAATTTAGGTTATCTTTATAGCAGTATTATATTTTCAATTCAAAATTAATACTGCATTTGTGATAATAATAAAATGTATGTATATAGAGTACTCACTCATTTTCTTTCACTATTTTTTCGTGACTTTCTTCATTAATAATAAATGCACTTTGTTCATTCATATTCAAAACACTTTATACACAAATTTTACAAGTACAGCTATTCACTGTTGTACATAAATACCTATACACCTATATACTTTCTCATAAACAGCTGCTTATGTATTCGTCCGATTTCGGAGCAGCTCGTCTCGATTGGTGCGAGTTTCGTAGAGTCGTACAATACGTCTAATCGCACACAACGCCGTGTCGAAGACTGCCGAACTGAAACGACGTTAGACGATGCACGGAGCGTGAGGTTTTTTCGTTTCGGAATTTCTGGATTCGGTCCCCGCGCTCAAGGCCCGCGATAGAAGCTATGCAATAGCTTAATATGTTATAGAGATAATAAAAAATTACAAACATATACAATATCAAAATATACAACAATATAAATAATTATTATAAGTATAGTATTCCAGTTTGAATTGAAAGACAGAACAACGTCTGTCGGGTCAGCTGGTGCTATTATAACTTTGAAAGGCGCTAAGTGTTAATGAAATTTGGTAACATGGAAAATATTTTCGGATTTTTTCCTTTCTATGTACATAATTACCGAGCTGGAAGCCAATTTAAAATTTTTCAGGTCATCTGGAAGTGGATTAGGTTTTTTATCTGTATGTCAGTCAGTCAGTGATAAAAATGCTGATTTTTAGACGTTAATATCTCAATGACCGTTTGAGCCGTATTTATGAAATTTGAGGTTCTCGTTAATCTAAGGGGTTGATAGATAGATAGATAGTACTCTTTATTGTACACCAAACACATGATATATATACATATAAAAAAACAACTTAAACATAAAATGCACAATGGGCGGCCTTATCACAATAAGCAATATCTTAAGGGGTTTTTATAAATAAACCAATTTTCATGTATTCATATGTTAAAAAGATTTTGAGCTATTAAGGCGTCAAAACTGGCTCAAAATGGTCCATGTAATACACACCGCTGCTGTCTAGTAGAAAAAACCAATAACATACATATAATGTGGCCAGAGCCCTTAGATCACCTTAATTCGGTCCTGTTGCAAAATCCATTCTTAGCTAACGTTTCCTACCTATGTATGAGCTACCTCCCTGCCAAAAATACATTTTTTTTTTTGCTTTATTGTACGACATGCGTTTAATTATACGATAATTGCGATTACTTCGTTAACTTATAAAAAACTAATTGAAACCCATTTTTAATAGATTAAAATTATTTAACGCGCAGGTACAGGTGGCGTGCATCTGTGATAACAGTACGGCTCCTCTACGGCTGGAGTCTGGCGGTCCTGCGTTGGAACTAGAACTGGTGTCGCGCACCATGCTCGCCGGCGAAGACCATCGACACTTGCAATTCCACGGGATGTGGTCACGCGTCCCTGCTCCCTCGCCCTCCTGTGCGACCAGGCGAAGATTACCACCGCCGGGGGCGAGGATGCATCTCACATACCCTTACAGGTAATAAATCCTCGAATTTAACAATCAGTACCGATCAGTACGACGGTCGTCGTTAATAACAAACCATTTTTAGCAACGACAGAACGTCGGAGTGCGGAGAAACACCGTTCCTGATGGAGGCGCGCGGCAACAGATCGGTGTTCTTGCGCGTGTGGGGCGAGGAGATGCCGCTGCCGAGCGCAGGAGGCGTCGGCGAGACACCGCCCTGCGCGACTAACAACCGCGTGCTCGTGTTCGACGCGCACTCGTCGAACCTTCTGCACGTCGTGTGTCCCGGCGTCGGCGCGCGCTCCGTTCATATTTTCACCGACGAGTGGTGGGGACGTGGCGCAAGGCCGGGCGCGTTGCTCGTATCGTGGGCGGCGCGCGAGCCGGGAGAGGCGCGCCTCGCGTGGATGGAGCTTTGGCGAGCTGGGCCCGCGCCTAGACCGCTGGCGCCGGGCGAGGCGTGGCCCAACGCGACGGCGACGTGCGCGCACCCGTGCGCGGCCCTGGGCGCATGCATGGCTTCGGCCTTGTGGTGCGACGGTGCGGCGGACTGCCCGGGCGGGGCGGACGAGGCGGGCGCGTGCGGCGCGGGCGCCCGGCTCCTGGCGGCCCTGGCGGCGCCGGGAGGGGCCGGTGCGGCGGCCGCCGCGGGGCTGGCGGCGCTGGCGCTGCTGGTGGCGCTGGCGTTGAGGCGGCGGCGCCGCGCCACTCCCGACAAGCAGCTGCTGGGAGCGCTGGCGGCGGGCCGGCGCCTCACGGAGGAGCTGCTGTACGACGCGTCGCGCGCCTCGTCGGCGGCTTCGTCCTGACGGCGCGAGCGCTCCGTTGAGTACATCCACGTGGACCGCGAGACCACAGTGTGACGTGCGGCGGAGCGCTGCTCCTCGCGGTGCGATCGAGTGTTCTCCCGTTGCGTTGTACGCTCTGTTCGGTTCGTTCGTTGCGTTTTTCTCGGTTACGTTTAGTGTGGTGCGGTGCCGGTGTAGGTGTGAGCGCGCGGGTGCAGACCGCGCGACCGCGTCTAGTGCGAACGGTCGTCAGTACTTGTTAGTGAGGTGCAGCCGGAGTGAAAGATCACAGCGGTGTCGCGACGATGCTCAGACAGAACACACTATAAATTGTAATTATAAATATATTATTATTTGGTTTAATAATCATTTTGTACCAGACAGCGCCATGTGCCATAGTGTACGTGGGCGCCGTATAGGCTGTGACGTCACAGGGCGAGGCACCATCTCTGTCGTTGTGTTGTGTCCACTGTTGTTTATTGTTATTTACTGACGAACTGTCCCGTCCCTCGTTTCACTTAAGTTATCTATGCTGAAATAAATACATAGTTCAAAACAAAAGACGTAAATTGCGTGGTTTTATTTTCTTACCTTCCTCTGTGATATCTGTATATTGAATGTATAAGAACGTGACGTGAAAATAAGGAAACACATTTTCAACACTTCACGTCCTGGGTATATGTGCAATAATTGGTGCCCCTGACGACTATGAAATGTGCTACGGGCCTGGTTTTTAACTGGCGGCTCTAAAATCTGCAAAATGGAAATTTTTCAGAAAATTCCCAAAATTGTTTGCATTCAATTGTGGTTGAATGCGTTTAATGGTTAGTATAAATTCAAATAAAAGTAAAGTTATATCAAAATTATGAAAAAACGATTAATGGATGGCTCCTAAGTGCTAAAATATAATTACTATCCATACGCTACATTTTGGCACTTTACACTTCAAAATTATACAATTTCTATAGCACAAAACAACCATACAATAAATATATTATATAAGCGTCGATAGCATGGCTAAGGCGTCGGCCTTAAGATCATGTGGTCGCGGGTTCGAACCCCACCCAGTGCACTACCGACGTGAACCCACTCCTCTTTTTTTATTTTTTGTGCGTGT
Organism: Callimorpha dominula; assembly: GCA_949752705.1. NCBI lineage: Eukaryota > Metazoa > Arthropoda > Insecta > Lepidoptera > Erebidae > Callimorpha > Callimorpha dominula. The sequence goes on along the minus strand of OX457003.1, from coordinate 22,735,970 downwards.
GTAAAACCCCCTCGGGCCGTCACCCCACCGGGGTTTTCGGTGGGACGGTGTGTCAGAATTGAACCGACGACGACTAAAACCACACGGTTTGCCGTACAGCGCCTTAAATAAGAGGAATCCGGGAACAGCTTTTATTAAAACATCCGGACCCACCCTAGCGTCCGCAAAACCGCGGACACCACCTCCGGGTAAAGAACCTGTCAATTAGGCGACGTCCAGGCACTCGCGGACGCTGCCTCCTCGCGGGGGGCCACTATAGCGGGGGGAGGGGAAAAACCGTCCCGTCCACCCGCGGCCAGACTCAGGGTGGCATCGCCGCCCGGTTCGCCGGCGGCGAATTAGGTCCGAGTGGAGATCATCCTCCCGGACCCTTTTCGCCGCCTCCTTTTGCGAGATGACGTCCTCACAGAAGGTCGCGACCGCGGTAAAATTCCTGTCGCGCGGGACTGGTCAGGACAGCAGGACTGGTGGTTCGGCGAGCGGCCTCACGCCATTCGCGTACCTCTTCGGCCGGGGGCCGACTACCGCCTCCCGCCCGGAACTCAGCCGTTCGCCGATATACTGTGTGAAATGTGTGAAGTTATTATTATTATTATACTTCGGCGAGCACTTCCGCCTCCAAATCCCACGGGGGGAATCCCGGCCAACGCGCACGCCGCTTCCGTCGACACGGTGCGCTATCCGCGTATAGCTCGAACCGCCATAACCCTCCACCCACACCGGTGCACCGTAAAGTGCCATCGACTGTACATTAACCCCCCTGTACAACCGTCTCGTAGCGACGCTGGGTCCGACCAAATTGGGTAAGAGTCACCCAAGGGCGGACGCAGCGCCGACCAGCCTAGGAGACGTGAACCCACTCCTAACACAAGCATTTAACTTAGCCGAAGGAGTTAAAAATAATACTAGTAATGTGTTCGCCACGTTACTAGTAGCTTTTAAAAAATAAATAATATATTATATAAATATAGGTATATATTTTATAAAAATTTGTTTGTAATAGTTATAGGATGTTTCGGAAATAAAAATATGTTTTCTTTTCTTTTCTTTCTTTCTTTCTATTTATACTACGACGACGACGACGACGATATATATCCTACTAATATTATAAACGTGAAAGTTTGTGAGTATGAATGTATGGATGTTTGTTACTCTTTCATGCCAAAACTACAGAACCGATTGGGATGAAACTTGGTATGTAGATAGCTGGAGACCTGGATTAACATATAGGCTACTTTTTATCCCGATATTCAGACGGGATCAGGACTTACGCGGGTGAAACCGCGGGGTGCTGCTAGTATATATATATTGTAGTGACGAGACCTCTCGCACAGCTTGCATACTCCTTCGATTGGAAGAATAACTCTTTGCTACGCGAGAGGCATAGACTGGTGGCACCAAACTCGAATTTAGAACACGTTCGAAATATTTTATGAAGAATAAATGTTGAAGACAAGAGAGTCGCGGGGAGGACAGAAGCCTGTCTTGACGACTAACGGGCAATGTGCACAGAATAATTCAAGAAGTATTATTTATAGTTAATTTGTGTGAAGTTATAATTGTTACATGAATAATCTGATCCTGATTATATCGCATAGTGCGTTTGCCTGCTCTTTTAATTTTCCTCCTCTAGCTAATACCTATCGAAACCGGATACCATAAAACCCCAAGCTTTACACGTGTTGGAGTACGCCGCATTTATTTTAGAAGAAGTACTCCACGCGTTACACGTGGTGGAGGCGCCTAAGGTAAAGTATTACCAAGCAATTGATAATCGCTACGGGCGTGGTGTGCAGATACATCACCCTACGTGTTGAAGGTTCGAGAAGATAAGGAAAAGCGTTGAAGGGTTTTCAAGTCGTCGAGTGGAGCGACTCTCCTACATATCACAGATAACCATTTGAATTATTTTATCGGTGTTCTCTCTGTATAATTTTATTTATGCATTATGGCGGATTGTAAGTCGTTTGCGGGGGGGCCAGAGGAGAATCCTTCCAAGATTTCCTAAGGCAGTTTAAAGTAATTTGTGCAATAAATAAATGGGATGAGAAAGACAGATCATTAATTTTGGGAGCGTATTTATCGGGTGCAGCTCTGATGTTCTATAAAACAATATTCTATGATGATATCATGTTTGAGGAAATTGTACTTAAATTGGAGAAAAAGTTCCCGTCGTTTGTCGACGATTTTATAGATTGTCGTCATTAGCAAATAAAGCAAATATTACTGACGACAAGAAGTTTATTAATGCATATTTAAAATCTATGGGATTTTATCAGAAACAATTACTATCCTCACGCCTGTATCAGACGAGAGAAGAATTGAGAGACACAGTCATTCAATTAGCAGAAGTAACTAAGACCAGTAGATTTGAAAATAAAAATATTAATCTCCCAATAAACCCACCGCAAGGGTTAGAGCATTCTGTTCAATTCAAAAGAAAAGAGGATGTCATCATGAACAGACCGAACCAAAGAATCAATAGGTCTTATGATGGTCGTTCGCCAGGGTCGCCAAGTGATAATGAGGGTTATAGAAGTGATCGCGACGCGTTTCATACACCACGGTACAATTTAAGACCGCGGACAGAGGGTGCTAATCAGAATTTAAATTATAGAAACGAAACACCACGCACCACTCGCCAGAATTTTCGGCAGGAGAATCTGAGGAGAATGGAGTTGGATGCCGAATCTGGAGATGAAATACAACTCCATACGATGTGGAAAACAAATGAATCTGGTCAGTTCGTTCCATTTATTACTCTTAATATTTGTGGGGTTAATTGCAATGCTATGTTAGACACAGGTGCTTCGGTCAGTGTTATTGATGGGACACTAGCGCGCAAGTTACATCTTAACATATGTGAGAATGATAACACGACGCAAATTCGGAGCATAACCGGTTCTGCTGTGAAGATCACGGGACGGTGTAGAGTCAATGCATTAATAGAGAACATTTTAGTGAAGTTAGATTTGTTTGTAGTAGAAGATATTAATATAAAATTGGTGCTAGGAATAGATTTTCTTAATAATAATTCATGTATGATTGATTTTGCGGATAAAGTATTGTTATTGAAAAAACATTTTATAATACCTTTTGTGAACGAAGATGAGATTCAACCTTTAAGTTCGTTGGTTATTGAGAAAGATATTATGAGCTGTAAGGTAAAGATAGAAACTCGCATACTTCCTCAAATAGAATATTTATGTTCCAATAAGACAATTGATCAGAAGGATGACATTGTTACTAACACTTTAAATAGTAATATAAAACTAAAGGAAAATGACGTCAACACGTTAATAAATTCGGAAGCTAGTACAGGTGATGTTGATATAAGTTGTTGTTCAGATAGGCAGAAGGTTGTAGCAGATTTTCTTAGTAGCAATCCGTTGGTGGAAGAGCTGGAGGAACGTGAACCTGCTCCTGTTCAAGATGGACTACAATTGTATAGATTTGACGCTGTTAGATTGCAGGATGTTCAGCGTAATGATTTTTTCTGTAGGCGAATTTTTTCTGTTTTAGCTAGTAGAAATGTGAAGGTATACAAAGGATTTCTAGTTGTGAATGGCATCCTATGTAAGAAAGTCAGAAGAACAAATGGTACTAAGAACATAATTGTTGTTCCAAAGTCTTTATTAACAGAGTTCCTGCGAGAGCTGCATGAGGATACATGGTCAGGTGGTCATCTAGGTCTAATGAAAACGGTATCCAAGTTTAGAGAAAGGTTTTTCATTTCAGAAGCTGAAAAAGAAATAGAGAGTTATGTTAGAAGTTGTTTGTTATGCCAACAGAAGAAGCAGTTGATACAAAGGGCGCGGTGTCGCGCATAAATAAAAAAAAATTAAAATGTAATAGATTCCTGTCAAAAAGGCGATATTATGTTGTAGTAGTAGCAATATCCGTTGCTAGGGTTATTCTTAATATAAATAGTCGTTGCTATGCTTATAAAATATGCACTTCGGAAAATATAATAAAACAGTTACTTAGAACAAACATAAACAAAGTTCACAATGAATGGTAATATAACTTGAAGATAGGAAATTAAATTGTTTCAAGAATTTTCGGGGGGTGAAGTAAGTCTAATAGTATAGATTCATTGAAACAATTTCAGAGCAAATAATATTTTCCCAGGGATAATTAATAACTTTGATAATTTGTTGACAGATGAGAGTTGTCAAAGACTTTGACATAAGGAGTTTATTTTTCTTTGTTCATATTGTCTCTAACCATTGAGGATGTATACAAATAGATTTGTTGACATTGAGACTTGTTTTTTTTTGTTCAAATAGCCAACGAGGTTGAACCACTTGTTAGATAAAGGATATTTATGTGAAATATTGTATTTATGATATTTGTGTGCTGATCCTGTTGTAATTGTTTTTCATGGCCTGAGAAAAAAGAAATAAGAAAACTTAGTCTAGGTAGGAGTCAATATGGTCAGGGTTCACAATACACTTGTGTTGGTCGTGGTTGTAGAACCAAATAACTAAATGATGTATGTAATTTTTTTAGAAGGCTGGAGGTTTACTTTTAAGTGGGCTTATAAACTCCAAGTGATTCGCCTGCCAGCAGAGGAGTTTTGGATGAATTTCTATGTTTAATAATTGTTGTATGTCTGTCCTCAGCTAAAGGCCAGTCATTACTTCCATTGGCGGAAGCAGCCTCGGAAAAACGACGTTCCCACTAGTTAGAAAATGTGTGAGGCAGGCAGGACGAGTATGGCGATTTAATTTTCCTCCTCTAGCTAATACCTATCGAAACCGGATACCATAAAGCCCCCAGGCTTTACACGTGTTGGAGTACGCCGCAGTTATTTTAGAAGTACTCCACGCGTTACAATATATATATCGTCGTCGTCGTAGAAAAACGACGGATTTGAATTTTAGTATGTTTACAGGAGCGCACTATAAAGCTTTCAAATGATGTTTTACGTAATATTTTGAAAACAGCTGTTAATAAAATCGTAAAATTTGCAAATTTCAGAAACAGCCGTTTGAGATGTACGCACTGTTTATATTGATTCCCCGACCAGTCCAATCCACTGTCGCGAAGACTTCCTCGAGCGCATTGGTGAAAATTTTAAGTAGTATAACATTCCCCTGCTTAAATCCACGCTGCAGGTTTATAGGGTTCGTCTTCTGGTATTGGAGCTATCCAGCTCCGATGACCATCCGGTCATCGTGGCGGTATCATATAAGCAATTCATCAACTTGATATATCGCAAGTCGACACGACATCGTTGCAGAGCATTCAGAACTGCCTAGGTCTCGATGGAGTCGAAGGCTTTCTCGTAATCCACAAAAGCCATTTTTTGTCATCTCAATTTCTGGTGGCTGGAATTCGTCGAGATTTCTCGCGAGACAGTTTGTCGACGACTCTCGAGAACAATGAGATGGGTCTGTAGTTTTTCAACAAGGTCTTGTCGCCTTTTTAGAAAATCAGTACCAACCGGACTATGCTCTTGGTGTTAAGCCATGTTGGATGACGGAGTTAAAGAGACTCGCTAGCTCTTTCAGGATCGGGTGTAATTCTGTCATCCCCAGGAGACTTGTTGTTCTTCATCGGTTTGACAGCCACTTCTATCTCGCATTGGTCAATTTCTGGTATCTCCTCGGTGTAATTCAAATTCACGTCTGTCGTGTTCGCGATAAACTGAAAAACTACTGAAAGAATTTTCATGCGGTTTTCACTAATAGACAGTGATTCATGAGGAAGGTTTAGGTGGAATTATAATTTGTTAAGATTTTCTGTAAATTGATTGAAATATGTTGATGATTGTTGAAGATGTCTCTGCTACCCGTGCGAAGCCGGGACGGGTTGCTAGTTATTTCATAAAATTGATCATCAATTATTCGAAATCGTCGATTTAAAAAACAATTATTATAATAAAAAATTATAGATCAACACACAGAGAGTCACCGCACCAATAGTTTGCTTTGTCAAATGTAAAATTAAAAAATAAAGAAAAAACATTTTGCTTTATTTCTCTTGCCGTCAAAATGTAACATGCTTATTACTATTTTTAACATTTTAGTTATTTTTATTAACAAGTAAAAAAAGCTTGTTTTTTTTTTAAAAAATCTTTATTTTTATTTTTAACTTTTTATATATTACGGGATTTACTACGAATCAAATGAGTCCAAACTAGATGGGGTTGCGTCGTTTCATTACAGAGTTCCTATGGACACTTTCCAGCTGCACCATCAGATCAGCTCCTGGTCATCGTAATATTGCATTGTCACGTGATTTACACATGTATGCAAAATTTCAGCTCAATCGGTAACCGGGAAGTGGATCAAATTTAATTTGCAAGATTTGATGACAAACATCGGGACAGGTGAAACTAAATAAGAGCTTGTAAAAAAAAAAAAACATAATATCATATACCTATCTGCCTGTTTCGATCTATAACCGCCCGTTTCCAAGTGTGAGAACAAATGGGGCAAACAAACTCACGGCCACTCTTTTAAAAAACCAGACGTAATCGTCTCAGTTGTCCCATGATGGGACAATTCAATGGAACTAGTGGGATAGACAGAAATTTTATGCCATCAAAAACAAAACTTGTAAAAAAACCAAATCTCGCCACTCAGTTCTTCTACCGTGAAAAGTTGTGAGATCCATGTAATACCAAGTCGGTTAATTTAAAGGGACCTTTTTTTTATGGTATAGGGGGCAAACGAGCAGACGGGTCACCTGATCGTAAATGACTACCGCCGCCCATGGACACCTGTAACTCAAAAGTCAGAAGTGCGTTGCCGCCCTTGAAGGTGGGAGTAGCGGAAGAGGGGAAGAGTGGGAAGACGGGAGAGGGGGATTAGAAGGGAGGAGAGGGGGAAGAGGGGAAGGATGGGAATAGGGGAGAGGGAAGGGTTAGGGCCTCCGGTAACCTCTCTCACGCGGCGAAAAGCAATGCAAGCATTGTCTCACTGCCGGTTTTCTGTGAGGCCGTGGTATCGAGCGGAGTCGAGCCGGCCCACACCTGCCGAAGCATGGCTCTCTCCCAGTTTGTCTTAATTTATTACGTAATTAGCTAACCTAACAAAATCTCTATAGTGACCATATCAATATTAAAAATCTTTTATGTTTTAAATAAAATAGATTGACTTGGCCATCGCATGACAAATACATTATCTCACACGTAATACATACCTATTATATTAAATAAGATTGTTTAGTGCGCGATGGTCACTATAGACATGTTGTTAGGTTAGCTAATTACGTAATAATTTTAAGTATTTACTTACTACTTAAGTATTGACTGAATAAATTAACCGACTTGGTATTACATGGATCTCACAACTTTTTACGGTAGAAGAACTGAGTGGCGAGACTTGGTATTTTTACAAGTTTTGTTTTTGATGGCATCTCATTTCTTTTTGTAGGTAGTCTTCCGGTTCTTCTTTTCCGGTACTACTTCTTGAGCTTCAGCTAAAGTTTTTCTCAAAGCCCACTCCCTGTCTTTATTGGTTTTTCTCGGAGGCTTTGATGTTACAATTTTTGACAAGTTTGGACGGTAGGATTCCTGCGCTTCAATACTTCTTAAGTCGACATTAATTAAATGTGGATTACATTCATGCCCAGACTTGTAACTTGTAACTTTCGATAGAAAGTGCCACGGAAGCTTGACCGGATGTGAATACTGCAGAACCGATATCCATCAGCGCATTTTTTAGACTTAGGCCCTGACTTTTGTGTATAGCTGTAGCGTAGGCTATACATATGGGAAACTGTTCGCGATAAACAAGCCCTATTAATAATTAAAAAAAATAGTTTTGACCGGACCAAGCTTGTAAACATGTTCTTTATTAAATGTAATGTATATTTTCTTAATTTTTTTTTTTTGTAATTTCGGGTTCAACCTTTACTCGTTGCACTATACCGAATTACCGATAGATTGTGTTTAACTAAACCAAGACTCACGTCAATATTTCGCCTTAACATGACTTTTGCTCCTATTTTTATAATTATGTTCTCTTCCATTTTTTTCAATTTTTTTTTAATATTTTAATTTTTTTTTCTTTTTGGTACATTGGTACAACTTCATACTACTGAACGGAATTTCATGCGGTTTCCACTAATGGTGTATAATTTGTACTCGTGCGAAGCCGGGGCGAGTTGCTAGTATTATATAAATGTATGTATACAGAGCCTTTTAACAAATCGCTAGTGTCTTGAAATTTCCCATTACGGACACAACCGTCAACAACGTCTGCCTTCACGCGTCTGCCCACGTTCGGATGTCCACGCGGCGATGAGCGATGTTTCCCCCCCACCCCCCTCGCCCGCAGTGCGCCCAAAAACGCCCTGCCCACGCCAGACCGCACAATTTTATATAGTCGTAACTTTTTAAATATTTGACCAAATGATGTACTTTAAATGACAAAGTTCATCTACTTTGAATATCAGAAGCGACAAAACTATTTATTTTGATAAAAATCAATTTGTCACTGCTAAATGTGAATTGTAAATAAAAAATCAAATTTTATTGTATTTATGGTTCACTATTTTGGTAATAATGGCTTACACATAAAAGATAGATGTATACTGTCACAGTCTTTTTTGTAGAACTATTTAGGAGAAACAATCCCACCGCTATAGTAGGATATATAATTAAGTAAGTTAGAAAAAAATCTGTCATCTGCGAGCTATTCTGGCGTGCGGTGGGAAAACTGTAAAAGTTACACAAATATAATGTATATATTTGTGTAACTTTTACAGTTTTCTTACCGCACGCCAGAATAGCTCGCAGATGACAGATTTTTTTCCAACTTACTTAACATTTATCGTTATATTTTGGCCAATATGCACAATATCTTCATAAATTATAGCCTATGTGTTATTCTGATGTATAAACTATATTATTGAAAAGTTTCATTAAAATCCATACTGTACTTTTTGCGTGCAAGAGTAACAAACATCCATGCATCCATACATATTCACAAAATTTCACATTTATAATATAAGTAGAAGAGTAGGATATATTATTATAGGTACACTGATTCATTCACTGCAAATGTAACTTTGTAATCGTATATATTTATATGGGATTACAAAGTTATTTATGCAGTTGGTGTATCCAGAAACCTGGACCGAAATTATAAAATATTTTAGTTTTTCCTTGATTTATACACCAAACACTAATTTTATTCTAAATTTGAACCTGCTATGTCTGCTAGAAGTGCCTTAGAATTTTGATGATCGGTCAGTCAGTAAGTGACTTACAAAATTAAGAAACTTTGACTAGTTATAATTCTTAAGCTACTGGTTCAAATTGAATAAAATTTGAAATATACCGTATTTATACAAAGCAAGCTTGGTTACTGAAAATTCAGGCTTCTAGTTTTATCCACAACCAAGTTATAGGGGGTCGAAAATGGCCTGAACAGATTACATCATTTTGTTGCTTGCTAATATGTTATTAAATAATGAAACTCCTCCTCGTCTATCGGAAACATTCATGTTCATGCGGCTCGTTCATGTTTAATGTTGCGTGTAAAATGTAAATAAACTAAAAACAAACAATATAAACTGAAAATTAAGGAAAAAATTAAAAAGAAGAAAAGAAAAACATAAGAGATGGAAAATATAAAATGTGTTAACTCACATTACATTTCTATTAAGCATACGAAATAGCCTGTGAATCCAATACAATTACATCCCAAGCGTTTTATCCTGTATGTAATCCACTACTGAGTAATGGCCCCTAAGGCATAGTTGTTGTTTTACTGTGAACTTAATATTGTTTAGACCTAACATTTGAATATTATCTGGGATTTTATTATAACATCGCACACAGTGACCTCGAAACGACTTGTTAATTTATTGGAGCCTAGAGGAAGGTACAACAAGTTTATGTTTATTACCCGTGTTAAAAGAATGTATATCACTTTTTTTAGAAGTGATCTTTATTTTATGAAGGTAAATCAGATTTTCATACATATATTGGCACGCTACCGTCATTATGTTAATAGGGAATATGCATGTTGTTTAAATTTACTTGATTAATTTTCCCTTGAATTTTTATTGTCCACATATTATGCCTAAACAATTATTTTCTTATTTAGTTCGTCTTTAATTCCAAAAAATATTAATTAAAATATGCAAAATAAGGAAGCGAATTTCAACTTTGCAAAACGCTTCACTATTGGTCGAAACAAAACATGACGTCAAATTCCCCGTCCTGTCATTTATCGGCGCCTATATTCGTAGTGTTACGGAGAAAGATAGGTGTTTCTGTGGTTTTTGCCCTTAGCTAGTGCAATTTAGGCATTCTAGTGATATTAGAAATTATCTAGGACGATGACTGAATGTAGTTTTGTCAAAGAACAATCGGACAATCTACCGAAAATAGATGCATTTATGATGACTACATATTTTGCATCAAATCCAGATTTTACGTCTGCTGAGGTCAAAGGAGTGAAATCCGCAAGGTAATTATTATAATACTTGTTATATTATAATCTAAAGGATAGGTAACATATGTATAGTTAGTTATATTCATGAAGTTTTATTGGACTTTTGTTACTTAGTTTAAGTAGACAAGCCAGTTGCCTTCTGCTTGATATTTAAAACCAACATAAATGACCTACTGCTGACTAATTCACACTATTCTAGCAATTAAATTGTAATATGCTTCCATTAAAGTGATCTTCACAACAATATAAACACGATATTAAAGATACTTTATCTCTTTTCATTAATTTACACCATTGTTTTCGTATTTCACATTATTATTTTGTACAGGAAAAAATACTGTATTGGGTGTACTTCTTATAGTGTTTTTACACTTAGGGACAAGGCAATATGTACTTATAAAATGTTTTTTAAACTTTATCCATCGTCTATTAATTAGAATACATAGTAATTACAACTGAAAATCGGTATAAAATTACTGTAACACTTCAAGTAAGTATACTAAGTTTATGAAACAAACACTGAGCGTGATATCTGACGTCATCTAAGGCCCGCGAAATATGGCGGCGTTTAAACAAATCAAATTTTGTCGATGTTTTCAATGTTATTTTAAAAATTAATTTGAACATTGCCGAGGTTATTTATATTTTTTATTAGGGTAGAATGATGGAACAAGTCAATAAAAGATAAAAAAAAATACATGCATATTCCCTATTACTTTTAATTTCTGCCTCAGTGAATCACGATTGCCTAAGTTATAAATTGGTCGAATAGAATTCTTAATGGCGCGTTAAGTGAGGTCTGTGGTCATCGTCGCTGAGTTTCGTTACTTCTATCATCCGTGATACGTATAGCCGTCTATAAACTTTGTCGAATAGATAACTAAATGACTTCTGTATATTTATTATTAAATCACATTCTTTTTAGGACAAATGACGTAAGAGAAATTTAAAGTCATGTTTAGGGTATTAGTTATCTACAAAGTACTGCCGACTAGTACCTTTAATTTAAATCAACTATGCTGCTGCAATAAATAAATAACTTTTCAAATATAACTGTCACTGCTTACCACCACGACCAATAAAACACATAAAATAGATATTTTTTTAAATCAACAGCTTTAATATTAAGAAATAATATTACATATTTCACACTTTTCAAGTAACCTATCTCTCAGAATTATGTCACTATTACATGTTCCGTGACGTAGTGGATGTGACGTATTTGGTTAAGTACTTTTTGTCGTTTATTGCCCGTGGTCCACCTGCGTTGTTCACCTGGGTGGACCACGGGCAATTATTTGTTCCTGTGGTCCACCAGAATGTCCACATGTTGACTACGTGCAAATACGAAAGCATAAAAATAATAACGAAAGCGTAAAATTAATTTTTTTTTATATATATTTTTTTTGTAAAATTGCGTTTTTACAGGAAATACAACTATGCAGTTGAACTTTAAATGCAAACTGTATCTTTGTCCAAAATTTCATCAAAATCGTTAGAGCCATTTCCGATATACCCGACATATAAATACAAACATACAAGAATTGCTCGTTTAAAGTAATAAGATTTAATTTGAACTGTAATAGTAAATATGCCATGTATTAAAAGGTAATCTAAATTAAGATTTTTTTTTATTTTTTTAAATTAAAATTTGAGCACGGCGTGACGTGAACACTTTTTACATTGAAATCTTTCAAACTACTACTAAAATAAAATGGCGATTGTCAATACCAAAAGAAATATTACAAGAATTCAAATACACTATTTTTTATCGTGGGAGAGCTTCGGCACGTATAGGCCGGCTCAGTCGGAGTGATGCCAAGGCCTCACAGAAAACCGGCAGTGAAGCAATGCTTGCATTCTTGCATTGCTTTTTGCCGAGTGAGTGAGGTTACCGGAGGCCCTAACCCTTCCTTCCCCCCTTTCCCCTTTCTTCCACCCTTCCCCTAGTCCCACCTTAAAGGCCGGCAACGCACTTGTGACTCTGGAGTTGCAGGTGCCGGTGCCCACTGGAGGCGGTAGTCATTTACCATAAAGTGACGGGTCACCTGATGGTAAATGACTACCGCCGCCCACTCGCCTCTCTGCTCGTTTGCCCCCACCCGTAGCGTAGTTGGAATTTCCACCATACGTGATTTTATAGGAGAACACGAATCTTATATTTTCTTTTTATGTTTTCGACCGTTGCTTGCTTATTTTAGAATAAGAATTTAAGTACGAATCTTGAAGTTTAATATTCGAACATCGCCTAAAAAAACCGGAGGATCGATAATTTTCCACGGACACTCGATTTAAATTTTTGTTAAAACCTTAATTTTTGTGGATAGAATAGAATAATATTAATACTTTCTTATTTAAAATTCTTAACTAACTTATAAGTACTTATAACTTACCTAATTAACCTATGTATAATAAAATTACCTATTTTCATTATTCATTGTTATTTGTTATAAATAAAACAACACATCTCTAACAAACTTTTATTAGGTTTAAAGTTACAGTAATTCGCTGTTATAGCAGAAGCTTACATTACATAACTGACCATGACATCATCAATCTTCTCAAGGAGAGCGATCCTGTCGTCATGCCGACAAATGCAGATTAGTAATTATTATTAGTAGTTCGAGTAGCGTCAATCCAGGGGAAATGGTGGCTAGGAGCTAGTAGCTTAGTCAAAACGTCGCATGATCTCGCATCTTCTGTCAATAATGCCGATTATGTCTACAAAATGTATGTATTTAGAAATATATAAGTATGTTTATCAGCAGTCTGGTTACCATAGTACAGGCTCTGCCTAGTTTGCGATCAGACGGCGTAGTGTGAGATGTGTGGAGTTATAATTATTATTAGTTGGAGACTGCATGAAGTTTTAATCTAGTTTGTCATTCCGACTTAATAGCTGTGTTGTGCTCTCGGTGGGATGGTATCCGCAGTTTTCTAGATAGTAATAAAAGACATTAGTCCTGTCTGTGATGTCGCATATTCCTACCACCTAACATTGAGCTTAGCTAATACCTCAACTACTTTCTGACGACGAAATATACATTTGTTTTCACGCGTGAGTGTGTCCATTTGTTTAAACTACGCTATATTGGCAATTCGAGCGTCGCATTATGACGACCGTGGGGACAAGAGCGGGGCACTGTGTGCGGGACGCGGTGCACGGAGCGTGTTGACTCTTCGCGTTAGCAATCAGAGAGACGAGGCGCCGCCCGAGCACGGCAAGCGTCACTGTGTCAAATATTTCATGCAAGACCTTTATTAAATGCTAATGTTTGCCGACGTTTCGCGCAATCATAAAACGAAATGCAAAAATTTACACAAGCCTCGCCTCGCTCTCGGGATCATTCAGTGATTCCCCTTTTTATTTGGCAAATCCATCGTTTATTTCTCTGGTTCGACCGTTTAGTCTACTGACCGACCCAGGGGTATTTGTTTTGTCTATGCCTATTAATCGGACCTTCGTTATAAAATTATTAAATAGATCCAATTGCTAATAGTTGAGTCTGAATCCAGAAGGCAAATTTACTTTAGTAAGGGTACGACAAAATAGCACAGGAAACAACTTGTGTTTGGGGATAAAAAGTCGAGACACTTCGCTAAGGTGATCATGTGCATCCTACCCCTGATAATTTTACACGCTGTCACCATTTGGTCGCAAGTTCGCCTAGTCTCCAGGGATACTTACTCATACTCAAGGCATCCCAGCAAAAAGTTAGTGAGATAATAAAAGGGGTTACGTACACACGTCTATAAATAAATCTGAGAAAAACTTTCTGCAAGCAGTAAGATTTTGAGTAGGTTCCAAACGGGAGCACTGGTCTCCAACTTACTTAGGACCAGGACGTTATTTATAATTTTATTAACATTGATGTTATTGAACTCTCGCGTATTTCTAAGTACCAATCCCTTTGGAAAGACTCCTTAGCAACAGCTACAATATGGTAATGAAAGCTTAGTTTTTGATCGAATGTTACACCCAGCAGGCTTAGACAAGTATCAAATGTTTCTTAGCGTTTCCATTTCTAAAAACATTGACGATCAAACGAAAACGATAATGGTATAGTAATAGTTCGTAACTATATTATATATATGTGTTATTAGAAGGGATGCGAAGCAGATAAACACAATGAAGGAAAAAGCGATCTTGCTATTGGACGCGTGTATTTTCTAATAGGAATATGTAGTTTACAGCGATAGGTAAGTATAAATTACATAAGCGTAAAAATGCCGTTAAAGTACCGGTATGGTCGTGGTCCGCGCGCGCGCAACCTTTCGGCGTCACGATCGATATTCGACTGGCGAGGCGAGCAAAACCGACAGTGCCCGAACATCTGTTCGGGTGTCTCTGGCGCCTCGGGGGCGTGCGCATTCCACAACACATAGGGGTACCCGACTTCAACCAAAGAAGGTAGGGTGTTATGTCACCGCCACAATAGATTGGTAGACCAATGTACTTTGATATAGCTAGCGCTATTTCTTTTCGATCTTTCTCCAAAAGAGTCTGTGTTTGTTTTCACAAACGTCAACGTGTTTAGCGCGTATTATTTAAGGGGGCATCCATTAATTACGTGAGGCCTTTATAGAGGAGGAGAGAGTCGATCCTATTTAGGTATTAGTGATTCTAGGCTACTAATAGTCATAATACTAGTATTCAATAAAATAAAACTACATTTATTTTCAAATTATTGGTCAAATTATTTTATTTATATTTTATTTAATAGGTACAGATATAGACAACAGATGAAGATATACAAATAATGATCTTAATAATAAACAGTAAGCAAACCTGAAGTCCAGTTACAACTGTACACAACTTTCAAAACAAACAATACTTCGTTTTTAATATAGATTAAGGTTTGATTAAAATGTAAATTTATAAAGAATCAATTAAGTATAAGTGAAATATGGAGAAATAACAACTAAAATAAATTTACAAAAATTACACCACGTTGACATTGACATATTTTCTGAAGGCTTGGTAGTACGCAGGCGCAAAGAAAAAGATTGGTAGTACGCAGGTGCAAAGACAAAGATTATATGAACTTTATCATAGGAACTTTATCGTGATGAATTTCGTTTCATCGAATTTCAAATCACAACGATTCTAAAGAAACTCAACTCCAAAATTCACGTGAAAAAATTATAGGCGGGGGGAGAAGTCGAGCTGAATTTAAATATCCGACATTTAATAAAAGATGAAAGAAGGTGAAGGAAGCTTTAAAAATTGCCAATATCGCCTCACGTAAATAATGAACGCCTTATAATTTTCGAGGTTGGAAAGGCGAGTTTCGCGTACCTAGTGTTTTAAGTTTATTGTAAGTATAATACTCGGGGTATTATACTTACAATAAACTATGGGCCGCCTACAAAAGCTGCAACGAGTGCATATACCAGAAATTTTTACAATGATCATCACGTCATGTCAGTTACCAGCTGATTGTAAAAATTGTCATTTTGATTTGTTTTCTAAAAGGTGTTGACGTTGGCTCGGAAACGAACGCTTCGTACCGAAAGCGCTCGTCAATAGTGCCACGTAAGTAGTTATTGCTCTGAGGTCACTTGTCTACCGTTTGAAAGTTTTTTACGCTTAGTCATGTGATATTTCATCCCATACATTTCCTTTTTAACCGACTTCCAAACAGGAGGAGGTTCTATGTTCGTCTGTATATATTAATTAGATTTCGAAGAAAAGTCTGCCTATTGGTTTTGTACCAGTTGTCGAGTTTAAAAAAAAATCTTTACAGGAGGTCTAGTTATGTTCCCTAGACCCCAAAACAACCACCAGTTATAGATCATGTACGTGTAGTTGCCTTGTAAACTAATTTTGGACTCTCTCTAACATTGTGACATACTTAGACTCATGCGGAGCCTATACGATAGCACCATAATCAAGATGGCTTCTCACCAGTGCATCCAGTGCTGTATTTACACTAGGGGCAATCGGGGCCGCCCCTGAAAATATGCCGCCCTGGGCCCTATATTTTCAGGGGCGGCGAAATTCGGAGGATGAGAAAAGAAAATTTCTTAATCATAAAAAATGGATGTTAACTTTCAAGCAAAGATCAGGTACTAACAATAGAATAGATCATGAAGTAGTCATTCAAATAGAAACAGAAATCTCGTATTGTAGAAACGTTTTGAAAATAATAGTCGCTGCTACTAAAGCCACGAGCCATAGCTACAAGAGGGCTTCCATTTCGAGGTAGTTATGAGAAATTTGGCTCACCAAATAATGGCAATTTTCTGATGTTTATTGAATTTCTTCTGCTGCTTTAGACCCATTTTTAGAAAAACATATTAGAAAATTTGGAAACAAAGGATCTGGTAGTACGAGCTACCTATCGAAAACTATATACGAAGTATTTATACAGCTTTTGGCAAAAAAATCCCGTATTACAGTTAAATATTTAACTTCACCACACCACACACAAACCAGCAAAATATGAAATACGACATTTAATTGTATCTACTATAGATTCCACACCTAATATATCCAATGTCGATCAACTTTCTTTTATCTTCAGATATGTGAAAAAAGACGGAACACGCGTTGCACGTTTTCTGATGTTCATTGAAAACTCTGGACTTAAAGTTGAAGATTTATTAGTTGCTGTGGTATCTGCTCTCGAGTTTTTTGATTTTAATATCACGGATTATCGAAGTCAGTCGTACGATAACGCGAATAATGTATAAGGAATTTATTCAGGTAAATAGGCAAGAATTAATGAAATTAATAATCTGGCAGAACATGCTCCTTGTACTGCTCATTCTATGAATTTAGTTGGAAATCACGCCTGGCCTGGGGGTAACGGGTGAGGCTGCCCGTTACCCTAGCAGAAGCAGGCATGAGACGATGGTGCAACGTATTTCGCGTGCACCTCTCTTAACCGGAAGGAGGGCAAGGCTTCTTTAGCAATGGTGTGGCACCTTTCTGTTTGAGGGCGGCCAAAGTCTGCCAGGGTTCTCGGGGACTTTCTTGCTAGGGTACACCCGAGTCCCTTTCGACATACCACTTCACCAATAGCCATCGTGAGGTGATGACCCGTGGGGGTCTCCACATGAAAAAAAAAAGTTGGAAATCACGCGGTAGAATGCACTCCCGAAGCAGCTTTATTTTTTAACACAGTACAAGCTTTGTGTACTTTTTTTACTGCATCGACACACCGTTGGAAAGTTCTACAATCACTTGCTGGAAAAAAAAAGGGGTTGAAATATCTTTCTGCAACCAGATGGTCAGCTTGTCACGAAGCACTTCTAGTACTTAATCGACATTTCAGCGAAATAGTTGAGACTTTGATTAGTCTCGAAGAAAACATCAAAGGAAATGCAATTACGAGACAAGAGAGCTAAAGGTATTCGAATTCAATTGGAGTGACTTGAAACAGCATTTATGCGAATACTTTGGCATTTCTTACTCTCCAAGATTCAATGCTGTCATGATGTATGATTATTATAATGTAATCAAACTTGTTGCTGATACGCGGAATGACTATGAAATCTATGAAAATAATGCTTTGGAAATTTCCGAGATTCAAGAATATAAGACAACTGTTTTCAGAAGGAAGAATAGAAAATAACGTCGATAAATCACGAGTTAGAGATGTTCAACTGCCAGACTTTCAGAATCAATGCTTTCGACGTCATTCTTCATTATCTGGTTTCTGAATTGCGAAAAAAATGTTTATGAAAAGATTTAGGTGAAATTCTCGGTTACCACTGAATTTGGCACTTTGAAACTTTGATCTAAATGTTTAAGAAATGTTTTTTTCTTCTAAGACCTCTTTCGAAGTCTTCATTGGATGACGAATTGGTGCACTTTCATGCGTATTGCACTGAAAAATTATTAAACGAAATTTACCTTTCGATCTTTTGAATTTTTTGCGTACAAATGAGCTTTATACTGAGTTTCCGATCGTGGAAAAAGCATATCGAATATTTATCAGATTAGCTGTAACAAACTGTAGCGCAGAACTTTCTTTTTCATTGATTGTTGAAAAAAGTTAAAAATTAAAACAGCTTACCAAAAAAAAAGTAGTTTTTAAAGTAATTAACTTATTTATAATAAATTTTCTACCATAAAGGAGTCATTTTATTCATTTAAAAAGTGTCTATCGAAATTTCATTCATTTTATGGAAAATTTCGAAAATGGGGCGGAATTTATTACAATGCCCAGGGGCGGCGCTAAGGTTAAATCCGGCACTGAGTGCATCGTACAAGGCCTTTACAGCGCTCAAGGTGGTGAATTGTCGTTGTACGGCATGTATTAGGAGACGAATTCAAACAACGATGTCATAACTAAGACTGACCGTTTATTATAATAAACATCGATTAAATAACATAATATTGAGGTTACACGTGGAATACAATAATGATGCAATTTCGTTACATATCGTTATACATATTAGTTACATACCCCACCCCTCTTACAGAAAAAAAAAATCGTACAGTAATGTTTTTTTTTTTATAACACTTTTACTCAATACACTTTCAATATACATTATACTAACATGTTTGATATATGAAATAAGTAAAATATAAGAATATACTTGGCTTTATATGTACCTAGTTAACTTAAGAATGATACAATTTAGTCCTATTTTTATGAACTATATCATGTTTATTATTTTTCATTATTTCAACATTAGGTGTTATGTCCTTTATAACTCCATAAGGACCCGAATATAAATCGTCCAGCTTATTACCTACTTCACTTTTTACTAATATTAAGTCATTAACATTATATTTTATAGTATTTACATATTTATCATAATTTGTCTTTCTTTTAATCTTGCTACTTAGCAAATTGTCTCTCGCTTCTTTCTGTAAAAGCTGAATACGATACTTAAGTTCACATGGATAACGTTCGTAATTACATATTGGTTCTACTATGTCTTTATTCAAGTTGCTTGGAAGATTGTACCTTTTTCCAAATACCAATTCGTAAGGCGTGAACTTAGTTTCTGAATGTACAGAGGTATTATATGCAAAACACCAAAAGAGAAGATACTTGCTCCATGTCTCAGGGTGTTTATCAGTATGTATTCTAAGAAAAGAATTTAAATGCTTGTGAGACACTTCTAACGCACCTATACTCTGATGGCGATAAGCAGTAGTATGTAATTGTTGAATTTGTAATAATTTACACATTTCCTGAAAAGTGGATGACATAAATTCCTTACCTCTGTCAGTTGCTATCTCCTTGGGAACTCCATATCTAAGAATAAAATTATTAACTAAAGATTTAGCAACTGCTTCAGTCTTTTTGGAAACTATGGGGATAAGCTTTAACGTATTTACTCAGTTCACATTGTAAAGTAAGTATTTATGAAAAATTATTATTATCAGTCTCTAGGGGACCGACAAGATCTAAAAATATTTTTTCAAAAGCCGAATCGGCTGTAGTCGTAATAGTCATTGGTTCTTTAATTGGCGTTGAATGTTTCTGTCGCTGGCATAAATCACAACGTTTTACGAAGTCTTTAATATCCTTGTCAATGCCAGGCCAATAGTAATATTTTCTAATGTTCTTCGACATTCTTCTCATGCCAGCATGGCCACTACTGGGCAGGAGATGGAAGTCGTTTAATATTACGCGTCTATCATCTTTTTCGTTTACTACCTCAACATTTTTTATAATACATATACGTGGTCCGGACCTATCTTTTATTTTATTTATCTCTTCTAACAACTTGTTAATAAAATCTTCGTTATCCTTCTTTTTAACTATGTAAATTTCTTCTACATTAATATCCTTACATGTTTTATCTAGATCTCTCACAAATTCACCTCGTGTAATTCGTGATTGAGAATCTAGAAATTTTATATAAAGCGTTCTTTTATTGCTTACGTAACACAATACTTCACTTTCATGACTTATAATTCCCTTATTTTTCATTTTATTATAATTTTCTTTGTCAATAAAGACTACTACTTCTACGGAATCTTTCGGTTTAATATGTGTCCCTACAACTTTTGGTTGATCAGGCTAACTATCTGAGGGTACCATATCGACCGAAGAATCTTTAAGTTTTCTAGATTGTGCTCGCGTTAAAACGTTTACTACATTTTCATTCATTTCTTTTAGTTCATTCAACGATATTTGTGATAAGGCATCTGCAGCGCTATTATTACAACCTTTCACGTATTCTATATCGAAGTTGTATTCTTTTAAAGCAAGTCTGAATTTAATTAATCAACTCGATGGATCTTTCATATTGAAAAGGTAAATTAAGGGTCTATGGTCTGTTCGTATTTTGAAATATCGACCATATAAATAAGGACGAAAATATTTAACTGCCCATACTATTGCCAATAATTCTTTCTCTATCACTGGATAGTTCTTTTCAGCTTTATTTAAACTGCTACTAGCGAATGCTACGGGACACCCATCCTTGTTTGCTAAAATGCAACCTGTGGCATAATTAGACGCATCTGTTTCAAGTATAAGAGTATTGTCTTCTGAAAAATCAGGATATTTTAAAATGGGAGGCGATAAAAACTTTTTTCTCAGCATTTCAAATGCCTGGTGACATTTTTCATTCCAAATAAAAGGAACATTTTTCTTACAAAGTGCATTTAGCGGGTTTGCAATTTCTGCAAAATGTTGTATAAACTTCCGATAATAATTTACAAAAGCTACGAATCTTTTAACTTCTTCGCAATTTTTCGGATAACCATATTGTTTTACTGTGTTTACTTTTGCAGGATCAGGTTGAATGCCATTATTTGATATCACATGACCCAAATACAATATTTCTTTGTTTAAGAAATTGCACTTTGAAGGATTAAGTTTTAGATTTACTTTTCGCAATCTTTCGAAAATGTCTTGTAAGTTTTTATTGTGAATTTGCAAATTTCTTTCAAATATATTAAGCATTTCTCATAATTAGGACCGGCTAAAGCAATATTCATCATGCGAGAAAATGAACTTGGACTCGTTTTTAAACCTATTGGCATTCGAGTCATTTGGAACCGACCAGAATCGAATGCTGTCAGTTTACGGCTATTTTCATTTAATTTAACATTATAATAACCTTGATGTAAATCTAAATGACTGAAATAAATGCTGCCAGATAGAGATTCTAATATCTCAGTTAAATCCGGTAGATAGTATTTATCTACTATAGAATTATTTAGTTTTCGATAGTCAATAACTAATCGCCATTTTTTAGCACCAATTGTGTCAATTTTCTTAGGGACTAGTAGCACGGGGCTTGACCATTCGCTTTTGCTTGGTTCTGCTATACCTTCTTTAACCATTTTATTTATTTGTTGCTTAATTTCGGATTTATGAACGTGAGGTAATCTGTATTGTTTCGAAAATCTTGGTGTAGTACCTGGTTTTAAAGTTATAGTGTGTGTAAACATCGGTAGTACTTAATTTATCGCCCGGTATATAAAATATATCTGCATATTTGGCACATAAATTTGAAATGGATTTCTGTTCTTCATCATTCATGTGAGAGAAGTTAACGCAAGAAAATAATTGCTTAACTCTTTCCGCCTTGTTTTCAATTTAATTAAAAGAACAAACGTTATAATCTCTTAATTTGTGAATTTCAAAATTAAATGGTGATAAACATATATAGTTTTCTGTCGTATTTAATATTTTTATTGGTATAACACCATTGACAGGAGACGCGACTGAACTAGCTAAAAAAATACCATTCTGTATCTCTGTCGAACA
Source organism: Callimorpha dominula (assembly GCA_949752705.1). Classification (NCBI taxonomy): domain Eukaryota; kingdom Metazoa; phylum Arthropoda; class Insecta; order Lepidoptera; family Erebidae; genus Callimorpha; species Callimorpha dominula. The sequence goes on along the minus strand of OX457003.1, from coordinate 22,713,862 downwards.
TATAACGCAGTCTTCTTTGAAATGTGTCTGAATATAATGAATAGATTCGCATCTAGCCGAAATTTCCAAAAAAGTATTAACCTTATTTGTAATTGATAAATTAATTGCTCTATTTAAATTGTCGCTTAGGGTCAAAATATTTGACGCGAAATTTAAAACTGCCCTAAATCTTCTTAAAAAGTCACTACCGATTATCCCGTTTGATATAATGGCAAGGTATTAAATACATAAAACTTATGACTAACAATGAAATCATTACTACTCAATTGTATATAAACGTATCCAATTGCACGGACTTTACCCTCTAGACCGTTTATAATAATATCTTCTTTATGCAAGGTAAGATTTTGCTCTAATACATGTTTATATTTAATTACACATAAAGACGCACCCGAATTTACTACAAATGAATATTTTTTTTCGTTTATTGAGAAATGAGTAAAGCAGTCGCTGTCGCACGATAGAATGGAATGATCTATCCTATTAGTCACGAAAAAATGTTTTAGGTATATTTAATTATATTTATTCTGGCCGACATGGACACGATGGTCTACGACCAAATTCGTTCTGTCGATCGGAGTGACGAAGGGGCAGCGCCGGATCACGAGCCCGGAATGCTACGGCGGAACGCACACACGCAAGCCCTGCAGGCTTGGCGATCACGGCTCTAAATCCAGAGCTGTGCCAGCGAACGTGCTGTTGGAGCTGTTCTGCTGAACTTCGAAGCTTGGGTAGGGAGGACCGACTCTGTCACCTACCGATTAACTCAGGTGCTCACCGGGCACGGTTGCTTCGGTGAGTACCTGAACAGGATTGGACGAGAGGCTACGGCACAATGCCACCACTGCTGATCCGACCGGGACTCCGCCCAGCACACGCTAGAGGACTGCCCTGCGTGGGAGTCCGAGCGCCGAGTTCTGGTCGGACAAATTGGACGAAACCTTTCACCGCCAGCATTGATTGGGTGTCGTCCAAGGCGGGTCGGTTTTCCGCGTCTTACTGTGTAAAGCGGTGAGGGGCGTGACACCGACCTGCCACGGGGGTGACTCTGTCGTGAGGTACGGCAGGGGGGACTCCAGAAGCCGCCGATGCGTTCCTATAAAAGGTATATTTAATTGTGAACTGTGAGGTTCAGAATTAGACTGTGAATTTACAATCGGTTCATCGTTTAACACGTTAACATTAGGTCGTTGGCTTATCCATTGGTTTCCTCTAGACTTACCTCTATACTGCTGACCTCTGAACTGATGACCTCGCATTGAAGTATTTCGGGTTGAAAATTGATGATTCCATCCCCGTCGGCTTCCTCCAAAATCCCGTCCTCTCTCAGTGTATGAAGGATGTCGGGTGTTGTGTCGCCCTCGTTGTCCTTGACTATAATATTTTGTACCGCTAAAATTATTATAATTTTTATTCATACCCAAAATTTCGCCCGAACCAGATGGGTTGGGGACCTCCTCGTCCAGAGTGGCTTGGATCGCATCCTTCAGCGTGCTAAAAATTCTTAGCTGCGATGATTGTACTAAGCCTATATATTCTCATTTAGTGGTTTTAAAACTTTAAAATTTTCCGAATTGCCGTTTGCTTGCGATATCGTAAGGTCCACGAATAATTCCGACAAGTGTTGACCAAAATCTGAAACGGATAAATTATTTTGTTTATTATACTCTAATTTATGTGAAATTGCAGTAGCAGCCTTCCTAGGTAAAAGTTCTTTTCTCATATCCTCAATTAAATCATTTACACTGGAATAACTCGTATTCAACCTTAATTTTGCAGCTCGAGACAATCTACTTTTTAAGATAAAATTAATTAAATTCTTTTTACATGGTTCTTTTTCCAATAGAGAGTTATAATAATCAATATTATCAATCAATTGTTTTGTATTAGCCTCTGTATCACTCATACAGGGTAATAAGTTCAAAGCCGTCTTTAGGCCAAAAGTAGTCATTGTTACGATATTTTTGGAACTTTCCACAGAAACTACGAACGATCAAATCATCACCCTTGTATTTGCTTAAATTTAAATTATAGTCATTTAGCCAGTTTAAATATTTCGAATGTACTTTATTCGCTTCACTTAATTTATTTATCAATATATTACCTTGTCTTCTCTTTGACCCTATCTTAATTAAGTAAGTTCTGATTTCATTTAATTCATTATATAACGACTGTAAAACAATAGCCATAACTTACCACTTAAACGTTGAACAAACATTGTTTTGGTTAAATATTTAATACTGTTACGAATAACCCGCCATCTATTGGCGACTGGGGAAGTCGTATAGAGCTACAAAATAAAGATACACGCCATCTGTTGAGGCAACACGGAACAAAGTAGTTAGTAACCCATTAATAGAAAATACTAGTTCGTTTTAGAGGCTTCTATTGGTTGTGTAGAATTTACAAGAGGTGTCGCGATGTTTCTAGAAATACCATTTTGCTATATAAAGCGTGGCATTGCGGAGTAGTGAGTTAGTTTTCAAGTGAGTGTCAAGTGAGTTAGTTTTCAAGTGAGTGTCAAGTGAGTTTAGTTTCAAGTGAATTAACAGCGACTAAAGTGTAAGTGAATTAAGAAGTAATAGTGATAATAAATTATTGTGATTGTGTTGTTGCTGGTTTCCCTGTGTATTTTGTGATCTATTAAAATAAAGTGTGTCTATTTCGGTAACAATCTGGTATAATTCTCTAATCCCGAACCTCAGATCGTAACAAATTGGTTTCAGAAGTGTGATTAGATGATGCCGGTTTTACCGAAGGAGGACACGGAAGGCGTTCGTACTAGGGGACAGCGACAACAGGAGATGGACCAGAGACGGTTTGGGGATGCTCCGAAACAACCAGCGGACGGTCGGCAGCCGACGGCAGAACCTGCTGATGGTTCATTAGCGGCTCCTTCGACATCGGCGGCTCCGGACCTCGCCGCATTAATGATGATGCTGCAGGAGCAGAGCCGTCGCCAGGAGGAGCAGGCTCGTCAGCTGCAGGACCAGTTGCGGCGGGACAAGGAAGAGCAGACCCGTCGCCAGGAGGAGCAGGCTCTTCAACTGCAGGACCAGTTGCGGCGGGACAAGGAGGAGCAGATGTTCCTTATGAAGGATCTCCAGGTTGCACTAGGTAAGGACCTCAAGGTGATGAAAGAGACGGTCCACCAGCACGAGGCCCGCATCACGGACGCTGAGCATAAGATTGTGGATATGCAGAAGGCCCTAGGAGACCTGAAGCTTGGAACTGCTCCTGTGGGGAATGCTCCTGCGGCGCGCGGATTTAAGGTGCCTCCATTCGATGGAACGTCCTCATGGTCTGCTTATAAGCTCCAGTTTGAGGCCGTTATGAAGGCGAACGGGTGGACTGATGCGCAGGCCATGACAGCGCTCACCCTGGGTCTCCGCGATCAGGCCTTGACTATGCTGGAGGCTCTCGGCAAGAACCTCACCTACGACCAGCTCGTTAAGGCGTTGGATTCAGAAGTTTTGTGTTGACTACCGTCGGTTAAATGACATCACGAAGAAGGACAGCTATCCTCTACCACGTATCGACGATACACTGGACACGCTAACGGGAATGAAGTGGTTCACGACGTTATACCTGAAAAGTGGTTACTGGCAAGTAGAAATCGATTCAAGGGATAAGGAGAAAACCGCTTTCTCTACAGGAAAGGGTCTGTGGCAATTTACAGTTATGCCGTTTGGTCTGTGCAATGCCCCAGCGACTTTTGAGAGATTGATAGAGTTAGTGCTCGCCGGCCTAATCGGGGACGCCTGCCTGGTATATTTAGATGACATCATTATAGTTGGACGTACCCTTAAGGAACACCTGCAGAACCTCGAGCGTGTGCTTTCGAAAATCCGGGGGGCTAACCTTAAGCTGAGTCATAAGAAGTGCTCGTTCTTTAGACGGCAAGTACACTTTTTAGGTCATGTTGTGTCGGAAGAAGGTGTGCGAACGGACCCGGAGAAGGTAGCTGCTGTCAAGGTCTGTTCCAAGGGACAAGATGCAAGTAAGAGCATTCCTGGGTTTATGCTCATACTACCGGCGGTTTGTCAAAAGCTTTGCGGACATTGCAAAACCGTTACACCGGCTCACTGAAGAAAAACGAACTTTCTGTTGGGACGAAAGCTGTGACATTGCATTCCGGGAGGTAAAGACGCGTCTGTGTTGTACGCCTGTATTGGGTTATCCTGACATGAAAAATGAATTTATAGTCGACACAGACGCGAGTAACACGGGTACCTGCGGTGTGTTGTCGCAACGGAAAGGCGATCAAGAAATTGTGATAGCGTACTTCAGCAAGTCTCTATCTAGACCGGAAAGAAATTACTGTGTCACGAGAAGGGAGCTGCTCGCCGTGTTAAAAACATTGCAGCACTTCAATGAGTATTTGCTAGGTCGAAGGTTCCACCTGCGTACTGACCATGCTGCATTGAAGTGGCTGTTACAATTCAAGAACCCGGAAGGACCAGTAGCGAGGTGGACAGAACTGCTGCAGGAGTACGATTTCGAGATCCAGCATCGTAGCGGCAAATCCCATGGCAACGCTGACGCACTGTCAAGGAGGCCTTGCACAGAGGACTGTAAACACTGCGTCAGGCAAGAGAGCAGGGAAACTGTGTCCGTCCGCATGTTAAGAACGGACCTGAGTGACGAGTGGAAGGAAACCTTACGGAAGGCTCAAGAAGAAGACACAGATGTCAAGCTAATTCTCGAGTGGGTCAAAGCCAATGCTCCGAGGCCCAAGTGGAGCGACGTTGCAGCTATGTGCACAATAACGAAGGGGTATTGGGCACAGTGGAATAGCTTGGTCGTCCAGGACGGAGTATTGTGCCGTAAATGGGAGAATGCGCGAAGTGACACCTGTCACCTCCAGATGGTTGTTCCGAAGGCCAAGGTACCGGAGATTTTACAGCTTTACCACGATGGATGTTCAGGAGGCCATTTGGGTGTGAAAAGGACTTTATTGAAGATTCGAGAGCGGTTTTATTGGATCCACTGCCGCGACGATGTGGAAGACTGGTGTCAAAAATGCATCAGTTGTGCAGCAGTGAAGGGACCTCACACACGCAGCAGGGGTGCATTGCAGCTGTATAATGTGGGAGCTCCGTGGGAACGTATTGCCGTGGATGTAGCAGGTCCATTTCCGGAGAGTGAAGATGGCAACAAGTATTTCATGGTTGTCATGGATTATTTTACGAAGTGGCCGGAAGTATTTGGAATACCGAACCAAGAGGCGACCACGGTAGCTGATAAGCTGGTCAATGAAGTCTTCTGTTGATTTGGGGTACCTTTGGAGATTCACAGTGATCAGGGGAGGAATTTTGAGTCCCAGTTGTTCCAGGAAACGTGCCGCGTGATGGCTGCTTTTAAAACCCGAACCACCTCTTACAACCCTCAGTCTGATGGAATGGTGGAACGGTTTAATCAGACATTAGAGAGGTACTTGGCAAAAGTTGTGGAAGGCAGACAGTGAGACTGGGATAAACACATCCAGCCGTTCCTCCTCTCGTACCGAAGTGCAGTCCACGAGAGCACGTCAGTAACACCAGCCTTTGCGAACTTCGGTCGAGAACTGCGGTTGCCTGCAGATTTAATCACGGGCACTCCCCCTGACACTCCGCGCAGTATTACGGATTACGCCAACGATTTACGCAGCAAGATGAATGACGTTTATGAGCACGTCGGACAATCAGGACAGCAGACGTCGGAGAGAATGAAAACCCGGTACGACCGAAAGATAAATGACAGGAGCTTTGAGGAAGGATCACTGGTCTGGCTGCATAACCCGGTTCGCAGAAAAGGCAAATCTCCGAAGCTGCAGGTGAAATGGGACGGACCGTACAAAGTAGTGACAAGACTCAATGACGTAACGTACTGCATTCAGAAAGGACCGCGGGGCACTCCCAAGATCGTCCATGTGGATCGGTTGGCGCGTTTTCATTGGGGTTATCATGCTCGGGACGAGCATAGCTAAGAAGGGGGCAGTGTTACGAATAACCCGCCATCTATTGGCGACTGGGGAAGTCGTATAGAGCTACAAAATAAAGATACACGCCATCTGGTGTGACAGCACGGAACTAAGTAGTTAGTAACCCGTTAATAGAATATTCTCCGATGTATTAGCGGATTCTATTTGTTTTGTAGAATTTACAAGAGGTGTCGCGATGTTTCTAGAAATACCGTTTTGCTATATAAAGCGTGGCATTGCGGAGTAGTTAGTTAGTTTTCAAGTGAGTTTAGTTTTCAAGTGAGTGTCAAGTGAGTGTCAAGTGAGTTTAGTTTCAAGTGAGTGTCAAGTGAATTAACAGCGACTTAAGTGTAAGTGAATTAAGAAGTTAGTGATAATAAATAATTGTAATTGTGTTGTTCCTAGTTTCCCTGTGTATTTTGTGATCTATTAAAATAAAGTGTATCTATTTCGGTAACAATCTGGTATAATTCTCTAATCCCGAACCTCAGCTCGTAACAATACGTATGAATATTAATTTACCGAATTATTTTATTATTAATCTTAATAACACTAAAGTCCACTAAATATATCCCTTATATATGTTTTATCATTTTTCCGTGTAACAAGACCCGTTTAGCGTAACGTACGTAAGTAACGCACTTTAACCGAACCGAGTATTAGCACGCGCACTTATTTTCCATTTCCGTTCCCTTATACCACACCTGTGTACAGGTTACTCTGGGTGGGCGGACCCCCATCAAGGTCGCGATCACGACGTCCAGCACTCACAGGTGGCCGCCGGAAAAAAGAAGCCCTCAGTGCCGCGCGATGTATTTGGCTAATGATCCATCGCTGATGACATTTTTTATACAATTTTGTACGCTAACCACAACGCACCAAGCAAAATGCATATAAAGATGCCTAGAAGTATCAATTTTGTGGTTAAAATAAGCTGCTGTATATCTTCCGTCGTAGCCTGATTTTGACCTCCAGCAGCAGACTGCGCAATCATAACATGTGATTTTTGGTTGCCCATCGCGGAATACACAAAACAACGACTAACTTGTACGTAAAATAGAAATATTCTGATTGCGCCATAATAAATGCACACACAGCACTATATTGTATTAACCGAGTCACGCTGGGTGGTCGTCTGCTTAGGCAGGGTCGTTATGTAAGGCATGTATTAGGAGACGAATTCAAACAACGATGTCATAACTAAGACTGACCGTTTATTATAATAAACATCGATTAAATAACATAATATTGAGGTTACACATGGAATACAATAATGATGCAATTTCGTTACATATAGTTATACATACTAGTTACATACCCCACACTGCCTAAGTACGAATCCTAAATTTCTATATGCTTTGTTTGCATATGTTTATTATATGACCTCTAAAAGACAGTCTGGAGTCATACTTGTCTTATTCCTAAGTCCTTCACTTCAACAACTCTTTGCATCAGTTCTGTCTCTATCCTATAGTTATAGGTGATGGGTGTACGCGAGCGTGATAAAGACAACGTGCAACATTTTGTATACGTTCATCAATATTTTTTTATTCCACTGTCGTTGTACAAAATGAAGAGCCACTTGTCTAGGTCTGCTAGTCATTGATAAATATGTAATATATATAAGTATGGTTATCAGCAGTCTGGTTACCATAGTACAGGCTCTTTTTTTTTTTTTTTTAATGTGTGGAAACCCCCACGGGTCATCACCTCACCTGGGCCAGGCGGCGACGTGGTATGTCGGACTCGAACAGACTAAAACCACACAGTGTTCCGTCACCGGGTCTTATAGTACAGGCTCTGCCAAGTTTGGGATCAGACGGCCGTAATAAAAATCTAATCTTTAAGTTTTCACTACTACTAAACACATTAGATGTATTCGGATCGCGATAATATTTAAAACCGTTTTCGTTAACCCACTGTGGAAGAACGGGTGTCATGTCAAAGGAAGGATCCTCCGACCAGGCTAGGTGATCATGCCTGGCGGGCCGCGGCGCAACAGTTGATGTTGGGAAGTTGTATATATACTAATCGGCGCGAGAACTCTCATAGCGCGATGCAGGATTAGTAGTTTTTTCGTAGTTTAGCTTGTCTTCGCTAGATGATGTTGGAGTATGTCAAGTCACGGCTGACAAAAAAAAACATCATAACTGTAAAAAACTACTGCATTGAACGTCAACCACAGGTTTCCACCGACCGTCGTTATTACATTAAAAAAAGAAATCATCGAAACTTTGTACACTGTTTAATGGAATTCAAGACAAAACCTTGAAGTTGGTTGGCTTTACAATGAAATAATATGACTATAGAGGGCACGAAATTAAAGTTTGTCATCAAATACAATGCCTAAGTCTTTCAGAACCTGTGTTCTATTTAGTACCTGACCGTCAATATCATAATCCCAATTAACTTTATTATGTTATTATGTATAAGGGTGAACGATGTACTAAAGCACTTACTAACATTTAAATACATATTATTAGCCCTAGACCACCTAGATATGGTATTTATATCTTGCTAAAGGACTAAGCAATCTTCGGTTTTAGAGATAAGTTTAAAAATATTTGAATCTTCAGCGTACACAAGAGGCACCCCAGATGTTACTGCAAATGGGATACGATGACGGTTTGAAAGATGTTGGTGTATGTCTTTTTATTTATTATTCTAAATATTGTATTGTAGAAGGCGTCAGTGCACAATTCGTTGAGTTCAATTCAGATATTTTTCCAAATTACATCTGTTAAAGTTAAGCCGCTTGGAGATACAGCGTTGTTGGCCTTCTGAAATAAGCGTCTCACTTACAGTTATATAACTAGTATTTGATAGCACAGGATCCAATAAGTGACCGTTATCCTATGCCTTAGGTTGCAAAGTGACAGTAATAACAATATAAATTTATTTAAAGTGTAGTGTAGTTGTGGGGTAGGGGCGGGAACTGACAGCCCGTGTATAAAGTGGCACATGATCCGTTGGTGTCGCACTCTGCCGCCCTCTAACTAATGGCATGGATTTTTTATTGAGACGCGGCGCTCGGCGTTGCTACGGTGGGCGATGTGCGGGGCGGTGCGGCGGGGTGGTGCTGTTCATCAGAGCGAGATGATTTAATGAGCGCGGTCACCTCACTGACCGGACCACCTGCCACCACAAACACCACTAATAACACTTGCAAAATATATAAAATATTACAACTTTTATACTCCCATTAAGGATTTAAGGCTACATGATGTGATTTAGATCAACGACTTAGTGTAAATGTTTAGGTATCATCAAACATGGAATGTGATGTGAAGAGGTATCTTGCAAACTATTGTGTTGAACAGCACGGTGTGTCGTGCGTGTGGTACAGACCTGTGCAGCTGTGACGTCACGTTATCGAGAGGTCACAACCCGCAACTAATGAATCGTGCATACATCAGGCCCAATCGGCGAGCGTCAACACATGCGGTGTATTATTCATTAGTAATCAATTAGGCACAAATGTAACACGCAACAACACCGTACGAGTAGTAACAACAAACACGATGAGCCTATAAATAGACTAATTTATAGGTTACCAATATTACAAGACAGGAAGATGTTAAAACACCATAACATTTTCTGTTCAAAGTCGTCATCAATCCTGACGCCAGCTTAAGTTTCCCGATAAAAATTATGACCTTGAATTGTAACATCTCAATGTGCAGCTCTGTACATTTACAGAGGCAGACTCGATGCCTAAAGCATTCTCTGCCAGTCAACCTTCGGGTAATGCAGAGAAAACAGGAAGTAGGTGCATTAAAAATATCTGGAGGCACGGTAGTGATCCCGCCAAGACGAGCCAAGCGAAGCGCAAGGGCAGGCCACTACCTACCTTTTCTCGAAGCGCCATATGGCTCACATTGCAAAGGTGAAAAATGTATTCACTGTTGATTACTTTTTTGTTATACAATAGTTCTTGTAGTAACGAAACGGCCAGACCACATATTTTGACTAAGGTGTAGAGTTTGTGAAGTTAGGGCGTGTAGAATTATGACGTGTAGAGTTAGAAGCTTAGCGAGCCATATGGTCTCGTGTTGGCAACATTTTACATGAACATGTTTTGGTGGGATTTCACTTCTTTCTGTACGTTGCTTATGACAATATTTTTTTATTTTGTAAACTTTTCTTTCTTTTTTGTATATTTTTGCACATCAGAGGTGTTTTTTTTATAGCCCACTCTCTATCTTTACCTTTATTCTTTGATGATTTATTAGGAAATTTGCGCGCTTGTTGCCATCCCCTAATTTAAAAGGTGGGGGTGATTTACTGAAAATCCAGAAATATGTATTTTATTATTTATAACAAGGAGTCCCTATATCATCAATTTGCAGACCTCTAGCATAAAAATTTGTGGAAGTCTCAAACAAACTCCCATCTTGTAGTTTAAGGAGTTGGGGGGTAAAAGTTCGAAGTTTTGGATTTTTTTTTATTAGTAGTAAATACTAGCTTATATACCAAATTTCAGCTTTCTAAGACTTCAGAAAGTACCCTAAGAATTTTGATGATCATCAGTGAGTCCGTGACGAAATCGGAGTTTTTTAGATATCAATAAAATCTAAAGTATAAAAGCTATGCAATTGCAACTTTATATTATGATTAATAAGTTCACTGTTGATATCAGATCCCGAGAACTTTGTGTATCTGGTTTAATCCAAATCCAAGTTATGAGGGTTCAAAATAACGACGAAGCGCTTCGAGAGAAGGTAGGTAGTGCACTTGAGCTTCGGTTGGCTCATCTTGGCGGTGGTGGTGTCACTACCGTGCTCCCAGATAATTCAACAAACATTTTAAGGTCTGTTTTAGAAATGTCAAAATAAAATTTGAGAATTTAATGTCAAAATAAAAATTAGAAATTGTACGTCAATAATAACGATGAGTAATATAATTCATAACAAACCAACATAAAAGATTAAGGAATGAAACGATTATCGTTGAAGTGGTAGATAATATTGTAATAACATTTCTTTAGCAACATTTATATAACTTTGCTTCTGAAAAAAGTTGAATTCAAAGATTTAAATTGATTTGGTAGCTTATTATAAATTTTAGGTACCATACAAAATACACTATTAGCCAAATGGGTAGTTTTGGCGCTGTGCATACTGTAAAGCTTGGGGGCTGGTATTGGTATTGGTATAGGGCCCTGTTTCCGCATTTAGACTCATAAGCGGTCCATTATGCGTGCAGGTAGGCTGAATAGTTGAGCCAGCCTAGCTCCTTCCAGAAGCGCAGAAGCCTCCTGGGGCATTCACAGGCTTCTAGGAAGCTTGGGGGCTTCTTCGGTACCTGGATTATAGGGTCGCTATCGAGAGGAGAATGATTAAACAATTAAACAATCACAACTGTTAACTATACTGAGCATCAAGGTATTTTTACAATAACATCTATTTAAACAATTAAATATCTTAAACAAATTAATATTTCTTGAGCGGACCGTGCTGACCGCACGGCGTCTGTCACCCAAGTCTTCTACGAGAGTCTTCTATTTTAGAGCATGAGCCCACGACGGCCAGACCTTCGTTATTTTATAAAAGCTGAAAGATTTTCTGTGCATGTCCCCTATATCGGTATGAACGACCAGCGACTATAGAGTTTGGGTTGTGGTTACTTGGGCAGGTAACAGGTAGTGTAAAGGTGTATAAAATAGTAGTATAAAGTATAAAGTAGTAGTATAAGCGGCGGTAGCGTAATGGCTAAGGCGTCGGACTTGCGATCAAGTGGTTGCTGGTTCGAACCCCACCCAGTGCACTACCGGCGTGAACTCACTCCTAACACAAGCATTTAGCTTAGCTGGAGGGGTTAACAAGAATACTAGTAATGTGTGACCCACGTTGCTAGTATTCTTTTTAAAAAAAAAAAAAAAACAAAAAAAAAGTACCTTAAATTCGTTAAAGTATAAAGCTCACTTTTTATATATTTTCTTACGGATAACTTGAGAAATCTCGTCATGTATTGCCGGACATTTATGACAGTTGCTACCCCCTGCCAGACACCCCTAAACTTTAAAAAATTATAATTATACTTTCGTTGTAGTATAAAAGCTAAATCTTATATGTTACTTGGGGACCTATAAAAAATGTTACCTCAATAGCCGGACAGTTTGAATGGTTTTTACATCTTACCAGACACATTGAAAGTCCGCTGTATCCGCTGTAGGTGTGAGCGCGAGTGCTTAGTCTATTGCGATCTTTTAAGATTTCCAATAAAAAATAATTTCATTACGTTCATAGCCATGTTATATAAAGAAAAAATGTTATTTTAATATTTTAAAATACAAAAAAAAAGGTTTAGTCATATAAAATGGGTATTTTTTTGGTATTCATTACATTGTTGGGGAAACAAAAGCCACAAGTGGGCTTATCCCTTTGGGTTACGGGGTAAATTGTGATGCATTTATTGTAATACAAATTAATATTCTATAATTTGATGGATTTCACAAACTGATGAAGCACAATAAAAAGGCATGCTGCCTTACAAAAACATTTAAAAAATCAACAAAAAATGTTAACCATTTCGAGCAACAGATGCGACGGAGGAAAAAGTACGTTTAACATAGTATGGATACCACCAATACTGTTACACCTGAACTTCAAATATGAACATAATATGAAAATTAATAAAAAATTACATAATGAAATAAAATAAATATTATTATACTTAAAAAATAAATTATGAATTTACTACACATTTTTTTTTAAAAGATTTAAAATTCTTTAAGAACAAGTCTTGTACATTACCTGGCAGTGTGTTGTATCGAGTACAATAGTGCAAGGTCCTGGTCACGCGTGTCGGTCAAGTGTGTTGATCAAGCTCCTAGAGATCCTTTAGGTTGCGTATCTTTTCATTGGAAAGTTACGCAAAATCCTTGCAATATTTTTATATTAAATGCGTAATAACGACAGTTTGTCATCAATAGTGTATTTATTGTTCGTAATAAGTAAAAATGTACGGGCATGGCGATGGCATGCCGTTCTTATGTTTTTCTTGTTTAATATTTGACACAATATATAAATAAAACTCGCCGGTACGCACTCGAAAACAAAACTGACAAGTGGCAGACGACTTTTGAAATGTCCAGTAATTGTCTTAGGTGTGTTTTCAAAATTTAACATGTGACTATATGCTATCCTTGTTCTTTTCTCTACACACTTTTTGCAAGTTAAAGCACTAAAAAGAACTTTGGAAATAACTAAAATATTCTAAACGGACAGTTCCAATGTCCATTAACTGACGAATTTTGTATAGGTACTGCGTATGCTGCGGAGCTGAGTCTATTGGATAACTTATATATATGTGGGCCCCATTGCAGCTTTGAAACAAATGTAACGCCCAAGAATTTCGTGGTATCTACAAGATCCAATTCCATATCATTTAGTTCCCTGGTTTCAACTTGTTTCACGTTAGTGGTAACGAATTTGATACAGATGGTATTTTTTTCGTTTAATAACAAATTGTTAAATCGCCATCGCCAGTAACCGGTTGCTGCCGTTCAAGTTTAAATAAAAGTGAAGTATCATCTGCAAATAACACTACATTGTGACTATCTGTAAATGAGGTGTGGTAACTTATTAATATATACCAGGAACAAAAATGGGCTTAAATCGCACTCTGCAAAACGCCTAGGGTGATCGTTGACCCAGGGGATCTCTTTCAATTGAAATCTATTCTCTCTTTTTATATCTTCTCTTTTTGTCATTTATCATTTGTGACAGGATTGGCTCCAGGCGAGGAAACTCCTTAACGGTAGGCAGTATAGACAAGAAACTTTATAAACGCACACTAAGTTATTATTACTAGTACATTATATCTCGATGTATACGCATTGAATTACGATAGTTTGAAATAAGATCAAAACATAATTGAGCATGTGTGGGCACACAGGCAAGTTCTTCGTCACTAAAAAAGGAAACAATCTAGAATTGACCGTCAAGTTCAACCTTGTTACATAACATATACATGTAAATGGTTTAATGTGAACTTGACGAGTTTTTTTGTGTAATTAAGTATGAAGGTAGTTATGCAAAAAAAACTAGCCAAATTCAGATTAAACCATTCAGAAGAACAAGGTTGAACTTGACACTAAATTCTAGTTTGGTAAATACTCTAAATTCTTGCATATTTCACTCATACTTAATTATTTCTTTAGAAATTAACATTTAAATCCAACCTTAACCTATATTGAAAACGAAGTATTGTTTGTTTTGAAAGTTGTGTACAGTTGTAACTGGACTTCAGGTTTGCTTACTGTTTATTATTAAGATAACTCTTTGTATATCTTGATCTGTTGTCTGTATCTATCTGTACCTATTGAATAAAATGAAAATAAAATAATTTGACGAATAGTTTTTATAGAAGTTGTCTAAATCAAATCAAAATCATTTATTTTGTTGGTGTGTTTAGGTTGTCGGGGGAAAGTCACGCAAGAGAAAGTCAGAAGGAATAGTTAACTGTTTTTTTCTGAACTCAACTTTGGTTACACAAGGTCACAAGGGTTACAAAGGTTATTACTTAACGTGTACGTGTTCAACCTACTGCCCGGATCGATTGCGACTGGCAAACGGTTTTCAATTCAGTACATAGCATGAGTCACCCTGGTATTAGGACAACTTTAAGTATGGTAGCATCTAGATACTTTTGGCCAGAAATGAACCGAGATGTTAGAGAATGGGCTAAAAGCTGTATCCAATGTCAGAAGAGTAAAGTGAACCGTCATGTGATTTCAGTCCTGGGAGAGTTCGCACCAAGCGAGAGGTTCGAGCACATCCACGTCGACATCGGCGGACCACTAAGTACCACGCAGAAAGGTAACAAATATTGTGTAACAATAATAGATAGGTTTAAAAGTTGGCCAGAAGCTGTACCCACAGCTGACATAACGGTCGAAACAGTAGCAAAAGCGATTTATGAGTCATGGGTTTGTCGGTTTGGTTGTCCCGCTCGACTCACGAGTGACCAAGGTAGACAGTTCGAGAACGAATTGTTCCATAGCTTGCTTAAATTACTGGGAGTGCAGAGGACAAGAACCACTCCATATCACCCGTGTAGTAACGGGAAAGTAGAAAGATTTCACAGACAGATGAAGGCAGTGCTCACATGTAGACTCTCGGACAAAACCTCTTGGGATGATGAGTTACCAACCGTGTTATTCGGAATTCGCGCCATAATGCGGTGTGAAACAGGTCTTAGCGCCGCAGAACTAGTACTAGGACAGTCGTTACGCTTACCGGGTGATTTCTTCAGCGACACGAGCAAACCCATGAATGTAGGTCACTGTACATATGTAGAAAAATTAAAGGAAACAATTCGTAGCATGCAACCGAAGGTGCATTCGCACAATAGTTCCAAGAAGTTATTTGTTCGTAAGGACTTATATACGTGTTCACATGTTTTTGTCCGAGATGACACCGTAAGGAAACCATTAACACCTACTTATGATGGCCCTTACCGCGTTATAAGCAGGCGTGACAAAGTGTTTAAAATACAACTTAGTAATCGACAGAGCAGCATTTCAATTGGTAGGCTGAAACCAGCGTACATTCTAAATGAATCACAGCACAGCAGCAACAGTATTGCAACCAGTAGCCACAAGGCACCTTTTGAAACGATGACAAAAAACAATCGACAGACGGACATAGACACAAAGAGTAAGAAATCCATATTAAAAACCACTCGCAGCGGTAGAAGTGTCAAGCCGACGGTCAGGTTTGATTTGTAGACAGAAGGACATTAGCGCGAGGTATGCCAGTAGTGACGAATGGAAGAAGTTGCGGGCGTTGTCGTGATGGACGCTGCGGATCCCAAGGGATGTAATTAATTATGGCAGAGCGGGTCATCACGGCAACTACCATTTCAAAATAGCTCATAAGTCTTATTATTAAGTAGGCTACACGGATCTGCAAACAACCTATATATGAACTAGTTAAGTAAACAACAGAGTAAGCAATAAGTCGATATATAAATGTAAAATCAGTAGACATAATTGTCATTAATACACAGTAGCGGCATATGGCCATTTTCGTAAACATGGGAAATCAACAGGCCAAGAACGACTAAGTAGTGATTGCGCAAACAGGCTCCGACAATTCTGCACGAGCCGAGTTAGAAAGGAAAATTGAGATGTACGGTATACTCATTTTCGTAATGGTGTTTTTGGTACTAAGTGTTTGCATATACGGGCTCAGCAGAAAGTGCGGAAAGTACGCTAAGCGGAAAATAGTTAACGAACTGGTAGCAACAGTCGAACAACAGCGCGTCAAGGAATCCAGTACCCCAGTGCAAACGATGGGTTCAGCTATGGTGTACTGAAATGTAACCAGGTATCTTTAAATGTGTGTATGCTGTACGTGGAATCGTATTAAGTCAAAAGTTTTTTTGTATTTGTAATAGCGGAACAGATATTATGTACTTTATAATAAGTCAATGTGAACAAAGCCTTAGTTAAGTAGAACAATGTAACCAGCTAACCTACTGCTCGCGACTTACGGCGTCAGCACATTCCATCGCGATAACACAGCAACAATTGTATACTCAGAATTAGTTGTTTGAAAGTGAATGATATGCCACTACCATAGCAAAATATTGTATTGAAAATTTGAATTGCCTGATTTTTCTGTTTGTTTTTTCTTCTCACATAAAAGGGGGGGAGTACTGTGGGGACAGGAATGCTGACGCCGAAAATATGTGTCATACGATTGCCCGTGGATACCTCGCAATACACCGTTGCGCAACTGTTGGGCAACGTTACCTTTTCTAGCTGTATACGTGACTTATTATTACCTTTCAGCAACTCTGTAATTTGATCGTCACTTTCCGGTTGATTGGCTAATTCTTGGTAATCAAGCACCGTTGGGCAAACTATTGACTCGACGGGTGATAAGGCGTCTGCCACCGCGTTGTTATTCCCGCTGACGTGTTGAATATCGTTGGTATACTCGCTTATGTACATTAGCTGACGGATACGTCTAGGTGTTTCTTTATCGGAATTGACCTTTGTTAACGCATGAATAAGGGGCTTGTGGTCCGTGTACACTGTTAACTGCCTACCTTCGACCATGTACCTGAAATGCATTATAGACATGTATATGGCTAGCAACTCTTTATCGTACGTGCTGTATTTCTGCTGTGTGTCTGATAGTTTCTTGGAAAAATACCCTAACGGTTGCCATTTCCCTTTAATTTTCTGCTGCAAGACGGCCCCTACACACGTGTTGGACGCGTCCGTCATCAAAGCTACTGGCACCTCTGGAGCCGGATGAGCGAGTGTTGCAGCGCTTTGTAAGCTAACTTTGCACTGCTCGAAAGCGGCCTCTGATTCCTTGTCCCAGGTTATCAAGGTCTTGTCTTTTTTATTGGAGTTGTGTAAAAACTTATTTAACTGCGCGTGGTGACTGGCAGCCTTTGGTGAATGCGCCCCGTAAAAGTTTACCATTCCTAAAAATCGCCGGAGGTCTTCAACCGTTTTCGGTTTTTTGTAATCTGCACTCGCCTTTACCTTATCTTTTAGCGGGCTTATGCCTTCGCTTGTAACTGAGTGACCTAGAAACTCGACTGAGCTCTGACCAAATCGACACTTAGCCACGTTTATCGTAATGCCTATTTCGCTGAGTCGTTGAAATACTCGCCGTACGTGCTCTTTGTTCACAGCATCGTTTTCTGACGCAATGATGATGTCATCTATGTAACAGAATAATGAACTGTGCACTACGGAAATGTTCGCACCAGTGTCTTCTAGGAATGTCATACCTCTCGTATAGTCCGTAACGCCCAAACGATGGTTATCACAAATCTCGGCACACTCTCCCATCGCATTTGAGTGCACCGCCTTCAGTTTCCCTGCTTCTTCCATTTGCACGGCGCTTCGCATTGTCTCGCTGCTTCTCGGAATCGGTAATGATACCTGCATACATAGTCGGCACTCTGCGGTATCCGTCGTGGGCCTCGGGATCTGGATCTGGATGGGCTCCTAGTAGTTCGGTCAGTAGTTCGCTGTCGGTGCCTTTTGTCGGCGCTGCCGTGCGTACCTCAGTTATCTCTCCGCTCTGTAGATTATCCATTGTTCTGTCTGCCATGCCGGACAGGTTTTCTAGCTTGGTGTCCGGGCTGCAACTAGCTAGAATGGCTCGAACCCACCCGGGGAGTCGGGTCAGCCACAGGTTCTTTACTGTGTCCCCTGTTGTTTGGCCACCACCAGGTCGTATTTCACGTTCTCCCCTTGGTGCTGAGGTCCTATGACTGCCTCGAACTGTGCAAACCACATGCGTGGCATGTCTGTCCAGAAAGCGGGAATTCTACTACTCACGCCAATCGCTGCCAGGTCCATGCCTAAACGCTGCTGGGCTGGCTGCTACGGAGTCTGGTGCTGGTGGTCGGTCATCTTGATTTTCTTTGTTCTCGTATAACCTATTTACTTGTGTCGGCACGTGTTATTTTTGCGCGGCGTGCGTTTCTGGCTAAGCGCGTAGTGAGGCGCGTGGGCAGTAGGCAAGCGGGGTCACCACTGTTTGTGTGTTTAGGTTGTCGGGGGAAAGTCACGCAAGAGAAAGTCAGAAGGAATAGTTAACTGTTTTTTCTGAACTCAACTTTGGTTACACAAGGTCACAAGGGTTACAAAGGTTATTACTTAACGTGTACGTGTTCAACCTACTGCCCGGATCGATTGCGACTGGCGAGCGCGCCGGGCGCTTGGACGTATGACACATATTTTCGGCGTCAGCATTCCTGTCCCCACAATTTCAATTAAACCATTATGGGTATTTTTGAATTGTCAGGAGTAGTAGTCAGTCAGACTAAGTCAGTCGTGAAGCTAGTTGCCTGTTCCAATTCGTAGATCCAGTGGAAAAGAACAGGCAAGAAACTCCAAAGACGCTCTTTTTCAACATGTTTTTTACAAATCACTGGTTACATTGCTTATATGCGCAAGTTAAATGTGAGAACAATGTAAAGTATTGTTCTAAACTATAAACAGTCGCGCAAACTACTACTATGTATAAGTAATAGCAGTTCAGAAATGACCAGCCCCAACCAACGGCATACGTTCACGAGCATGACGCACGCGCCAGCCATCGTCCACTTCAACCATATGATATCAATTGATATCAAAGGGAGCCAAACGACCCGACACGTACGCCACCATCGGCAGGGCGTCTAAGCGAACACGGCATACTCAGAATTAAAAATAAATTTATTAACCTTAGTACATTATTTGTGTTGATTTTACTTTTTATTTCTCATTCTTTCGAAGGCTACTTTTCTGAAGTTTCACTTCTGCCATGTGTGAATTGCACACACACTTTTTTTGCCGTTGTTGCTCATAGTCCGCTTTCTAAACCTTATTTAATTACCTACCAGTCAATCATAATAATCGTAATAAACATTCCTGTACTTTTGAGGAGGAGCCTGGATATCAATAATTTTAAAATAAGACTAATGTAAAGATATCTCAAACTCAATGCAAAAACTAATATTATCGGTTCGTAAATAATAATAATAATAATTACTTAGACTTAGGTCCATTTTGTTAGTAACAATTTATCTTAAGACTAGTGTTAGTATTACACAGTTTGAAGCCAATGAAATTAAATAATACAAAATAGCCCCCATTGGACGTGCACTGCAGCAGGCTAGCAATGTAAGCTGTTCCAGTGCGACAGCAGAGAACTGCTCCACCTATCAGCAATTGTCTTCAGTATGCTGTTGGGGCTGTCGCGCAGACGTCTGAGCATGGAGGCACACTGCTTACGAACCACAGCATGAAAGCCGTCGGTATGTGCCTCTGCAAACATGCCCGATGCGCTGCAGTGCCAGGACAGTCCCATCAATACCCTGAAAGAATTGTGAAATAATGTTATGCGTAAAGTTTTTGAAGTCAATTAAAAATATATCGATGCGCACGGGAGTGCACAGGCATGTTCTCGAGCCCAAAGCGTTATGTTTACGCGAAAACGATTTTCAGACCCTTCGACAGAATAATTGGTTAAATGTGAACTTGACGAGGAACGAACAAACGAGTGAAGTTTACATTTAGCCATTTACAAGATTTACATTGTAGCAAGTTTGAACTTGGCGCTAAATTTAGCTAGCTCACACATTCACATTTATGTGTTTGATCTGATAATATTATGACTAGACATTCGTATTCACATCGAAGCTTCCATCGAGGCAGTACTCGTGCCGCGCTGCTGACCGCAGTCACCGCAGTCGTTAACATAACAGAAATACTTCCATATATTTACGCGTGTCGATATTCGCCACACAGCCCATAGCATGGAAATATGGTAACATAACAGACGCCTCTCATATAAACGTCCAAATCAATGATGGATGAGCACTTTTGCGTAAGGGAGAAAGTTTGGCAATTCCCTAAATTTGTTTTTTTTTTGCTGTAAGCATCGATGGGAATATTGTGCCGTCCTTGGCACTTATTACGCATTTCTTCATGTATATCTTATGGACCAAGTGATTAAATATTTCACTATTTATAATGCAATTTGAATAATTACATGTCAAATCGGGCTGTGATGAATACTTATACAAAATTAGTTTTTATCACATTGTTGGACCATTATGAATTTTGCCTCATAACTGTTGGGAAAGATAATAAATATGCCAAGGGTTCCGTTCCTCAAAAGAAAAAAAGAAACCCTTATAGGATCACTTTGTTGTCCGTCTGTCTGTCAAGATCCTTTTTTAATAAAAATCAGTCCATAAATCCTTTTCTTCGGGAACCCGTGGAGGCATTTTTAACAAATTTGAACATTTCGCAGATAAATCAAAACCTATAGGTACTTCCCATTGACCTAAAATCATGAAATTTGGTAAGAAGCGAGGTCTGACAGCACATGTAAAGGAAAAAATCCGAAAGTTGTTAATTTGTTGTTGTTACTTACTGATAGTAAAAAAAAATTGTTTTTGTGATTACAAACTTATATTTTGCGGTTGGAAAGTCGACTTTGTCGTACATCGCAACCGCAAAGTTAAGTTTGTCATTCGGAAAAGACGGGTAAAAATCTTCGAGAATTGATTCCCACGATGGACGTAGTATTTACATACAAGTTTGTTTGCTTACGGAACCCTCGGTGCGCGAGTCAGAGAGACGTTTCATGTGTTCTTTATGATTTTGATGAGAATACTCTACTGTAATCATGACGATGCTTGATCCTGATCAACCGATAGGTACCAGTGGTAATGAGGAGAGCCCGATGTGTCAATTTCGGTTTCGATACCTAGAAATGACCAGGAGCATTCATAAAACAATAAATTATAACTCCTTCTGAGGTAAGTTTCATTTTATTACTTCTTGATTACCAGACATGCGGCTTAGCTTTCTATTGACGTCCGTCGAGTTGGGGGTTGATATTTTTTTTAGCACACACGCAAAGATTCAACATGCGGAGACGCATAGTTTTTGAGAATAAAATATTGAAAATCAATAATTTTTGCAATATCTATGTCAATCCCTACCACAGATTATATAGAATTCTCTCCATTGAACGTTTCAGTTTACCTACGGTTAAGTGGTCATACGTTCGGTAACATTTAATTTTATATAAATTTAGGTAAATAATTATATTTTGTACTCATTCACTAGTTTTCATGCACACATATGTTTAACAGTTTATATATATTAAATTACAGTATTATATTCATTAGGAGCTATTAAAATTAAAATGTGTAGTGTTTACCGTCTTTTGCCGGCTTGTGGAACGAAACGTAAAACTGCCGCTATTTTGACGCCAAAAATGTTTTCGAAGAATTAATTAAAGCCATACAATATGTGTATAAAATTCATAAATAAATTATTAATTAGTATTCAATTACCTATTAAAGTACCTATTAGGGCATATAACAAATGAAATAGGTTAGGTTCGACTTATGTCAAAGAACTGAATTGATTGACCCCGACTCCACCTGGTACGAGTCTGTCCTACCCTTAGAATGTTTTTAGTGTTTTTATAGAGCCGGATGCCCGTAGGAGAGCAGTCTCCGCCCGCTGTAACAAATGAATGGAGGATGGATGCCTGCGATTTGTTACGCTAGGGCGTAGAGGGTGCTCTTCCCAGCGCCGAAGACGTTGCAGTCTCAAAATAGATACAGAAATCCCTCTGAATCAGTTTCCCTATTTTTTTTCTGACGAAGGGGGTTCCCCCCCTTTCGTAGGGAGGAACCTCCAAGGGGTCTTCCCTTGTTTTTTTACACTTATTGTTAATTTTAATCCATAAAATGAGGAAAATTTCCACAAAATTAAAAATTATAAAAAAAACTTGGGTAGTATGCGATGAAACTTGGTATGTAGATAGCTGGAGACCTGGATTAACATACAGGCTTCTTTTTATATCGATATTCCCACGGGATCGAGACTTACGCGGGGCGCTGCTAGTATATATATAAATAATCAATTACACTGAGTACATGTATGTCAAGTTGTTATTTTCTAGGTTTCGAGATAGGAAAGAGTATGTGGTGTTTTACTCTGTACCTAATGCCACTATTGTTTTGTGCATGTATTTAGTTAAACTGACAACAGGTGATAAGTAGTAATGGAAGATTGGCAACACTATTTGAGAAATCTCGAACTACCTTAGAAAACTGGATGAATGCAGCTAGAGAGTGCTCAACTAAATCTCAAATGCATCGGTACAAAATAGTTTGTACCGATGCATTTGAGATTTAATCATCTAACCATAGAAGATGTTGCTTCTAGAAATAGAATAATACCAAGAGGATTATTTGGTAATCCTCATTTGTTCCCAAATACCAAACCGGCAATAGTTACGTGTAATGCAATTTATGATACACAATGATATTCCTGCTGATTTTCCATGTTAAATACGTAGGACATGTATACATATACTTGTTCTAACATTAGATAATAACTACATAAAAGTCAGTCTGTTCATAATTATGTAGTCGATACCTTTAAATACATTAGGCGCCTTATTTATTTGTGTATAGACCTGAGATAGGTTAATTTATCAAAAACGGAAGTACAAACAAGGAACGAGTAGCACCAAGCGAAAATGTGGGTTCTGTCACTTCCTCGGCCACGTAATGGAAGACTGTAGGAAGCTTAAGCGGAAGCAAGAGGAGTTTGCAAACCAGGACTCACAAAATCCTGTACACCTTCCAAAGACTGAAGTGTCACAAGCGACACAGGCTCCGTCTCCGTCTACTCTTCGGGTGCATTGTTACGGGTGTGGCGCACCAGGGGTGGTCCGCAATAGCTGCCCTACCTGTGCTGCAAGTAAAAATACATCGCAAGCAGCGGATTTGAGTTTCTGCGCCGTAAACGTCCGGTCTGACGTACGAAACCGTCCTATTATATTTGTAGATATTGCCGGTATCAGAGGAACGGCCTACATTGACACTTGTGCCAGGTCTAGTGTTGCCTCCTACCAACTATATAAGCAATTGGTAGATAAAGGCCACAAGTTCTACGCCGAAGTAGTAAGCATCACTCTGGCTGACGGAATTACAAAACAACAAAGCATCCTTAAAACTACTGTGGCCTTCAAGCTGGAGAAGCGTGTAGTTCCGACAACTTTCATTGTCTTACCAGAGTCCCGACACAATCACACTCTTTTGGGAATTTGGTTCATCCAGGATGCAAAAATGGTGTTGAACCTTCCACAGTTCACCTGGGAGTTCGTAGATGAATTCAGAACCTACGAGTTGTACGAGGAGGACTACATCACCTTTACAGACACCAGCAGCAGTGCTTTAGAGGTACAACGTCTACCGAATGACCTCCTCCCGACAGCTGCGCTCCCTACTGAGAGCGCCACCATTTGTCACTTTCAGGCAGCCAGGGTATACAAATTGATTCCTTTACAAGCCTTTACAGCCTCGTAAAAAGACCCAAGACATTGTTCTACGGGTACTCTCCAAGATTCGCAGAGTTCATGATGAAGGATGCGGAAAGAAACGTCCGGGAGGCCGAAGTCTTGCTGTCACCTCACTCTAAGGGACTATTTCCCAGCAACCCTAATTCCGAACGTTCATCTAGCCCTAGCGTAGACTCCATCGACTTATGTATGGTAGATGTTAATAAAGATGACGAACCTAGAATTAATAAAATTTTGTCAGAGTATCAAGATGTTTTTATTGGTGATGATAAACGTTCTTTACTTAAAGAGCACTGTATAATTACAGAACATGATATTCCTACATCAGCACCCCCTAATATACTATCTCAAGCAAAAAGCATAATCCTAAAGAAAGAACTAGATAAGATGCTGGAAAAGAACATTATTGTACCCTGTTCTTCACCATGGGCTTCTCCTATTGTTTTAGTACCAAAACCAAATGGAGAGGTCCGCGTCTGTATCGATTATCGACGCCTTAACGCCATAACCGTAGCTGACACTTATCCCATTCCCTAAATAGATGACCTATTGCACTTAGCAAAGCCAACTCCTTTTATGACGTCACTAGATTTAAAATCCGGGTACTGGCAAATTAAGCTTAGAGAACAGGATGAGCATAAAACTGCTTTTATAACACCCTTTGAAATTTATAAATTTAAAAGAATGCCGTTTGGTTTACGTAATGCACCCGCTACTTTTCAGCGTTTGGTCAATAGATTTCGGGTTACTCTTGAGCGCGTTACCATGCTGGCTTATTTGGATGATCTTATAATTTTTTCTAGTACCTTCGATAAACACCTCTCCGATCTGAGGGATATACTGCAAAGAATGAGAGAATATAACATAACCGTAAAAAAAGATTCTTCAGCAATTGATATCCTTTTTATTCCTTTTTACAAATGTGCTATTGGTATCACCGATTTATTAATAATTTCTCAGCCATTGCCCAACCACTAACAAAACTTACCAAGAAAAAGGTTACCTGGGTATGGAATTTAGAACAAGAAGAGGCTTACACGATTTTGAAACAAAAATTGATCACTGCACCAGTTCTGCGGCAAGCAGATGAAAACAAGCCTTTTATATTTAAAACTGATGCCAGTAACTACGCGCTTGGAGCAGTTCTAGTCCAGGGGGAGAAGGAAGATGAGCACCCTGTAGAGTATGCAAATAGACTACTCACATCTGCAGAAAGAAATTATTCTACTACCGAGAGAGAAGCTTTAGCGGTAGTCTGGGCCTTGAATAAATTCCGTTCATATGTTGAAGGAATGCCAATCACAGTCGTTACAGATCATCAAGCTTTGAAATGGCTCTTAAGTTTGAAATCACCTTCTCACCGTTTAGCCAGGTGGGCATTACAGATTCAGTCGTACAATCTCAATATTTCTTATCAACCCGGTAAATTGAATATTGTCGCTGATGCTTTGTCAAGACCGCCGTGCTGTGACGATACCTCTGATTATAGGATATGTTCGGTAATCATAGACATGCCTACCCGAAGTCCAAAAGATGTTCGTGAAGAGCAAGAAAAGGATGGTAGGCTCCGGAACATCATAAGTTCCTTCGAAGAAACACAAAGAGAGGAAGATGCTGCCGACTGGAGTAACAAGGGTTATCTTATGAATAATGGAATGCTGTATCGCTTGCACCCTGATTCTGAGGTAGACGATTCTCAACTGTTAGTACCTGAACATGAGTGGGCAAATGTCCTTAGCGCTTATCATGATGATCCTCTAGCAGGTCACTATGGAGCTGACAAAACTTATTTTCAATAGGTATTATGTGACTGGTATGCGCAAATACATTACAAGTTATGTAAAGAATTGTTTGGAATGTCAACGTTATAAAGCCTCTAATCAGAAACCTGTTGGTTTGCTCCAAACTACTACTATGAATCAGCGCTTTGAGGTGGTATCCTTCCATTTATTTGGTCCACTTCCCCAAACCGAAGATGGAAAGACTTGGATATTTATTGTAAACGATATGGCTTCTAGATGGGTGGAGCTTTTTGCTCTAAAAACCGCCTCCGCCCTAACTCTTATCAACGAAGTTTTCTTAAGATACGGGGTACCAAGACGATTAATAAGTGATAATGGTACTCAGTTTGTTAGTGCTGTAATGCAACAAGTAACGTACAGCCTTAACATAAAGCATCAGTACACTTTATTGTACCATCCTGAGACAAATCCTGTTAAACGCAGGAATCGGGATTTAAAAACACAATTGGCCATTCTGGTACAAGGAGAGAAACACAACCGATGGTCAGAACTTTTACCTGGGATAAGATTTTGGTATGAATAGTACCACATGTCTAGCCACAGACCAAACTCCGGCTTTCTTAACATTTGGAAGAGAGTTAAGGTCTCCGCGTGACAACGAGATTGATTTCAGAAATATACTCATTTCGGAAAATATAATACCAGAGATAACTCCTAAACTTAGAGATCTAGCTGACAATTTAGTGAAAGGTTCTGGTCAACTTACATGCCGTTAGTAGAGGAACCCAGGGTATCACGGCTAAATTTGCACCTCGAAGAGATGGACCATATATAATTATGGAACAGCCCGGTCCTGCCTCTTATAAAGTAGCTTGTCTAGATAAACCTGATGTATCAGTTGGACTTTACCATGCATCGGCTTTGACTCCATTCCAAAGCAATGATATCACTGTATTACCAGAACCGGAGCAGCCTCTTCGAAGAAGAGGTCGTCCCAGAAAACAGGCTTTAATTCCAACATCACCGTCAGGGGTTAAAAGAGGACGTGGTCGACCTAGAAAACAGAAGCATTAAAATCTCCAGTTCCCTGCGCCGAGACGTCTTTGGGAACTAAGGGAGAGATTGTAACAACCATGCATATAAAACATTATCTGGCGTTTAGAATCTAAGCTAATATAGCTTTAATCATTATTCATTAAGTAAAGTTCATCGACTCATTGTAAAATATTTTATAAGTTCCAACAACCTAGATGGCGTTGCGCTATTGACGTAGTTTTTATAAGTCGGTGTTAAGACTCTCCGCGAGTTAATGACCTTAATAGAATTATATTGTATTAGTGAGCCTTTTACAACTTAGGTTGCATCTGAGAATCACGTCCTGCTTGGAATGATTACTTGGAACTTCCTAAAGTATCTACGACACTGCCCTTTCGTCCTACTTGGTCTCAGGGTATACTTTCAAATTTTTAGTTTAACTCTGTATTATTTTTGCGAACACCGTGTCGACGTTTTCTTGCTCACCCCCTGCATCGAACCCGTTACAGTAATAGATAGGTCTGAGAAGGATAGTAAACAGTATTTTAGGAAAAGGAACAGTATTTTATGAATTATTTATTAATTTAATGTTTTGAATACACATTTTCTTGAACTTCTCTCAGAACTTATTAATTTAGAGTATTTTTGGAAAACCTCATATACCTCACCACAATTATAATTGAAGTTAAAATAAATGAGCTTAATTTTTATCAAATTGATATTCGCTCTATTTCTATCGTCCCGCCACTTCGCATTCGTAACTGAAAATACCCTTTCAGTAAATGCTGAGGTGGCGGGAACGGACAGTAAATATGAGACTATATTATTTAATTCTTGTTGTAAATAGCTCCATTTTTGGCCAGTACTCATTTCAATAAAATTTATATCTTGTGATGCTTTTTCATAAATCAGTTTGAAATTAATTATTTCGGAATACAAATTAACAGTAAAAAGTATAATACAGTGAAAAACAGTATAATACTGTTTTTAACAGTATAGTTGGCAACCCTAAGTTCGAGTACCTTACAATCGTACATTTCGTACATTGATGCGGCTACCTCGCCATTGTTCACCATCTGAAATGTTTGCCACCGCCAGAGTATCTGATTTCTTTGCAATCTTAAGATAACGTTTCACATCGTTCTGCGAACTTTTTCGTTGTTCAGCACACCCGCTGAGTACTTAGATAGCCCTATTCTTAAGTATTGGTTATCCGTGCACCGTGAAGTAAATCATAAAATAGTTCGGTTTTTAATTTATTTCTTTTATCCATCCGTGTCAGCTACGTCAATCGATTTTGTTTTGAACGGTTGTTTTGAAGAACTAGTGCTAAGTAGTGACATTATTAGTAGGTATGTATGCTTAATGTGGTTTTTGTTGCCTGAATAAATAACTTATTATTGTTATTTATGTTTTTTGATCTGATGTTCGGTTTCACCTTCTACCATATTGGTTTTATAAAAAATCTTTTTAATAAAAAAATTAACCGACGAAAAGACCTAAAAAGCAAAAAATAAATAAACCTTAAGTCTTAAGTATTGAGCTTATTTACATAAACTATCTAATTTTATATAAACTTATTTTGAGTCGGCGCCAAATAAAATTTTGATAATTAATCAGTTTGTTGTTTGGCGCCGACTCAAAATAAGTTTAAAATTAGATAGTTTCGAGAATAATCAAAATCGGTTCATAAATAACGGAGTGAGGGCTGAAGGGACATAAAAAAAAAAAAAAATTATACGGTCGAATTGAGAACCTCCTTTTTTTTCGTCGGTTAATAATAAGGTATGGTATCATTAATATGCATGTATTTTATTATTCTTTTAAACGCTTCTCGATGTTATTACGTTACCGAAAAAATATATAATAACACAACACTGCAGTCGGTTTCATGTGATTTAAATACCGTAATTTTGGCGTTCTTTTTCTGTAACACACAACACAACAAGGACCACGACGTGTTTAATTTAGGAAAAAATATACAAAACCTTCTTATTCTTTTTTATATTACAAAAAAGCTTATTTGAAATATCTGGGGGCACGGTAGTGACCCCGCCAAGACGAGCCAAGCGACGCACAATCTACCTACTATCTATCTTTTCTCGAAAGGCTTTGTCGTTTTTTGAACCCTCATAACTTGGATTTGGATTATATCAATCAGATACACATTTTATTGATATCTAAAAAACTCACTGACACACTGATGATCATCAAAATTCTTAGGGTACTTTCGCAAGTCCTAGAAAGCTGAATCTAGGATTAGTACACAAACAACAAGAACATTTTAAAGCTTGGAACTTTTATACCCCAACACCTTAAACTAGGGGATGGAAGTTTATATGAGACTTCCGCAAATTTTGAGGCTAGAGGTCTGAAAATTGCTGATATAGGGACTCCTTGTTATAAATAATAACACTCGTTTTTCCCTTTCGGCAACATAGTTCGATTATGTTGTTCGATCAAACGCATCAATCGAACAGTGTGTATTTAAAAATCCTCTTCGATTGATTGAGTTGTTCTCAAATCAACCCGTATATTTATTTTTTGTATGTCTAGCGCCGACTCAAAATTATTTAGGTATTTACATTAGCATAAGAGTTTAGTTAGGCAAGACAAGTTTATTTTTGAAGTGAAAACTTCTTTAGGCACGTTTGTGCACTTTTGCTATGAGGAAAAAGCACTAAACTTGTGACCGTTACGCTAATAATACATATATAGATCCACTAGAGAGCGCTAATCTAACCATTGAGTTCTGTCAGCTCCTTATTAATTAATGTCACCAACTTGCTAATATGACGTTTTAAGTGCGTTGTTTCGATTAAGTCATCACTTCTATCGGCAACCCCATGACTGCCTATTTTTAATATTATTTTTCGCTTTTCATTTCCTTTCTTATTTCGTTGGTTTTATTTTTTATTAAAATGTTTTACCCTGGAATACACTGAAGTAACACTGTGTGTAAAGTAAAATTGAAACACTGCCGAACAATTACTTTATAGGTTGACGTATAAGTATAAAAATAAAATTGTAAGATCACCTTTACTGGTAGTTAGCAGTAAATTGTGTGCAGTTCAATGAATTGGATAATAGAAAAAGTTTGTACGAGTATGTGTGGTGCCGTCCCTCCTCACGCTGCAGACACTTCCATTAGTTTCACTCTCAGCTTGTTTTGTTTCAGTGTTTACTTCAGTTTGTACACTAATTGTAAATGTGTACTATTGATATGTAATTTAAATAGATTGACTCCGTAAGACTTTTTAAATAACTAAAGATTTTATGCCGACAACGACAGCGGAGTTTGATGTTTATTCAGTGTCATCTGGGAGGTTTCATT
Organism: Callimorpha dominula; assembly: GCA_949752705.1. Lineage (NCBI taxonomy): Eukaryota > Metazoa > Arthropoda > Insecta > Lepidoptera > Erebidae > Callimorpha > Callimorpha dominula. The sequence goes on along the minus strand of OX457003.1, from coordinate 22,683,931 downwards.
TTAATTATTTCGAACGGTTTTGAATTGCATATGATTCTACATTTTGAAATCAAAGTTCTCGCACTGATGAACATATGTACACGCAATGTGTCAACATCAATTGTCGGACTACGGTTATACGTAAGGCATTATCTCCTAGCCAACCTCCAATTGTGTTGAAGGAATATCCCACTCTAGGGACACTAAAAAGAAAACAAATGTGTGAGTAGGATTCGCGTCATCAGAATTTTGTATTTTGCATAGTATACAAACTTTACTATGTACGAACATAATCTTTGGGCACGGCAGTGCCCCTATAGCTTGGTTGTGGATAAAATTAGAAGCCTGCATTTTCAGTAACTAAGCAGGCATTGTATTAACACGGTATATTTCAAATTTCATTAAATTTGAACCAGTAGCTTAAGAATTATAACTAGTCAAAGTTTCTTGATTTTGTAAGTCACTGACTGACCGATCATCAAAATTCTAAGGCACTTCTAGCAGACATAGCAACTTCAAATTTAGAATACAATTAGTGTTTAGTGTATAACTCGAGGGCAAACTAAAATATTATGTAATTTCGGTCAAGTTTTCTGGATACACCAACTGCATAAATAACTTTGTAATCCCATATAAGATTAAAAAGTTACATTTGCAGTGTACCGAATTTTGCTGTGTAATGAATCAGTGTACCTATATATCCTACTCCTACTAATATTATAAACGTGAAAGTTTGTTAGGATGTATGGATGTAGTGTACCTATATATCCTACTCCTACTAATATCATAAACGTGAAAGTTTGTGAGGATGTACGGATGTATGGATGTTTGTTAGTCTTTCACGCAAAAAGAACTGCATGGATTTTAAAGCAACTTTACGATAATATAGTTTATATATTAGAATAACACATAGGCTATAATTTATGAAGATATTGTGCATATTGGCCAAAATGTAACGATAAATGTTAAGTAAGTATTGTCGCCACATTAAAAACTCTTATTTATTTTATTAAAAATTGGGACAAACTATAATAGATGATAACACAGTTCACTACTTAATAAAAATAAGTTAGTAGACATTATTTTGACTGGTTATGCCGGTAACGTAATACTATTGGTCGATTGATAACTATTAACGAATATTGGCATTATAAAAGGGTAGAAATAACATGAGAACTTCACTTGAGTGAGAACAGAGGTACGACAAATTGGCAGTTACTGTCAGTTAGTTATTTTCATAGTTTATATCAGTGGTTTCGAGACTGTTTCTTACATCAGAAGTGAGATAAAGATCGCGCCCCAATTGAAAGAAAAAAGTGTTAGTAAGTAAAAAGTTTCTTGTGCAAGATTTTGCTTTTCGTAAATCATAACGTCCTCATCATGGTGTTCATCAAGCAATCGGGATGCAATGAGTATGAATCTAACAGTAAGCAAAAACATTTTCATTAGTGTTGTCGCCACATTAAAAACTCTCATTTATTTTATTAAAAATAGGGACAAACTATAATAGATGATAACACAGTTAACTATTTAATAAAAATGAGTTAATAGATATTATTTTGACTGGTTACGCCGGTAAGGCAATACTATTGGTCGATGGATAAATATTAACGAATTGTGGGATTATAAAAGGGTAGGAATACGTTTAGAACGGGTGACTTGACTGCAAACAGAGGTACGAACAACTTGGCAGTTGCTGTTAGTTAGTGATTTTCATAGTTTATATCAGTGGTTTTGAGACTGTTTCTAACATCAGAAGTAAGATAAAGAACGCGCCCCAATTGAAAGAAAAAAAAGTGTTGGTAAGTAAAAAGTTTCTTGTGCAAGATTTTGCTATTCGCAAATCCCAACGTCCTCATCATGGTGTTCATCAAGCAATCATGATGCAATGAGTATGCACCTAACAGTAAGCAAAAGTTTTTATTAGTAATTTCCGAGTGTGTGTTTATTCTAATGTTGGTAGATGTGATAGAAGGAAATATTCGTACTATCGGATTCATTATTGTGATATTCTTACTGTTAATTTAGAGTTGGAAGCTTAACTATTATTTATAATTTACTAATTTGTTCAAAAAAATCTACGGATTGAAAAAGTGTACATGTATTTAAAAAAAAAAGAGGGTATATGGATAAAATGAGGTGTTCGAATATTTCTATATTTGTAGAAACTATTTGCCACAAAAACATAACTGTTAATACTTTAATTGCTTGGATTAGTTTTTGCATGACAAAATGGTTAAAAATGGGTTTTACGAGTTATTACGTTAAGATTTTTATAAAAATAAAATAAAATAATTCGGACTTTAATTCGAAGTGTTTATCAAAAGTACTAGTAGTAGGTACCTACTAAGACGAAAATCGAAAATGAAGCATGGTTAAATATCCCTTTAAAGTGATGTTAATAACTGGTTTTTGTTGATATATGAAGTAGTCGCAAAAAGTGTGTTGAACACCCCCAATCCTGTTAAAAGCTTTTAAAGTAGATTTATACTCTCTAGTTTCGTAAAAGTAGTCTTTTAACGCTTTAAGCAGAAATACTATTAGTGCCTGTTCTCCGCTGATATCAAACAAAAAAGAAAGAATTGGTTTTTATCAGTGCAATTGCTAGGTGCTAATGTTTTATTAGACACTTAAAGTCAGGCCAGGCCGAGCTTCACAGGAAAAGGAAGTACAACCACGTCGAAAAACTTGGTCAGGCATAAAACGAACCAGTGGCTATCAAACATTAAGAACAACATGTGTTTAAATATAGATGACCTTGGACTAAATTAGCAGAACTGGATGAAAACCACCTGAAATTGGATAGACTAGGATGTTGGCCGGTATTTATATTTCTGTATTTGTGAAATCTGTGAAATCATAATTTAATTTTGTTGACTGATATTTAAGAGAAGTATGAATGATACATTTGCTTCGAACAATACTGGGTAACCAATATGCGGAATTTACTCGTGTAAAGTCAGACGTTAAGACCCGTTGTGATATAATAATAATAATAACTCCACATAGCTCACACACGGCCGTCTGATCCCAAACTAGGCAGAGCCTGTACTATGGTAACCAGACTGCTGATAAATATACTTATATATTTCTAAATACATACATATTATAGATAAATTACACCCAGACACAGAACAAATTATCGTGCTCATCACACAATTATTTGTCCTGGGTGGGAATCGAACCCACGACCTCTGGCTTAGCAGTCAGGGTCACTTACCACTAGACCAACAGGCCAGCCAACAGATATGCAACTTGGGTTGGCCAAAGGCATCGCCTAGGGGAAACTTCGAGTGCTTGACGCTGGCTGTATAACTTACCGCCGATGGAATAGTTATATACGCACGAGTAAATTCTCACAGCCAGATGTTAAGACTTGTTGTGATACGCAACTAGGGTTCGCCAAAGGCATCGCCTAGGATAAACTTCGAGTCTTAACGTTGGCTGTATAACTGACCGCCGATGGAACAGTTATGTAAGCATTAAGGTTCCAGTAGTGTCCAGGGATTGTCTAAATGAAGCGGGGAGCTCTTTATCTACTGGCCGTCGATGGAATAGTAGATGGATGAGCCCTCGTTGCTGTTTATAAAAAAAGTGATCGATGCAAATAAATATATTGAAATAGATACAAGCTAATGGTAAATACTTTGTCCTCAGCAACCACACCACACCATGACGCTATCCGGGACGGATGCGTACGCAGCACGGCCGTATTGTCGCCACATTAAAAACTCTTATTTATTTAATTAAAAATAGGGACAAACTATAATAGATGATAACACAGTTCACTATTTAATAAAAATAAGTTAATAGACATTATTTTGACTGGTTATGCCGGTAACGTAATACTATTGGTCGATTGATAAATATTAACGAATACTGGCATTATAAAAGGGTAGAAATAACATTAGAACTTCTCTTGAGTGCGAACAGAGGTACGAACAACTTGGCAGTTACTGTTAGTTAGTGATTTTCATAGTTTATATCAGTGGTTTCGAGACTGTTTCTTACATAAGTCGTGGGGCAATCGCACTAAACAATCTTATTTAATATAATAGGTATGTATTACTTGTGAGATACATTGTGTTTTCATGCGATGGCCAAGTCAGTCTATTTTATTTAAAAAATAAAAGATTTTTAATATTGATATGGTCACTTAAATATGTTGTTAGGTTAGCTAATTATGCAATAAATTAGGACTGGACTAGGGACTGAATAAATTAACCGACTTGGTATTACATGGATCTCACAACATTTTACGGTAGAAGAACTGAGTGGCGAGACTTGGTTTTTTTACAAGTTTGGTTTTTGATGGCATATTCTTTACTCTGTTCGCCTTTTCTGCCAAACTGTATAACTTTTACAGAATCGATATAATACAATCGACTTTTTTATTTTAATGTTCGTTTTTTGTATATTGGAGCACTGTGTTTTCATTTGGGCTTCCTCCGTGACTGAGACAAAGCTAGTCTCCGTTCTAATTTCCAGTCTTCAAGCATGGAAGTTGTGGCTTTTAAAATTCGCAAGAATCGCTTTGGTGTTTTCATGTACGTCTACTGGAGAGCTACTAGGACAAGGGCGCTTGTGAGTTGTATTATTTTGGCTAGTTTTACTCATTATGGCTGATATATCTGGTTCCGACTGTGACAGAGAATATACGACTTTACTCCTAGAGGTTAGCGGAGGCGTGCGGTTTACTTTGGGCATCATATGCAATTGTTGGTTACCGTATTTAATATTTTTGTTAGTGTAGCTTTATATGTTTATTTAGTCACTTTTAATAGCGAAAACTTTAGAAAGTTGTTCTCAGTTAGTAAACTTTCTTAGCCTGAACTGCTATATAGTAGGAAAAAATCTACTAGATCCTACTGAATTATTTGCAGTGGTATCAAATTGGCCCTCTGGTAGGCAGTAGCCGAATTAAATAGTTCGTTTTATTACCACATGTATGGCCCATAAACTTAGTATACTATCGTGTAGTATATTAAGTTTATGGTATGGCCGATGTGTAGCTAGTTGACTAGTAAAAAGTACAAAATTACATTTTCTAAACGTATAATAGTTTTTGCACTGCGAATACTTTTATTAGAAAGTCTCAATAACCGCAAAATAAGCAGTTATTGCTTGTCAGCACAGAATCAGTAGATCTTTATAATATCTGTACAAACATGGTACAAACACGTATTATTTAAGTGTAATTGTTTTTAACACTGTAACACTTTAGTAAATAATTGTTTTGTTTACATATATACGTATTAAAAGTTCTCACAAACGATACTACTTATATATTACACATATTGTACTTATACCTTAGATCATTGTTTATACAAATTATACAAAATTAATTTATTTATTAATTCAAAATTCGTAGCGTATGTACTCGTAAACAGTTAAAAAAAAGGGTTGCCAGAGTCATATTTGCCATATTATAGCTATTAGAATCCAAAATTAAAAAAAAACTGTTTTTTGACCCACCCTACTCAGTACCCCGCTTTTGGGAATTCTTGGGGAAATCTAACTACCGGATCATCCTTCTTGCAGCACTGATTTAGCAACGTGTGACTCCTTTGTGCTTCCTTCCGCGAATGTTTTTTATACAATATTAACGATATTTAAAACTTTCGCGTTCCATGATATAATTATGTATTTCCACGGGAATTACGCGATCACGAAAAGGTATTACATACCTTATTATATTTATTAACTAGGCACTCATAGCAAATCAGAGGTATGTAATACCTTTCCGTGATCGCGTTAATTTCCGTGGAAATACATAATTGTTTAATGATCATTCACATCGAAAATGAAGTCGTATTTGATACAGTAAATTCTTATCATTATTAACGGTTCTAAAATCCCACAGGCCGCGGCACATTTCGGCAGGTACAAAAACATTTAAGTAAATAATACAGCGTCGACACGCCTGTGGCGCGATGAAGCACAATGCGACTGCGCGGAAATGCACTCACCCACGGCTTTATTCTAACAACATAAGGCACATTTCATCATGGATGGGCTGTAGGAGGGTAATGTTCATTATGTATTGTGGAAGGGCAAAAACACGCCGGTAGTTCTACAAGTTTTAATTTGACTCTCCGCGTTTGTTGGCCAAAGCCTGAGCGACGACAGGACGCTTCGCATACGGTAAATATATACTTGAGTATCATGGAATCTTTCAAGTTTTACACTAGGTGTGCGCTGAATCTCCTTGCTTATTGAAAGTCAAAGGAAATGGATTCAATCATAAAACAAATAAAGCACAATGGCAGAAACATATTAACCTAAAACTTAAGCGTTTAAATATTTACTCACAGTAAAGTTAACAAATATTTTGTATTTGATTTATCATTACACCACCAGGTGTTGTACAAGTCTTATAAGAGATGCTGGATATTTTTGAAGAACTTATTTGACCTAAGTGCGTAATGTCTGACATATACCTACGCCATCATGTACTGACTAGGGATGCGTGATGGTATTATTATAAATATCGAACGTTTTATCGATCATCGATTTTTATAGCTGTGGCTGGAATACCTACTGAAGGTTTAGCTTTTATGATTATGAACTTCCTTTTTTTTTTTTATTATGGTATAGGGGGCAAACGAGCACACTTTTTTTTTTTGGTATAGGGACAAACGAGCAGACGGATCACCTGATGGTAAATGACTACCGCCGCCCATGGCCACCTGTAACTCAAAGAGTCACAAGTGCGTTGCCGCCCTTTAAGGTGGGAGTAGGAGAAGAGGGGGAGGGGGGAAGAGGGGAGAAGGGAAGGACGGGAATAGGGGAGAGGGAAGGGTTAGGGCCTCCGGTAACCTCACTCACGCGGCGAAATGCAATGCAAGCATTGCTTCACTACCAGTTTTCTGTGAGGCTCGTGGTATCGAGCGGAGTCGAGCCGGCCCATACGTGCCGAAGCATGGCTCTCCCACGTAACGTCCCCCATAAGGTATCTGCCTTGAAGTGACTAAAAAGAAATAATTTAGAATATTATTTTTTTCTTTTAAACGATTTTTGCCACACTAAATAAATAGAATATTATTATGATATTTTGCGACGGAAAAAAACTCACCAGTTGTCATACTTGTCATTTGAAACACTCACACGACCGTTGCTTCTGCCTTGTGTATTGAAGTACATCTATTTGACTTGGATTACATGTTTATTGGACTCGTGATAATTTATTCCGTGACTCAAACATTCACAAGGACTCCGATTGATTGCCTAAGTGACAACATTTTTGCTGTGTATATGGATTAAGATTGGGCTTTACTGTTTGGATTTGTTATTGTGTGTAAATTCGACAAGCGCGGACATATTAAGGAGAGCCTGTGCATATCTCCATGGTGGATACACAGTTGAAGTCCGATGCAAAATAAAATCTAGAAGACAATATTATGTCTATATTTTAGTGCAAAATAATATACTTGGTCAATCAGGCATTATAGAAAATTGCTGAAATGGATTGGTTGGGCGCTGCATTGTAGGCTGCTGCGCTAATAGCCTTTTGCAGTCCACTGCTAGACTTAGACCTATCTCAAATATAAAGAAGAATTCAGCCTACTAGTACTACGCATGCTGACAGGTTGTTGGTGTATAGGGTGTAGCTTCGAGTTTTCCTTCTTTCGCAGTAACTGTGTCTGTATAAGTTTTGATTCCTTACTCAACTTGTGTTCTCAATCTGACAGCTGGTAAGCAGAGATTTTTTCTATTGTTTTACAAATACATGACAAGCATATAACCTAAAGTCTTTAAGGAGTCGGCGTCGTCTTTCAACAACATTAAAGAGTTGCCTAAGAGTATAACATGTCAAACAAATGTTATTGACAATTTGTTAGTACCTATCCTCGAAATATTCAAAATCCAATATCTTTTTTCCTAGACTTCTTTTTCTTTAAATTGTTTATTTATATTATTCTCAAGTGTTTTAGGCATTCATGATATTTAAACGCTACCATTTCTCTTCAAATAAAATTATATATGAGGACCTGCCATTGTGCTTTATGTTGGCTTTGGAACATTCTAAATTTCAGCCTATCAAAATTATTCATATGAAGAGGCATATTGTAATAAGTAACTTATTTATACAAAGACTATGTATGTAGAGGTACATATATTTCTCTTCATTTTATAAACCTAAGTGAATAGGTTCAATGTCCAGGGAGCACAAAATACAATCAAAAGACCAGTTCAGTGTACTTTGCAAATTTCCAAACTTGGGTGGCAGTCTGACAACGGTTCAAATCAGAATACTGATCCCAATAGCTCCAAGTTCTGCCTTTAAGTAAACGGTTACAATTAAAGCAACGTAATCCAGTTAACAGCGCGCGTCGTCGCGATTGAAACCTACAGCTACAGATAGAGAGGGAGCCCCTCTCTCCCGCAAGCCCCGGGATGGTCCTTGCGAATAATGAGAGAGGAAAGATAAAGTTTGTGTAGTAATGAGAGCTGTTGAATATTTAAAAGGTGCCGTTAACAAGAGGCCCTTAGACAATCGGACAATGATTAGGACGGGCCTACTGAGTATCGTGCACAACAGCGTTGGCGCTGGTTGAATATGAAATTGGATTAAACGTCAATTACCACAATGCAGAGATAAGACACTTCCATAAATAAGGACTACAATTATTATTCGCATATAGTATGATCGTGATGAATTAATGTTTTTGAACTTCATAATCTATGCTTTGCTGGTGAATGGATCCCAACTCCGTACTGTGATAAGGTGCAATATAAAAATTCTTTACAGACTATATAATTCAAGCTTCACCACCGGTGCAATGCGGTAGCAATTCTGAGAATTTGATAATGAAAACCTACGATAGATGTACCTACTTTATATAGTCGCACCTCGTTGGACAACTGATCGAATAGCGCCACAAATCATTAGGACTAAGTAATAACTTAGAAACCCAAATTAAAATGAAATGAAATAAGTTTATTTATGTGCGTGTGCACCGAGGGACCACACTGGGGATTTACAAAATAATTTACTAAGGATTTAGTAGTAAACTTAAAACAATTGTAGAAGGAATCTTGGAATTTGTAAACAAATATATCAAAAATACAACCCTTTAAGTGTGGTCCCTCAGTTCTCACACACTGTTATCTCCAACCCGGTAAGTATCTTATAAAGAAGGTAATGTGATTACAAACATTTAGTAAAGAATTTGCAAAGCCTGTTTACTAAATAACCTGTCACAAAGCGTTACAAATTAAAAGCAAACAATTACTAAACTTGGTCCCTCAGTCCACATAAAGAAATATTCAGTTTAGTTAAAATTATTGAATTAAATCAATAAAATCGGACTTTTCCAGTTATCGTTCTAGTTGAGGATTTAAAGTATTTTGTAAAAATGAAATGGAGATAGAATATGTGCACAATTTCAAGATAGCGATTGCCTAAACTGGTCCCTCAAACCACACGTTTATTGTCAAATTGTGCGTGTGCTAACTGTTTGAGAAATGGAATTTCAGAAAGCTAAGTGTCGTATCTTTTAGTAAAAGTTTCTACAAAATAAACGAAAACTTAAATTGTGTATTGGTTACCTTTTAGCTGAGATAACATATTATAATGAATCCCAGGAAGACACACCGAGTAGTAGTAGTGTGACCACACAATGTAACAAAGTGCACACAGTGTAATATGATGCATTTTATTAAACTTCATTTGGTATACCATTATATAGAATGAAAAAAATGTTGTTATATAAGTATGTTTACTGAAAAGGTACATAATAAAATCAATAAATCACAAAATATAAAATTATTATTCATACAACCCATATTAGAATTAAGATGAAAGCTCCTTAATACCCTCCATTTTAAATTTATAGTTGCTGTCTACATAATTGCATTGGTGTTTATGTACGCATAGTGTAACGAGTATATTAACTAAAAGAATAGATTAAAGATACGTGGGATTACGACGAGTAATAAATTTTGTGATATTGTTGCGATGGACATGTCGATTATAACGTGAGTATCTACATTATCTCTTTAACATTTAGACATAGTTTAGACTCATTCGAAACAACTTCAATAATTTGAAGGGCAAGGCCCTCCGCTACCAATGGTGTGGCTGCCTTCTGTTTGAGGGCGGCTAAAGTCTGCCAGGGTTCTCTCGGGGACTTCCTTTCTAGGGTATACCTGAGTCCCTTGCGATAGAATCACTTGTGACGGAACACCGTGTTGTTTTAGTCGGTTCGATTCCGACATACCACTTCACCGATAGCCATGGTGAGGTGATGACCCGTAGGGGTTTCCACATTAAAAAAAAAAGTTTCGTGAAAAGTACTTAATGTCTAGCACCCTCGGGCTTCAAGGTCATTACTGTTTGATACTTACCTACTGCATAAATTCTTCCTCTAAAACCCATACGTATTCTATTACAGTGGTATAAATGCCAGGGGTAGAACACCAAAAATAAGCTATGAAGTTCAATGGAAAGTTTTTAGAAAACACAGTGAATATTTGAAAAATTCAAATATCAAATATAATGACAATATTTTTTCGGTAATATCCGAAGAACTTGACCACAAAATGACACCATTGGCTTTATATATACAACGCAATCGAAATACCATTTTCGGTACTGATATTAAATTTTGTGACGAATCTACAATTTTATGTAATGATGGAAGTAATTATTCTGCATTAAGTACCCCATCGTCATTGACATCGGCAAGTAAAAGCAACAACTTGAGACTGGATAAAGTTGAAAACAGAACATTTTCATTCAATCTTGACACGCACGATTGGGAAAAGATAAAACCTTTGAGCGCATTTAAGAAAAGGAGTGGTACTTCAAATTAAAGACACTATAAAACTTTACCAAAATACAAGTGGAGCAGCATGTTGAAAGAAAAAAATTGGAAACATTCAAAACTACCCTGCACATGGGGTTTCAAGAAGAATAAAATTCAGGATGATAAAATTAATTTGGACGGTAAATGTAGCCAATGTGGTACGACAATTAATGTGTAATCGAATCGAAAACTAACTGAAAAAATTATTAAAATTCTGTGTACCGTTCGTAACATAAATAATAATCCGAAAATTATGTCCAAGCTAACGCCTTACAGAAGGCAACAACAGGCTAAAGAACTACTTTTTAAGCCTGGCGTCATGGTATATAATGAGTTGGCTTCAAAGCTGATTACTAGCAACGATTATAACAGTTCTCCGGTATTGCCATCCATAGGAGCTGTAAGAAAAATCAAGTCAGATGCTAAGTTAGGGCCTTTACCACATAACAATACAATCATTTCTTGGTTGATCATAGCTAAAAGTGGTAATCATGACAAAAACACTATTCGTGAATTTTGTATTGTTCCAGATTTTCGTTTGTGTTTTTGGAGTGACTGCCAAATTATGTACTTTAATGAATATCACGCAAAATTTCATAAAGTCACTATAACAATAGATGCTACCGGTGCTTTTTTTGAAAAAGTATGTCTTCCAGATGGTTCAAATGTCACGAAGCGGTTATTTTTATACGTAGGGTTAATAACAGCCAATGATAGGTTGAAGTCTGTGCCAATTTTTCAATTAGTGACAGACTCACATTCTCAAGATACTGTATTGATTTGGATAAAAAAATGGTTAACTTTTGTAGATAATCCACCTCACGAAATCATAACCGATGATTCATCGGCTTTGGTTTCGTCTTGTGTCCAGGCTTTTGCGTTGTTTAATTAAACAAAAAGTTACGTATCAGAAATGTTTTAAATTTTTTAAGGTAACATTTCAAAGAAGCCTAGTGCTTTTATCAGACTTGACACCAGTCATTTCATCAAATCGCTGCATAATTTAACATGTTTTACGAGTGGTATTGATTCACGGGTAAAATATTTTTACATACGGTGTTTAGTGTTTTTAAAACAATGTGAAGATTATGAAATAGTAAAAGAAACCATTTATGATATTATTAATGTCTGTCTTGGGCAGTATACTAATGAAACGGATAGCTATTGTAAAGAAGCAAAATTACGTCTTGATAAATTGTTACACAAAGTAGGGATCGAGCAATAGGAGAGCAATAATGCTGATGACTCTTACAAATTTGGTGATAATACCTAGGATTTAACTTTTTCGCTTTGGTTTGACAACATTATTAAACTGTTAAATATGAAGCTAATATGATCCGAAAAAATAATCAAAATGTATATATATGTCTATTTTCGGGTTTTAGAAACTTTATTCTCATTAAGAATTACATTCACTTCATGAGGACATAATTATAACATTATAAAATATTTATCGAGCAGTATGATAACAAGCAGAAACAATACAGTCACAGATTTAAATCTAATTAAGTAAAAACAAAATAAGTACATAAAGGATGGTAAGTGTGAATACTTCCGCAAACCAAAACATTGTACAAGTTCTGTTACCGCAGAGTACAAAGATCAAGCGTAGCTAGATGTGGTATGAGTAATGTGTATGAATTAGTGTGAGCGTAGTTTATTACAAGTTTATTTCATGTTATTTATTACATGACTTTTTGGTAAAATTTTATACTTTTGTATGTTTTTTCTTCTTTGATATTTTTTGGTAGCATATTGTACATTTTTGCGCCCTGATACAAAATACTTTTACTCCCGTAGTTTGTCCTAGGTTTTATCAATTTTATGTTGTTGGCAGATCTTAATTAAATTTTTTGTGTTAATGTTTTTTTACTGAAGTTTATCTGTGAGTGTATAGTTTTATTGAGTATTTTTCTAACTAATATGCAATTATAGTAATGATAAGTTTGTATTATATTTATAATTTAAGTGTCTTTATAAATCTTTAAGGAAGGTGTCAGAAAGTCATAATTAAAAAGCCTTTTTATCAATTTATTTTGTGCTGTTTGTAGCTGAGCCAAGTTAGTTGGAGCAGCTTTGCCCCAGATTTCTATTAAATAATCTAGGTGTGGTTTTATTAAAGAGTTATATATCATTATCATATTGTGACATTTTTTAACATTCCTAAGAGAGAAATGAGTTTCAATTTTTTTTTAATAAGGTGGGGTTCCACGTAAGGTGACTGTCCAAAATCAAACCGATAAAGATATTTCTCCTGATCTACTTTACTTTACTATTTTCCCCTATTCATTCCAGCGTTCAGAAGAATAATATTAAGACTTCCATTGTGGTCAAATTTATCAAGTTCATATTTCGATTAAAAAAATAAAGCCCCATCCCCGTCAGGAATTGAAAGTTATTTTAAAACTCTGAAGCACTTAGTTTTCAAAACAAAGGTACAAAAATATAGAATCGACGATTTCTTCATACAATATTCCACTTTCTTAGATGGATTACTGAAAACTGCTCTTACTGATCTGGGTGAAGACGTAATGAACAAAGTAAACCCACAAAAAAAAACGACCGAGAAAAAGAAAATGTGTTCAAAATTATAAAAAGACCAAAAAAGTTAAATCTAATATTTCTTCTTTATCTTTTAATACGGACTCTATATTTTCTGACCAACCGTCTTTTATTGAAAATTGGAGAGGGGAAGCTAAAATTGATGAAGTAAAAAAAAAAAAAGGTTAAATTGTTAAAAAATGGTAACTTATGTCGTCCTGTATTTCTAAATAATGACAATGGCCCCAATTCTGTTACTTCACTCGTTAAATTAAAATTCACAAAATTTTCTTTATGTAAGAAGTAAACCTTGTACACTTAGAAACAAGGTCTTATTTCAAATTGAAACAAGTAGGTAACATATGTCGCTATCGAAATAAGCAATTTATTTGTCGACTAAAGTCTGATACGCTTAAATAAACTTTAATACCACGTAGCGAAAGCCGCTATCCGTTGAATGCCATCTCTTTTGCTCTGTGTTTTTAATAAGCGTCTTCGTAGGTGTAGATTAAAAACACGTCATCCTTGTTCGTTTTGAACAAGTTTTTATGCGGCAAATATGCTGCGTGGAAATAAAGTTGAGTATACGTTGACAGGTTTTAGTGAAATTTAGCGGCGCTGAGAAATAGATGCCAGTAACAAATAGACCTTATTACAAAGAACACTAGGTTGATTTCATATGAAGAAATTAAGTCAGGTTTTAGTTTAGTTGAGTGTACAATAGAATCGGTACCAATGTCAGCTTTAAAAATACTTGTGGTTTCGATTCCATTATGTATTTATTGAGTATAGGATTTCATAATAACGAGAATATTCGTGACATAGTGGCCACTTTTAAAAAGGATTTGATTCCACAATATAAAGATTGTCTCTGCGATGTTAAATCTACAGAGGAGGATATTTATATAATGAGAGCAAAAATGGCTTTAAAACATTTTAGCCCAATGACTGAGAAAGGGAACCAAGTCACCTATGATTGCCAGTGTAATATTTCATACATATTTGAGCACATACGTCGAGTAAACACGTCCTGTCAATCCAGCCAAATCAAAAGGGACGTTGCGTTTTTGCCCTTGAGTTTAAGTTTCTTTGAAATATTTGGTATTGGTATTTTAGAAGAGGCTATTACCCTTGATGAAGGAAACCGAAACTGTCTTACTTGTCATGATCAACTTGTTCATAATTACGAATTGTCAAAAATAATATCGTTTGTTTTGAATGGCATCGAAAAAATTTCCTTGTCTTATGTTCCTGTAACCATAGCAGTAAAGAACAAAACCTAAAAATCATAGGCGCATCTGAATTTATTCCCGCATTAATCACAGGCGGTCTTGGTCATTATCGATGTCACTATTTTTTGAATGAACGTTTCTTTTGCTATGATGATCAATTTTTAAAAATTATTGAAAGTACAGACGCTAAGACAGTAAGACTATGACCAATTAAGCTTATTATAATTATATTAACTTATAATTTTTTTAAGTCACTACACTTAGACACTTAGCTTTCTGAAATTCCATTTCCCAAACAGTTAGCACACGCACAATTTGACAATAGACGTGTGGTTTGAGGGACCAGTTTAGGCAATCGCTATCTTGAAATTGTGCACATATTCTATCTCCATTTCATTTTTACAAAATACTTTAAATCCTCAACTAGAACAATAACTGGAAAAGTCCGATTTTATTGATTTAATTCAATAATTTTAACTAAAATGAATATTTTTTTATGTGGACTGAGCGACCAGGTTTAGTAATTGTTTGCTTTTAATTTGTAACGCTTTGTGACATGTTATTTAGTAAACAGGCTTTGCAAATTCTTTACTAAATGTTTGTAATCACGATACCTTCTTTATAAGATACCGGGTTCGAGATAACAGTGTGTGAGAACTGAGGGACCACATTTAAAGGGTTGTACTTTTTGATACATTTGTTTACAAATTCCAAGATTCCTTCTACAATTGTTTTAAGTCTACTACTAAAATCCTTAGTAAATTATTTTGTAAATCCCCAGTGTGGTCCCTCGGTGCACACGCACATGTTTATTTGCATAGAATACGGGTAGTACCGAGTAGTGCCTTAATTTGGCATGTAAATGTATACAAAACCAAAAATAGTATTTATATTATTTAACATTATATTAATTTACATTGTAATATTTAACTTATTTAACATTATATTATTATTAATTTACATTATATTAGATTCCATTATTATTATTAACTAGCAGCGCCCCGCCGTTTCACCTGCGTAAGTCCCGATACCGTGGGAATATCCTGATAAAAAGTATATATACTATATGTTAATTCAGGTCTCCAGCTATCTACATACCAAGTTTCATCGCAATCGGTTCAGTAGTTTTGGCGTGAAAGAGTAACAAACATCCATACATGCATACTCACAAACTTTCACGTTTATAATTAATATTAGTAGGATATATAATGTTATTCTACTTTATTTTACTAATTATTATTACATATTGTATTGTATTAATTCTTTTATCGTATAAAAACACTTATCTACTAACCATTTGCGTAACTGAATTCTAAAATATTTGAATGATAGTTCCCATATATTCTTGAGCAATCTATTGAATATTGATATGCACATGTGATAAACATTTTTTTATTTAAAATAGTTCTACAAAATCAAGTTATCCTCGTGTATTGTAGTGGTGCTAGTAATCCGTTAAGTTTTACCAAAATATATTAATGGTAAAATTTATGCCAAGGGTGTGATTTCAGTTAAAAAAAAATAGGCAGTCAAGTGACTGCCGACAGAAGTGAAAACTTAATACGACGTATCGCGTCAACGACATTAGCATATCGGTGATGCGAACCCGTTAACTTCAGTCCAATTTGATAACATAAACATTATTTTTTAGATTGTTAAGAAATAATTTGAGGAAGTTTTTTATTATAAATTATTTTCATCAACGTATTATTTTTTTTACGTATTATTGTTTTTACAAGCCGGTTCAACAAGCTACCACTTTCTCTGCTGTTTGGAAAATGCAGCAGTGGTTCTTCTTACACAGAAATTAATTATCTTTCGGATGAGCTTGGGTTTTTTGAGGAGATCGATCGTACTAGATACCTAGATACGAGTCGCTTATCATGCTGCTGCCACTGATTAGGCCAATTAGGAGGGCTTGCAGCACTGCATTATCGTATAGTCCTATCCCTTCCCTGTTTCGAGGAAAAAAGAAACCTTGGGAGTCTTATCAGTTATCATAATAGAAACCGGTTTTTTTTTCCCCAGGTCTTTTGTCATTTCGTGTCCCCCCATTAATGAAGTGACTAAATATATATATATAGATATAATAATCGGTTTACTAATGTTTGCCATAATTTAAAATGCCATAATTTCATATGCCATAATTTCATTAGAAATAACGCTTTAGTATCCATAATCGTGAAATGACATAAACTGACTTTCACTAATTCCATTGGTCATAATCGATCAAGTGTCATAATAATTGAAATCCATAAATGTATTTGCTATAATTTTCGTTTTCAATAATGCCATTTTTCATAACTTTTATTCACCATAATATAAATAAAGATAATTTAGTACAAGCGCCTGCAATTTTTATGTTAATGAGTAAGTGAATATATTTTTGCTATTAACATATTCACAGTTATGGGCAAAACAAGTAATGGTTTCTATAATTTCAGCAAACAAATTATAAAAGAAGCCAAAATTTCATTGATGGACATTGAGTCGATTCTTAATGGAGAACCAGAAAAAAAGAAAACTAGAATATACATTTAAAAAAAAACAAAGAATAAACAACATTATAAAGAACAAAAATAATTACAGTGAAGAAGAGTTTTTGAGAGCTTTGGCGTCCAATTTAAATTTAAAATAATGTTGCTTTCAAGAAAATAAAATTTTATATTATCTACCTATACTTGAATTATGTTGATAAATAAATGATTATACGACACAGATTTTTTATTCACAATTAAACTTAAAACTAAACCTCATATGGCGTCTACTAACTAAACTCGCCGGCTCCTACTTCTGGGTGGTTAAAAAAAAAACCACGAAGGCCTAATGCGGGAGCTTCGCTACGCTCCGCTCACCTTCTAAGCCTTCTAACCTAACCTATCCAAGTCGGATTGCACTGAGTCGGGGTGTTAACGATAATTAATTTCGACCTAACAATATTATGTATTATTTTCATAATTATATCAAATTTTGATTATGTCAAGAGTCGATTATGAGATGTGTTACTTATGGAAACTAATTATTATGATATATGTTGTTATAGAAAGTCATTTTATGGCAAATAGAAGTTATGACTGTTGAGTTGTTATGCTAAACGTTATTAGTATAAATGATAATAGTGCAAGTAAATATTATGATCGGCGATGATTATGGCAAACAATATTAGTGCAAATGAATTTATAGAAAACGAGAGAATACCATAATAATCGATAAGACTCCCAGATATATATATCTGGTAGTCGTGTGCTCTCCTACTATTTCCTTTTCTTATTTTTATTTTTTTAAAGGTTTTTAAGTGTACCTACAGAAACGCAACTTCTACAGATTTATAATACTACTAGCAGTTCCCGAGCGACTTCGCTCGCGGGTACATATTTATATTTATTCATAATTCAAAATAGCGGCACGTACGGGCCGGCTCGACTACGCTCGATACCATGGCCTCACAGAAACCCGATTTACCGGAGGCCCTAACCCTTCCCTCTCCCCTATTCACGTCCTTCCCCTCTCCTCCCCTCTAATCCCCCTTTCCCCTCTTCCCACTCTTTCCCACTGTCCCCCTCTTCCCCTACTCCTACCTTAAAGGGCGGCAACGCACTTGTGACTGACAGACAGAGAGACAGACAACAGTAAAAAAAAAACGATTTTAGGCATAGGTATCGTGCAAATAACTGTATGAGGTTAAAAAATCCATTATTTTGACAAAACAAACAGATACTTTAATTTATTTGTATCGATATGTAGGTATACGTAGATTGTATTATTTTCTATGAAATTATGATGAATGATATCGGAGTATATGTAATGAATTACAACTAAGTATTTTGGCGGCGGCACCGGCCGCGCGTTCTAACCTCGGTCAGTTCGCGCCGCTGTCGCGTGCTGTTAGATACATCAATGAAATTTTGATTTTTGATCAGACACTAGACATATTCATATGCTCTGAATATCTGTTTATGAAGGCAGCAGGGCGTTAACTCGAAACACTGACGATTTCTAGTTCTGTTACCTAGCTATAGTACCTATTTGTAATCCAGCTGCTTATACTGTTTCATTATATTTATTAACACCAAACTTTTTATAGATATTACTAAGTACCTACTATATACTATTGTGAAAGGATTATCTGTAGACAATATGTATCTTTCTGAAAATAAAAATCCCCTCTTTTTATTCCGATTTATTTTCCTCTATCTAGTAAACTGTGCTGAATTTCAGAACAAAAAGTAGCTATTGTCCTGTCCTACCTCGTAGTATGAACTCAAATCATGTCAAGTTTCATTCACATCCATTTAGTAGTTACGGCGTGATGCGCGGCCAATATACAGACAGACAAAAGCAAATAGTAAAAATAAATAATAAATAGTAGTCATTTACCATCAGGTGACCGTCTGCTCGTTTGCAGGGGGCATATATATTAAATATATATTATAAGAATAATAATGCAATATATATATATAAAAAAAAAAACAATTTAAAAAATACAGTTTTAGCTTCAGTGCCCGTAAACCTTTTTGAGTCCAATCTAAATTGGAAACCTTATCAGTTATCACTAATGTCATTACTAAAATTCAATAATCGGTTACTAGTCATGGCCTGCATATAGTTTTGTTTATTCTATTTTGTTTCATACAAGGGAATGTAACAAATTGCCCACTACGATCAGATGTTAAATCACTTAAAATTGACCTATTTAAATATTCCCCGTTGCTAAAAATGTTATCTAAGCAAGTTGACGAGTGAGAAGTAATTCTTGTTGGCTCAGAAAATAAATAATTCAAGTCAAATGATTCAAATAGGCTCACTAATCTTATACTGATAGGACACTTTTCTAATATATTAATATTTAAAATCTCCACAAACTACCAAAACCTTACTACTGACACATAAACGCTTCAAAACTTCTTCCATAACTATCTCAAATATGGTAAAGTCACTCTGTGGTGGCCTATACACACTAACTATAATATGGTAATTATTTCAATAATGTACCTTACACCGTAAATTTGTGTCCTTAAATAAGGGTAATTGAACAAAATGATTAAGATAATTTTGAAACACAGTATAATTATGTATTTTTCTTGCTAACCAGTCTTTACTGATGATTAGCAGGTAAAACTATGGAAAGGGGTAGTTTCAATAGTATACTGTGTTAACTATTTTTTAACAAATATCGAAAGTGCTAGTTTCGATATTGTACTGTTTACGACAAATTAAACAAAGGTTTCTTGATTTAAGATATACTTCAAAAACGGAAATTTACAAATGTTAAAACGTGTTTTAACGGTGAGTAGTTAGCGAGAGAATGCCTTGTACATAATGTATTATAAAAGTGAATGAAAAAACGAATGGCGAATGGAATCGAACAAGTTCGATGAATGTGTCGTAGACATACTGGGTTAATAAACATTCAGTAGAAATCGAAAGTGTTACTTTCCATAGTATACTGGGAATACAAACATTTACAAGATTTTGAAAGTAGCAGTTTCGATTTTTAAGATTTTGAAATGTGATACTTTCAAGTGAAAACAACTTTTAAGTTTTTTCATATATAATAGTAATTAATAGTCACCATGTTTTTTTATGATTTCTGAATGTCGGGGGCTATTCGAAACGTAAAATTATAGTTGTTTTATTATTCTTACTTCAAGTTACTACTTGGTAGCTATGACAAACATTATGATATTTTTTTTCTATTTTATAGATTACCCCGTGCCATATAAAAAGTACCTACTCAGATAAATAATTTAAGTTTCTGAATGAAATTTTCAAAGATTTATTTCCCACTACACCTCCAATCCTCCTGTAAAAATCCAAAGTAAAGACAATACTCGATTCTATCACCGTCCTCCTCCTTGGAAAATATTGATTTTTAAATCGCACCTACTGTTACTGAAGATCTTTTAAACATTCCAAGTGTTTTTCGACATCCCACAAACTAACAACGAAAATATAACTATCCTCATTTCATCCGTACATAAATGCAAAGCAATATACAAAACTGATCCAGGTCAACGAATGGGCCAATATTTGTAGAAAATTACTGACAAATTCCGTGAAACTATCCCAGCAAAATCTATAAAACCTCCATGTCCAGTAACCTGCAAGCTAAAATGCCCAGAAAAATTTTTTTTAGACAACTTCCGAAAGAAGATATTTAATGAGTTCTGGTAATTATCCGATCATTATAACCAATAGGAGTATAAAAATAGATTCACTAAAAGGTTTGAAAAAAAAAGAATGACAACCGAATGTTCATCTAGACGAAATTTTCCACCAAATATTACTTACCCTTACCTACGAAAGCCATCAAGTTTGTTTAAAGATGTTTTGTTTTACTCTGCACACAATTCGTACACAGGGCTGCCAGATTGTATAATTGGATTCAAAATTCGTATAATTCGTATTATGTATCCTGTTTGTATAGTAGATTGCATTGTATAATTGTATACAAAGTCATCACTGATGTTATAGCGCGTAATAGTAATAAGTATGTACATACACATAGAGATACTTAAAACAAACCATGCCTGAGGTAAACTGTTAAATCCTTATACGTTAAAGTTAAAACACCTTTTATTGAAATCATGATAAAAATTGTACAACACTGATTTTGTACGTGTAATAGTACGTGCTTTTGAATTAGTTCTGAGACTCGGTGGTATAAAGTAAGTTGTCCTTACTGGCAGCCCTGTTTGTACAGCAAACAACAGGTTCGATAATAATGTGGTCTCACTGCCAGTGACTTTATGGGAAAACACTAAACACCAAAAAAAATATTTATAAAATCATGATAACAACTATTTTAATTATAGTAAAAAAAATTGATTTATTTAGTTTTAAAGTACCTGTTATTGTCAACAAATTAAATAAATGGTGTTGGTGTCGGCTTTCAGTCTAACTGACATACGGCCGAACTTCGATATTTTATTTTATACTTTGACACTGACGTTTGTTTAAGGACTGACACTTTGTCTTTTTAGCTTTTAGCTTTCAAGGCGAAATGTATGAACTTAACAAAAATATAAATATTTTTATTTAGCAACTGTAATTAGAGTTATTCCTTGTGTTTTTTGATCGACATAAAATATTATTTTTTTATACTATTTGTTTTTTTCTGAAACGTGTGGGCCCAAAATTGGGCTATCTCCTTTGACGTTTTCCGAATGTATTTTCTTGTCAGAGTGTGCATTTCGTACTGCATCAGAAGTTTTTAAAAGAGTTTCTTTCCATTTAGTGACTTTTTCTAATATTTATATAAGATGTACAGGGTCTTTCAACAAGGACGGGTCGATGTTAAAATTTAATAAAACAAGATGTGTGTGAGATATTAACGAAATTTATTTTTTATTTGAAAGGCCCATTTATGCCATTATGGCCGCGGCTTCGTATGGTGACACGAATCCAAGAGGTCCAATTTTTAATCACTCTGCTGCATAAATCGGGCTGAATCTGAGCGATGGCCTGCGTTATGTTGACTTTCAGGGCAACGGTCGATTGTGGCTTATTGGCATAGACCTGCGACTTCAGAAAACCCCACAAGAAAAAGTCTAGCGGAGTCAAATCACACGATCTTGGGGGCCAATTCACGTCACCTCTGCGAGAGATAACCCTACCCTGAAACCGTTCATGCAGAATATCCATTGTGTTGTTCGCTGTGTGGCAAGTAGCGCCATCTTTCTGGAACCACATGTCGTTCACGTCCATATTGTTCAGTGACTGAATAAGAAAAAACAGATTTGACAGGTGCCGCCTAAACAAAATGACCTTTTTAATCCAGTCACGAATTATTTTTAACAGTAGATTTTGCAACTGAATGAAGGTAGATGTGCACCTTGAATGATTTCTATGTTTAATAGGTTCAAACCTTCAACGGTATCACTGAGTGATTTTAATTTTTTAGTACGTTAGCTTTAGGAGCATTTCAATAAAATGAAATTCAGGTGTCATCAGCTTGCATCCTGTTTACCTCTCGTGTAACACTAACACTATTGTACCTGAAGATCTGACTTTTAAAAAGAGTGGCCATGAGTTTCTTTGCCAGTATTCTTCTCATAAGGCCCTACTCATTTAAGAAACTGGAAGTTATAGATCGACACAAACAGGCAGATTAGATTTTGGTGTTTTCACCTAATTTACCTTGACAATCCAGTACATGCTGTGGCGTCTGTTTGTGCCGATCTATGATTTTAACTCTAGCTTCAATTTAACGTTCATAAATGTCACTTAGTGTCTTAATTGAATAAATGATTTTGAATTTGAATTTGACCGCCACAGATTATTAACATCGACCCGCTCTATTTGAAAGACCCTTTATATGTATGTAGTTAACTCCATGAGTATGAAGAAGGAAATAATGTTCAGGCGATGAGGTAACTGCGCGCGACCTGTGGAGAATAAACTAGTTCGTTACTGGCAACTGGCTGAATAGACTCGTAAGTTCAAATTGAATTTCTTTCTTTCTTTCTTCTTTTTTAATATCAGACACACTCATCGATACGTTTGTAGAATACAGTTTGTGTAAAAAAGTGCCAGGAAAATAATTAATGTCCTCCAAATGGTTGCAAAATTACAGGTATGTGTTTTGTATGCGTCCCTTCTCGCTTGTAGCTAACGCATATGTTTCAGTGACAACCCTGAGTTCTGTTGCGATAAGACATAATTGCGCTATTAATGCACGTTTAGCAGGTGTGAGGTCGTTAGCACGACATGACACGCGAAGTAAACACGCGCCGCGGCATGCCGTGCCACGTCGAGCTAACGACAGTTTGAGACAAGTTAGCGCACGACGCGACAAGTTTTCACATCCGTCAGGCGGGCGTGTGACGCGCGGGACGACCCTCAACGACGTTTAAGTAGTTAGTAGTTGACGAAGGCGCGGTACGTGCCCGCCACTTGACAACCGCTGATATTCCCACAGGGGCGCAGCGGTATCTCTGGTGCATTCTTTATAAAAATTGGGGGCATGATTCGAAATATCACCTTACTAATTTATAGTACTGAGCTTTAAATAAATATGACCACTGTAAACGAAAAACTCATTTTCTAAATTTTTTAGGAATATGAATGAGATATCTATTTTGTCACCGAACAATTAATATTTTAATAAGCTAAAATAATTATTTGAAATAACACGTAAGATACGTATTCATCGACATGGCAGACTCAGGCTGAAATATTTCTATATAAAGCTGGTTCAGTCGCACTTATACTTGTATTTATTTGATAACTTAATGGATCTGAGCTAGTGAGATACGTCAGCAAACAACGAGTCTCTATACTAGCATCTAGAGCCAGTGACTAACTCGTTGGTTAGATGTGAATTTCTCACGCACGTGCCGAGGGCAGCCCCTCGCAGCAACTGGTACGCAGAGGTCGGGAAGCTAACAGACAGTTAGTAGGTCTTAGGTTAGTAGGTTGGACATATGCATCTGAAAGCTACAATTTAGCTACAAAATATCCCGTCAATTTCATGTTTGTGTGTGCGCGGTATTGCAGAAAGATGAAGCTTAATATTAAGGTAACACATCTATGCGTAACTACCGACGCGACGGGCTCTACAAAATTATTAAGTTCACTACAAATTTACTACACATTAGCTACAAATTCCCCATGTGATTTGGTTACTGGGTTTGCAAGTGAATGTGTGTGTGTCGGTCATAGTAAATCTTTCAATATTGTGCATACAAACTTACCGTTCCAGTTGGAATGTGTGCGGCAGAACTATCGAGATATGATGTACTAATATTAACTCAGTGGACAGAACAGCTCTTAATTTATTAAGCGTGATAAATGTATGAAAACATGCTTCAATGTATTTCATTGGTTAGAAAACAAATGCAACATCGTCAATGAATTTGGTGCCACGGAAGCTGTCACCTTGCTTGGCGCGATTCCTAAAACTTTGGTAATAATCCTTTGCTGCATCAAACTGCGTCAAACAAAACATGTACTCTATATTATGTTGATTGTGACTGATTAATGAAGTGTGTTGTACTTGTAGCCATATTCTTGGCAGTCGATCAGGCAGGCCTGCAAACGCCAAAACTGTAGGTTCGGCACATTTTGTATTAAATCATTCACTTTTAATGTTAATTAAGCGATTATTAAATTAATTTAAAAAAATTTTAGTTATCAGACTGTTTTAAGTTATTTTATGACCGACTTAGCGAAATCATTTATTTTGAGCATAGGCTTCTACCTAATTGTATAATGGGAGCGACTATTTTCTCATTAGGTGTGGTATAGGCGTAATGTCCGCAGGTGATTTTGCCACGCACCTCTTGTTTAGTGAGATTAAAGGTTTTCGACCGCATTTAACATTGTTCGAAGTTTCCTCTGAGATGTTCTACAATGAGCGTAAGTATCGCGAGCAGTAACTTAATGGTACAAAAACGTGGTTATATGTTATAATCCTTGTATTGTGCGACAATGGTCCCAATTCTGTTACTTCACTTGCTAAATTAAAATTCACTAAATTTCCTTCATATAAGATGTAAACCTTGTACACTTCAAAACAAGGTCTTATTTCAAATTGAAAAGTAGGTAACATATGTCGCTATCGAAATAAGCAATTTATTTGTCGACTAAAGTCTGATACGCTTAAATAAACTTTAATACCACGTAGCGAGAGCCGTTATCCGTTGAATGCCATCTCTTTTGCTCTGTGTTTTTAGTAAGCGTCTTCGTAGGTGTAGATTAAAAACACGTCATCCTTGTTCGTTTTGAACAAGTTTTTATACGGCAATTATACAGCGTTTGAATAAATGGAGACTCTCGCTGCGTGGAAATAAAGTTGAGTATACGTTGACAGGTTTTAGTGAAATTTAGCGGCGCTGAGAAATAGATGCTAGTAACAAATAGACCTTATTACGAAGAACACTAGGTTGATTTCATATGAAGAAATTAAGTCAGGTTTTAGTTTAGTCGAGTGTACAATAGAATCGGCACCAATGGCGCGCGTATATTGTGCGCATGAATAGCCCACAATCCCATTTGATACAACGAGGGGCAATTTATATACAAGATGAGAGACGCGTGCGAACAAAGGCGAACAGGGAGGGCACAGAGGGCATCACGCATTGCATATGATGGTAGAAGAATGGACTTGAAATATCTAGACTGACCAATATGACGTAGCTGTGAGAAGGAGAGGGGCATGACCAATGACTAAAGGGTATTTATCAGAACGCTTGTTATTTTTCACGCACATTTGATGTTACATGGCTGATAGGCTGAAGTTCTGCCTATCAGTCATGTAACATCAAATGTGCTAAACGATACGTTGCTGTCAGGTACATCCCTCGAATTAAAACATACGCGTTACTTTGTAACAGAAATAATTAAGTCTTGAATGTCCAATTTTTTGTATCCATTTACTGCCAGATTCTAAATTTATTGCGAATTCATATCTGTTTAAAGTTGAACAACACATAAGAACGTATGTATGACTATGTATTTTATATATATACAGTATTGTAGACATTGCTTTTGATCGCAACAGCATTATTCTACACATCGCGCGCTTGGCGACGGCGACGAGCGCACCGTAAAATGCGCTGCACACTTTCTATTAGCGCGACTCTGTCTCCCTCATCAAAGATAATGTCCGAGGCCCATTCAAACCCACCGTGTATTCTATACTACCGCCACTTCGATGTTTATCAAGCTATTCAGTGAATAGGTGTCGTGGCCACTGCCACACAAATGACTATCGCACAAAGACTCCACGTGGAGCTGTATCAGCGTAATGTTGAACGTTCCCGCACGACGCGAACCACCTCGCCTTGCTTTGTGTAGCTCCATCGAACAAATGAACACAGAGAGTGAAACAGAACGAAAGTCTATGTATCTTTACGACCGAACAAAATTTCTAATCTATTAAAGTTTAACCACTTTTCCACGAGTTTATCCTAAACGATGAAAAGGTCAATAGAAGGGATGATTGATAATAAAATATAAGATTGTTAATAGTTTTTCTAACTAATGAGATTGAATAACATTTATTAAAGTTAGAAGAAATGATACTATTAAAACTTTTAATTTACCCACTTTTGGGACTTTAGTCTAAATTATAACATAAGTGGGAGTGGAAAATGAGAAGTAATGTGAACTGCTAAAACTAATGACAAATACGATTTTTAATAATTTGACTTGCTATGTTCCATTAGTGCAAGCAGTTTTCGGCAGTTTATGTTAATGTTGTAAGTGGATAGATACAAGCATGTGAGGCGCTGCGAGTAGGGTCCTATCTAAATCTTCGCTCATCGGTATGGTGACTATTGTGAGACAATATATCATGTCATGGCCCTATCGCTCGCGCGCGGACGGGGAAGTTTTTATGTTTTGCGTTTACAGCGAACGATTCATTTCATTTTCTCCGTATTTTCTGGCAACGATTTCAGTGTCTGTGTCATGCGGTGGGACGAGTATTGTTTTCACTCACACAAAAAATCGAAATTAATAAACATAGCCATTTCCTTGGAACAAAAAATAATGTACGGCGCGGCGCTTGTAAATATTTATAGAACTTATGGTGGTGGGCTGGTGAATTTTGATTGTAAAAACCTACATGCGATCCTAATATCAGAGTCGTGGTTAAAACCATGCCTCCCTTCCGCCACATACTCCCTTCCTGGATTTCAGCTTATCAGAAACGATCGCACCGTTGGCGGTGGTGGCGGTGTTGCCATTTATCTTCGCTCCCATATTAATTCTAAAATAATTGATATGTCAGCGCAGCCACCGCCCGCCAACGCTGGTGAACATCTCTTTCTGGAAGTTGAGCTTCGCCACACAAAAATCTTACTCGGTGTTTACTACTGTCCCTCCCTTCACATTAATTTCTTTTCCTCGTTCGAATGTCTCCTTGAAAAACTAATCCCATCTTATTCTCACACTATTATTATGGGTGATTTTAACACCTGCCTTCTGAAACATGACTCTCGTTCTGCCGCATTTGCGCCCTTTCAGACTCCTGCAACCTATCCATTTTTCCTCTTGGCTCCACATATTACTTTCCCAACTCAGCTCCCTCTCTTTTTGACCTTACCTTACCTTGGTTTCTTCCAGAGAGCGTGTCGCTAAGCATGGTCAGTGCTCTGCCGACGCGTTTTCTCATCACGATCTGGTCTATCTTTCTTATAAAATTCGCCCTCCCAAGGCCAAGCCTAAAACGCTATTCCTACGCCATTTTGGTGGCATAAACGTTGACGATCTGCGAAGAGACGCTAAGAATATTGATTGGTCGCCACTTTATATCTCTCACTCAATTGATGAGCAAGTGCACTTTCTTACAGTCAAACTCATCGAGTTGTATGACAAGCATGCACCTAAGCGACCTGTAAAACTGAAACATGCTCCATCTCCGTGGCTTACAGAGGACATCCGGAAATTACTTACTAAGAAAGCTACAGCGAAATTGAAATTGAAAAGGAATCCGAACTCTGAAAACCGTGAAAAGTATATAACTATACGTAATCATTGCAATAAGGTATGTAGGGACGCGCAACGCCAACACATCCATAACTTAATTCAAAACGGTGAACCAGCAAAAGTCTGGAAATTTCTTAGATCACTAGGGGTTGGCAAATCCAAGCATGATGTAATTTCCATTGATTTACTTAATCAACATTTCTCAGCCGTGTCCAACTTTGATAGGACTATAAAGGCAAATACTTTACGAAATCCTTCCTACTATCACTTTTATAATAAACTACTCCCTCTCTAGTGGCACCTTTCCAATAACATGGAAGGAAGCCCAAATAATTCCTTTACCCAAAAAACTCAATCCCTCATCCTTTTCTGATTATAGACCAATATCAATCCTACCGTTCCTATCCAAAGTCGTGGAGCGTCTTGTTCATATCCAGCTTCATTCTTTCCTGTGCAAACACGACCTCCTCAATCCATATCAATCTGGCTTTCGACCTGGCCATAGAACAGTAACAGCCTTAGTCAACATCACAGATGATATCAGATTTGAAATGGAAAGTGGCAATCTCACTGTGCTCGCGCTTTTGGATTTTTCCAATGCGTTCAACAGAGTGGATTACGATGTTCTGCTTTGTATACTTACCTCACTTAACATATCTCCAACGGTGATTGATTGGCTTCGTAATTACCTGTGTGGCCGCCAACAACGTATTTGCATCGACAATTCTCTATCTACTTGGTGTAATACATTTGCTGGTGTGCCCCAGGATGGCGTTCTGTCTCCTTTATTTTTCGCAATTTTTATCAATTCTATCTCAAATCAATTACTTTCTTCCTACCACCTCTATGCTGATGATCTGCAGATATATACTCATGCACCACTGGTAAATTTATCCAAAGCTGTTGACATCATCAACAAAGATTTGGACCAGATTAGTTACTTTAGTAGGTCACACGGTCTTCAGGTTAACCCATCAAAGACCCAAATTATTATTGTCGGTAGCTCGAGAAAGATCGCACAGATTGAGTGGTCACTACTTCCACCGGTTCTATTCGAAGGCACCGTGATACCTTTTAGTAAAGTCGTAAAAACCTGGGTATACATATAGATACTGACTTATCTTGGGCCCCACAGATGCAGGAAATAAGTCGCAGAATGTTCGTCTCTGCAGGATCTTTAAAACGTTTACGGAACATTCTTCCAACTGCTACCAAAATTGCCCTTGCTAACTCCCTTCTACTTCCAATCCTCGATTATGCAGATGCCAGCTATCCTGATCTCACCGAGAACCAACTAGACAAACTTGAGCGACTTCAAAATTTTTGCATCAGATTCATATTTGGTTTGCGTAAATACGATCATATCTCTGAATTTCGGAAACAACTCAAGTGGTTACCTATACGCCTTCGCCGGAATACTCACATTCTTTCCCTTCTATACAGTATACTGTTCAACCCTTCGCTACCTTCCTATCTCAAGGAACGATTCGAGTTCCTACATTGTACACATCCGCGATCTCTAAGGTCATCCGAAAATTTGCAACTGAAAGTGCCTGCACACTCCACGGCATTTTATGATAAATCCTTTACAGTAACTACAATCCATTTATGGAATGCATTACCTGTAAAAATTAGACGAGCTCAAACCTTAACTTCTTTTAAAGCTCTTGTAAAAGAACACTACCTAACACTTTAAGTGGTGTACAACTCTCTCATGCTGTGCAATTGACTCCATAATAAGTAACTCCACTAAAATGTCTTACTAATTATTATAGTTATTTCGCTATATCTGTGTATGTATATGTATATGTATGTATGTATGTGTAGATACTTCATGTATTCCTATTCACCCCATTCTTACCTCTCAGATAATATCATTCGCTTTACCTAGATACTATATTTATTATTTCATTGTTCCCGTTCTAAATATTTTTGGTACGCCACCAGCTACCGATTACTTTCCTCTGTTGTTTCCATACAAAGGCTGTCTGGAAGACATCGCTATTAGCGATAAGACCGCCCATTGTACTTGCCGCTTAGTATAAACTAACTAATTATGTTTAATTTCTGTTCAACTGTGGTGTACAATAAAGAATGTTCTATCTATCTATCTAACTTATGTTTATAAGTAGTGGTGTAACGGCTCAAATTTCTAACCGATTTAAACTGGTTTGAGCATGAATCGAGTTGCATCGGTTGGCCCGTGGTTTAAACCGGTTGGGCCGTGTCATAAGACATAAGATCGCGCTGTGCTTCGCGTCGTACTGTCGCGCTCGTGACTCCTACTTTATCGACGGAACAAAACTGATTTATCTACCAACTGATTCTGAACCGAGTCGACGCGACACGACAGTGAATATTTATCAATTTACTTACAAGCACAGATCTATCTTTAAATTGATTTTCCTTCATTTTAAAAGTAGAGATTTATTTTGGTCTATTTAGAGTCTCTAGAGGTACTGTTTATTTCATTTATATTTAGAATATAAAGAGAAAGATAAAAGAAAGATGTGTTTAGATCTAAAATATTTATTATTGCAAATTTATTTTTGAAATATGTATCTACAATAGTAAACAACATTATGACATTTATTACAGAAAAGTTTCATGGTATATGCACAAGTACATATTGTATAGGTAACAATGTTATTGTCATTAATTTATTGTAAATTTAAATATAAATCTTTTTTGATCTCAAAGGTTTTTTCTTATATTCACCAAATGAGAAAAAAAGGCATGTAATCGTGTTACTTGACTGGGTAGATAGATGTAGATAGAACTCTCAATAAACTACCAATCAATTCAGACGGTCGCGTCGCGGCGCGGTGTCGTCGGTCAATAGGTATAGGCACAGCCACAGGTAAGATAATACCTGTGATAATAATTGACCTAATGTCAAGTTTTACGCTTGTTTGTATACTCGGTTGCGAACCGTTGACAAACCGTAAAACGATGCTTTAATCGATCCCGTCGAATCATGTTGCACATCGCTTTCGTATGTTACATTCGCTCGTCCACGTACGACGATACGGTTCAAACCGGTTCAAACCGCGGTATACTGCAATTTCAACGGTTCGGTTCGAAAACCGAGTCGCACGAATTGTCTAACTGATTCAACTCGGTTTGACGAAATTCCAGACCGTACTCGTAACATCTTTATTTACGAGCGAACATAATCTTTGATACTGTTCACTCAAACTTTGAAAACTATTTAATCCGACAGTAGACAATGACTAATTATATTAAGATTGATGATAATAAGACACGCATGGCGCAATGCTTAAAGTGGTCGCTTTGCCTCTAGGCTCCGTGCCGAGTGTAGTGGGTTCGCATATGGAACATGAATTTGTGTGATCCACAAATAGTTGTATCGAGACTGGGTGTTCTTTGTGTCCTTGGTTTTTATTATTTTTAAAGTCCCCCGCGATACAGGAATCATTGCTAGTGTGGCAGTTGTCTTTAGAAAATAAACAATTTATT
This sequence comes from Callimorpha dominula, assembly GCA_949752705.1. Lineage (NCBI taxonomy): Eukaryota > Metazoa > Arthropoda > Insecta > Lepidoptera > Erebidae > Callimorpha > Callimorpha dominula. Next base: position 22,652,454 of record OX457003.1, on the reverse strand, counting down.
ATTTTCAAACATTGCTATATTAGAATGAAAGCTTTTGTGAGTGGTATTCGTGTTTATTAAAGATACAGGGTTTTACTCACGTGTTTACTGTGACTAGATTCGTGTGTGACACTCGTGACACCTGACGCCGCCGCGCCGTCGTGGTAGGAAGCTTCACTCTTTGAAAAAGGGCCCTGTCGCGTCGGGTCCGAAACTAGCCGGGCATTTCCAAAATAAACAAGTGAGTAAAACCGTATATCTTTAATAAACATCGCTATATTAATGTATTCATGACACCTATTCCTCCATCTCCCCCTCTTCCACCCTTCCCCTGCTCCCACCTTAAAGGCCGGTAACGGATTTGTGACTCTTGAGTTGCAGGTGCCCATGGGCGGCGGTAGTCATTCACCATCAGGCGGCCCGCCTGCTCGTTGGCCCCCTATACTATAAAATAAAATAAAAAAATATTTACATAAAAACAAAAATACATTACAAAGAGCAGTTCGCTCGTTGACTTCGGTTGCTTATAAAAGATAAAAGAGGGCGTGAGAACGTTCATTAATTATGTTCACGCCGCCCAGACATTGACAATTCATATTGGTTGTAACTTGTAAGCACCCCACTCTTATATCTTTTTGACAAAATAAAATACTATGACATGGCGTTTGTAAAAGAATGACCGTTTCTATTGCCCAGCTCTTAGCTCTCAGCCTTCAGATAAATTCTGACTTTGATACACATGTTACTTTGTGATTTACACGGTTACACTTGAGTTAATTATTTATTGTAGTTTATTGCTAAAAAAAAAATTGTTGTCAAAGAGTTGACAATGTTTAGTGAAAATTGTTTTTAAACTTTCGCAACTTTGATACATGTTAGATGTGTAACTCGGGACGGGTTTAGTGAAAATAAGTGTGAGTTAATTGTTAATAGTTTGTGAACATACACCACATGTAAGTACCGAACGTGATTAACCGCTACCTACATAATCTAATGAACGGTAGTTAACAGTGACGAGGCGCGGCGCGGCGCGGTAAGCAGGCGGCAAGTAGGTGGCAGGTCACCACGCGGTACGGTGCCGCACCGCTGTGTAATTTAATTTGCAAGTTTAATCAATTTTAACCTTTTGAGAGGTTCGCGCGAACACTGTACATTATTCATAAGGTACGTAGATGCTCGCCGCGCGGTTTCGTTTTTCTAGAACGATACATGTTGAGAGACAAATTTTTCGCTCTATAACTTGAAAATATTTATTTCAATAAGGTATAATAATAAAAGTCATAAGTTATTTCACAAAGCTGCGTGCGCTGTGTCCGCGGCTCTCGCTCCCCTAATAACAAATACCAATTTAATTTGCGCTCGGCGCGGCCGCCGCCATCGCGCCTCGGCGGCGCCTTCCTTACAAAATATCTCATTACTATCAAGAGGTTACAATCTCGTTACACGGATCCGAGTAAATACTTTTGTTCGCTGCTTAATCCCTTCGCAATATGCCGTCGAGAGCGAAACTTGGAAAATTAATGACAAAAATTTTACTAAGCAACATTTTATAGTAAAACCATTTATCAACCGAGTCGTGTTCCGAGGCCCTGTGCTATTATTATATAATATTGTGTAATAAAATTACTAGTCCTCGTTAATGGTAAGGATTTGTACTACATTGAGGTGTGACAGACCATGTCGGTTTAAATCCATTGTATGTGTTCCATGGTAGGTATCTACGTACTTACGAGTACGTAGGTGCCGGAGGGCGGCGCGCGCCTCTCGCACTAATTCAATCTCGCATCCTACATTACGTATTAGGCCTCTTGTAATTTATTCAAACGACTCGTATTTATCTAGTCAAAATTCTGTACGGTCCGGGTTCGGACGAGAGTCGCGTAAATTCAATTATTGGACAAACATTATAATCTGGCAGCATATCATTATTTTAACGCCATTTTCAGACCTTGGGGGTTGTCCATTAATGACGATGTGATGTGATGTTTTTTTAATAACTTTTCACCAATCCTCCCCCGTGGTGGTGATACGTGGTGAGTACTTAATATTATCTTTATAATCGCGCGTTCTAAAAAAAATAAATACACGTGATATCTCACTACACCCCTCCTCCCCTCTTCTGATATTTCGTGATTTTTTCTAAACCCCCTAACCACCTCCCCTCCCCTTGCAAGCCTCACCTGATTAATGTACATTAAGTCGATGTCTGGCACTGACCGTGTACCTACCCCTACATTCAGAATTGATACTTATTTTGTAATTTGCTAGTTATTTTTCTGTTATCAGATCTAGGGTCACGGTAGTGACCCCGCCAAGACGTGGCAAGCGAAGCGCAAGGGTACTACCTACCCGCATAACTTGGGTTTTGATTACACCAAATATATATATATATAAAATTCTCGGGATACGATGTCAATAGTGGACTTATTATAAACATATAAAGTCAGCTCTTATACTTTACATTTAATTGATATCTAAAAAACTCCGACTTCGTCACTGACTCACTGATGATCATCAAAATTCTTAGGGTACTTTCTGAAGTGCTAGAAAGCTGAAATTTGGTATGTAAGCTAGTATTAGTACACAAACAACAAGAAAAGATCTTATACTTGAAACTTTTACCCCCCAACCCCTTAAATTATTAAACTAGGGGATGGAAGTTTGATAGGGATTAGAAAAAGAAGTTAAATCCCACCAAAAACATTTTCATATAAAATGTTGCCAAGACGAGACCATATGGCTCGCACTGTCAAAAAGTTATCAGATCTCATGTAGAGCCAAGCTTCTAACTCTACACGCTCTAACTTCACAAACTCTACACCTTAGTGAAAATATGTCATCATATTTTCATAAGCAAAAAGAACAACAGTATACATTACTGTTGAACAGTGAAAAAATTTTTCACCTTACGCCCATGTGACGGTAGCGAAACCGCTGTAGGCTGTAGGATTATTTAGTATTAGTTAATTATAATTAACATGTACTAAATAATCTTTGAATATGATGGTGAACGTTTGCGTGATGGTCGGGTGCAAACGAGCGTGATGCAGCGCGGTGCGTCACGGCTCGCTGGCTAATTATTGACGTTCGCTATTTTTAGACCGAGCTAAACCTGCCCGACCTCCGCCGCACCTTCGGACCAACTTGATTTGTAATATCTGATTGAATTATATATTTTATACATCCCACTAATCCCACGAATATTAAAAACTAGCTAAGCCCCGCGGTTTCACTCACGTAAGTCCCGGTGCCGTGGGAATATCGGGACAAAAAGAATCCTATGTGTTAATCCAGGTCTTCAGCTATTTAAATACCAAATTTCATTGCAATCGGTTCAGTAGTTTTTGCGTGAAAAAGTAACAAACATCCATACATCCTCACAAATTTTCACGTTTCAAATTCAAATTCAAAATCATTTATTCAATTAAGACACATTTATGAACGTTAAATTAAAGCTAGAGTTAAAATCATAGATCGGCGCAAACGATTCATGGTAAGTTACGTGAAAACTGTGTTGTGTAGATCTATAACTTCGAGTTTCCAAAATGCGTAGAACCTTATGAGAAGAATACTGGCAAAGAAACTCATGGCCACTCTTTTTAAAAGTCAGATCTTCAGGTACAATAGTGTTAGTGTTACACGAAAGGTAAACAGGATGCAAGCTGATGCCACTTGAATTTCATTTTATTGAAATGCTCCAAAAGCTAACGTACTAAAAAATAAAAATCACTCAGTGATAGTGACAGCGTTGCGCAGCTAGTATTTTATATAATGCTTTATTGGGCATCAGCTCGCGTCGTTATTTCGCTTCTATGGCGGAAAATAACAGTAATAAATGTAGCTTATAATAGGCGTAGCACCTCTTCGTGAAAGGGGGGGAATCCTCCAGGCAATTTTTTTATAATGTATAGGCGGTGTAGCAACCTGGAGCGTACAAAACAATATTGTTTTGATTGTTTACACGCGAAGTAACGACATAAGGGGGAAAAGCACCTGTTTGGAATTTCACTTCACCGGGCTACTGGTGAGGCCGTATATTAGACTTAAACCGACGGAAACCACACAGTGTGCCTTAGAGCCTGTAATGAGTGGACCGTTGGTACTTCGACGTTATGCCTCCAATAGTTCACCCATCGTAAGCCCGCGGATGGCAAGCGAGCTCCTTCTCTCCTACTGGCCAATATTCAAAAATTAACATTTTTTATAAATTCAAATATAGGGAGACCCGTCCTGAATTTCGGAATAAAAAGTATCCTAGGTCCTACCTAAACTAAAATCATGTCATGTTTCATTTAAATCCATTCAGTAGTTTCAGCGTGATGCGCGGCCATGATACGAACAGACTCCACGAAAAAAAATAAAAAAATCGAGTCTCTTTCATACTTTGCTGAGAAGGGCCTCGTCTCTCTCTCTTTCTCAATTGTAATGAAATTTTGAATCTATATTTAAACTGGCAAACGTAAAGGCTTCATGGCTTCTTTTGGTTTATGTTTTCGAATAACCCAATATATGTTCAAATTATATTTTTAATATTTTTTAAAGAATGGAAAATATTATATTTCTTGCCTAAAAATAAGTTTACTATCTGTAATGAATATGGTAAAACGAAATAAAATAAAGACCTGTCAGTCGTAGGACTGCACGTCAAAAGTGTAAACATAACTTACACACACACACACACGCGCACGCACACGCACGCGCACGCACACGCACACGCTCACGCACACGCTCACGCTCACGCACACGCACACGCACACGCACACGCACACGCACACGCACACGCACACGCGAACGCACACGCACACACACACACACACACACATACACACACACACACACACAACCGTATATATATATATGTATCGCAGCGTAATGGGCACTCGAGTTCAGTGCTTTATCCCAATACCAAAAGTGCTCAACGTGCCTAAAGAAGTTTTCACTTCAAAAAAATTAAATGCATAGCAGAAAAACAAAAGACGTAATAAAACAAAAAGGGTAGCTTAATGTAGAATGAATGAGTAATACTTTGTTCAGTGTAAAGTGCTCTAATGCAGCCCGACGGGCACTAGCTAAGCCCTACAAATACTCGAGTCTCGGCCCTCCGGTCATTTACTAAAGGTGGTAAGTGTGCGTGTGTATATTATGTGGTATCCATACTTGTGTGCAGCCGATACCTTATTTATGTTCGTCTCTTTGGCTGATGTTGAACTCTGGGTTTGCTCCGTGATATGAACGACTTAATTTGAGCGTGCGCGATATATAGACAGAACTTTGATCTGCGTCTATTGCTAACGAGTGTCTCACCGCATAATTATCAGCGTGCTGTATTCGTGTCACGTAAATGAATCTGTACGACACTTGTTTTAGTCTTAAAGTCATCCGCACGTACATACACAGACAGGGAGGCAGAAACGTACTAAACAACCACGTTTTGCGCATTATAGTTGGGTCCCACTCACGTATTAGAGGGCAAGCCTATTGCAGTCAACCGGGCACTTTGAGAAATAAACATGAGGACATTGGAAGTACATTGAAAGGTAGGTAAGAAGAGTCAAAATTATATCACATTACAGCAAAATATAAATACTTAAAACTCATATCAGTGATTAATAATTCTAATTATCATAATTATATGTTATCTATTCCGGCAAGAAATAGGGGATTCAACACATATATTTATATATATCGGATCGCCAAACGGAATACTATAATAATTTGCTATTTTGCTTCCTTGATATCATCGGCCATTTTGTATGTATGTAATTTCCACCAAATTAAATATGAAGTATAACGTTGTTCAATAATACGAATGTTTCACCAAGTTACATGTGATAATCAAATACACAACTAAATATTACATGATTAACTTTTACTTCCTCCGGCTGAAGGCCGCTCCAAAGATAATATTGACAATCATAATATAAAAAGTTTGCAATTATATTTCAGTCATAAATAAAACATTAAACACCATGTCCAGACTCAACCAGCCCGAACAGCACGTGCCGTCATATATAATCTTTAAACTCATCTTTGTTAAATAATTAAATAAACTTAAATGAACAAAGTCACCTAAGTATAACAGCGATATCATCAATTATTTCGTATATCATCAATTAGCTTACCAAACTATCTGATGGAGGCGCCATTGGGCGCGTTATGAAGAGAAGCCGTCGTCGTTACGTGACAAATTGAATCCGGCGCGAGATTAGCAGCCCCGCGCAATTATACCCACCGTTACGACACATTTAGATTATTGAGCCTCAATCCACCCCCGCCACTCCCCTTCTCTCTACACCTCCGCCTCTCTGGCACACAGCACCTGCGACACGCGCTAATAGCGACAATGTCATGCTGCACCTGTCGTGGTTTGAATTGTGATAACCACATAGTTAAATAATATACGTCGTTTAATAACCGTGGTCTAATTCCCTTTTATGAAGTACTAGCTTTTGCAAGCGGCTTCACTCGCGTTAATTTGGATTTACTAATGAATGTATCCCTCGGGAAAGGTACTTTCGGGATGAAAGGCACCCTATATCCTTTTCTGTATAACCGACAACGTATGTGCAAAATGTCATGATGGTCGGTTGAGTAGTGAAGGCGTGAAACTGTAACAAACTTAAGTTAAACTAAACAAACTTAACAAAAGTGTATTCTATATACGATTTATAATAAATTGCCAAAAGAAAGAAAGGGATTGAATATAATATATAGTAGATAAAAGTCCTAATCCCAACTAATTTTTGGGGTCGGCTTTTCAATCTTCTAACTACGATACGGCCGAACTTTGATATTTTACGTGAAGTGACTGCCATTAGATCTCCACAACCCTAGTACTAGGCGATATCGAAGTTCTGTAGTTAGACCAGGTTGTCAAACTGTATTACTTAACTTTGTAATGTGTTAACCTACTCGGTTACCACTTAGCCACGAGCCCCTCGGTAGAAACACCTGATACATATTATGAAATTGAAGAAACCATTGTAACAGTGCTTTCTGCAAAATAATAAATGATTTGATTTGATTTAAGTAAGGATATCATTATATTAGTTACTACAATTTATTTGAGGACTTGCATATAAACTTTCGGGAGCCCTTAGATCTCCTTAATCCGGCCCTGTTGCAAAATCCATTCTTAGCTGATATCTCTTATCTATAAACAACTGCCAAATTTCAGGTTTGAAGTACAAAAAACCGTAGACTCATATAAATTTGCGAGAACCTTTACACCTTAATCAGGACATGCCGTAAAATCTTTTGTGAAAACCAAGGATCTTCATATAATGTGCCCAGAGCCCTTAGATCTCCTTAATTAGGCTCTATCACAAAATATTTTTTTTTTGCTGACGTCTCTTACCTATATGCTATTGTTCTGCCAATTTCAATGCCAATTTCAGGTGTCTAGTATAGAAACCAAGGACTTAACTCGGGAGAACCCTTAGACCTTCTAAATCCAGTTGCCGCAAAATCCGTTCTTAACTAACATTACATACTTGGGAGCACCTTTGTAAAAGCTATCTCCCTGCCGAATTTAATACGACTATTATCATTATCTGTCGATCGCTAGTCAGCAGTGCGGTTTTGCACTTGAGGTTGCTCTTTGCATATTTAATTGACTTCGACGACCTATGTCTAGCTCGTCTTCTCCTAGACAATTTATTGAACACTATAAAACGACGCGGAATTGTTTTCACAACCAATCAAGTCTGTCAATTTGAAAGTCACGCTGTAATTTCTGGTTATGTTATAAGATAATATAGGTTAATATAATGTCAGATAAAAATATATTTATAAAATACAGATTTTTTAATATGAAAAATGCAAAAATTATTTGAAAAATGATAAATTTTACACAACCGCAGGGGAGAAATGACAGTTTTGTATAGCACGTTAGTTAGACAATAGATCCGCCATGAACATCCTACTAATTTTATAAACGTGAAAGTTTGTGAGTATGGGTGGTATCGATGTTTGTTACTCTTTCACGCCAAAACTACTGAACCGATTGCGATGAAACTTGGTATGTAGATAGCTGGAGATCTGGATTAACATATAGGCTACTTTTTATCCCGATATTCCCACGAAACCGCGTGGCGCTGCTAGTCATCTATAAAAGTAATCCGAATCGCATAAAAAATCACCAATTTAGAATGTATGTACGCCCATTTAAGTAAAAGGCTAAGCTGTTAATTGAGCAGCTAGTTAAGCAAGTTGACTGCGACATATAGATTAGGATACTATGTTGTTGAGTGAAGTCCCTGAGCATATAGGGTGAAAACTAGTTCACGTTCACTACCAGATGAGTAACGGATATAAAGCGAACGGACCATTGAATAATTATTACAAGTGGAAACAAATCCCCCCCAGCAGTAGATTAGAGTGGAATAATTTGTGGAAAAGAATCCCCCGGTGGATTTGCTTCGGAGATTAGAGTGGAATAGACCGAAATAATCCACCATAAAACACAAAAACGCGTTCCTAATGAGAAGAATTATCAGGTAAGCAAACTAGCAATAGCAGAACATAGATATGCTTAATGCCCCAAGCACTAACGTTATTTAAGAGTTGTGCGTAACGCGATAGTAATCTGAAACATAAAAGTACAATCAGAAATATGTTTTAAAATTTTCTGATTCGTAGAATCCACTTTAAAAAAATATACAACTGTTTCTTTAAGGCCAATTGCAAAATTATGGATTTAGTATTGTGCGTGACCGTGAATGCTAAAAAAAAACGTCAGAAATATGCGGGTGGATGAAAAAAGTTCCACCTCACGGATTCGAAGAGGCAAGGCTGATGCACCTTGAATGATTTCTATGTTTAATAGGTTCAAACCTTCAACGGTATCACTGAGTGATTTTTATTTTTTAGTACGTTAGCTTTTGGAGCATTTCAATAAAATTAAATTCAGGTGACATCAGCTTGCATCCTGTTTACCTTTCGTGTAACACTAACACAATTGTACCTGAAGATCTGACTTTTAAAAAGAGTGGCCATGAGTTTCTTTGCCAGTATTCTGCTCTACGTATTTTGGAAACTGGAAGTTATAGATGGACACAAGCAGGCAGTAGATTTTGGTGTTTTCACCTAATTTACCTCGACAATCCAGTACATGCTGTGGCGTCTGTTTGCGCCGATCTATGATTTTAACTCTAGCTTCAATTTAACGTTCATAAATGCCACTTAGTGTCTTAATTGCATAAATGATTTTGAATTTTAATTGAATCTGAATTTGATATTGCTGTGCCAGTCAGTCTGTAACCACAGCCTGTGTAACCTAGTAGAAACGTCAGATAGTTAAAAGGTTTTTCAAATATTTTTACTTCCGTAAATACATCATGAAACGTTATTAGAAGTGATTTTTTTTTTGCTTTTTGCTTAACTAAAGTAGATATTAATTTGTTGATCAGTTCTCTACTGATCTCTTACATTTTGTTGCTATGCAGATCTACGAGATTTCAGTCACGTTTGTGCTGATATTCTTGATTCTACCATTATTTCAGCCATGACACGTCCACTTTACGAGGTCGTCAGTCCACCTTGTGACCTTTCTGGTTAACGTACACAGCTTATAACTATCACAATGTTGTTAACAACATGATTAAACGCGTAGTCAGTAGGTAGTAGGTCAGTAAGTAGACAACTGTCATTACTTTTGTGTAATTACGTATCAAACCCGTAATCAAGGTCCGTATAGTTTATGGAAAAGTTTAGTATACGCTACACGAAGTGTATGTCTGCAGAAGATAATGCAATAATCGCGTGAGTAGCAACATTCACCTCCCTACCGTGCTAATCGCCACTGACCAAATACAAAAAGTTGGTATTTTTTATACGAATGAATATTGTGTGTACAATAAGATATGTTTGAACTCGTTTCTTTTCCCACGCATTGTTACAACTCCACTTGTATCTCTACGTTATTGATTATGTAGGAATGTCATTCAGAGTCGATATTTCAGTATGAGCGCATTTGATGATTTAAAATGTTATTGATCGATCAAACTATGCTATCTATAATGCAGTTTTTTCTGCATGCCATGTTGTCTATTGATGACATCCGTTGCTATGCAGATGACAGCACCGGGAATATTTATTACACGGGCCGTGCCTTGTTCTATTGTGTTAGAGAATCGCGAAGAACTTGTGTCCAAAATCGAGAGACTCTAGTCAGGGTCTTTAAGTGGGGTCAAAAACATCGGGTCAACTTTCACCCTCACCAAAACACAAGTCACCGCCAAAAAAACCCCATTCACTGTGACCCCAAATTCCTAAGACGTTACCATCTCAAAGGGTATTGGGATTCTCGGTATCGACATTTTCAACAATGTTCAGTTTCGTAATCTGTTGGAAGGTACGAGTAAAGCCAAGCTGGCATCCAACAGCTTTTCTCATTCGATAGCATTAGCTTGTGAGTAATTCACTAATACTACTATTTTTCAGACTAATATTTAAAAATCGTTTATGTTTTAAATAAAATAGATTGACTTGGCAATCGTATTAAACAATCTTATTTAATATAATAGGTATGTATTACTGTGAGATACATTGTATTTGTCATGCGATGGCCAAGTCAATCTATTTTATTTAAAACATAAAAGATTTTTAATATTGAAATGGTCGCTTAAAGATGTTGTTAGGTTAGCTAATTATGGAATAACTTAAGACAAAAGGTCCCTTAAGTAGGGACTGAATAAATTAACCGACTTGGTATTACATGGATCCCACAACTTTTTACGGTAGAAGAACTGAGTGGCGAGACTTGGTTTTTTTACAAGTTTTGTTTTTGATGGCATAATATTTTTTTGTCATGTCAATATTGTATAAATAGCGGTGCGCAAGCGCGCCGGGGGGCATTCTGCATTCATTTTTCGCTCTATCGTCGCCAAAGAAAACTCGTGAGATTATTTGCTTCTGCCGAGTTTTATATTTTTTAACAAATTATGCCTAGTTTGCTGACATTATTTTATTTAATTCTTTGAGTTTTTATGATTGTATTCAACTCGGACAGACTATGTTGAATAAAACAGTAAGTTGATATAGTAAAGAACTTTCTAACAAGGTATTACCTGTTAATCACGACAAAGAACTGCATATTTTATGCTCGAATTAGAGCCTTCCGAATGATAGTGTTACTACACACGAAAAAAACTATTGTTTTTTTTTTGCTAATGAGTAGGAGCGACCAAGAATCGTGAATGTTTCAAAATTCATATATGCGTAAGAATGGTATAAACAAGAAGTAACTCGTTTAGTGATAAATGTTTCCGAGCCGTTAGATAGATAGATAGATGTACTCTTTATTGTACACAAAAAAATAGGTTACAATATTTTACTTATATCTACTTACTAGCTAATGGCGACCTCATCGCAATATGCGATCTCTTCTAGGCAACCATTGGATGGATAGAGAAAACATAGGTGAAAAGAGGGGCTGCAGTGTACAATATATTTATTTAGGCCGCCGTTTGCAATATATTTAAGAGCCGTTACTATGTCTATAAAGTAATATGCTCAGTGGAAAACTGCGTAGCAATCGCATCGTAGACCGTGTAGCGGGTCCGTAGCTGCTACGTAGGGGCTGTGCGTAGTAAGTAAAAATATATATTATAAAATTTTAACAAACTTATAAATTCTACCGATCTTGTTGTTTTATTGTGTTCATGAATATGGAACGTTTACAGACTACTGATAAAGTGTTGCTTATTTAGCTCCAGCTAAACCATTGAGAACTTTGACTTCATTCTATTAATTGTTGGCAATTAGAGCTCCTAGTTCAAGAAAATAAAAGAGATAAGACAATACAGTCTGATATTTATTGTGCTCAAATATAGTTAGAAAAAGTCTTAACAATTCCAGGCAGAATTGTGACGAATATGGTTTATCCAAGAGTCTTCCCTCTAATCATCGAACCGTCATCTCGTGGCAGATAACGAGTCTCACGCCGCGCAATACTGTGTTAGTAAACCAATTTGTACCGCGAGTCAACGCGAAGAATACGAGAAAAAATCGCATGAGCGCTCGCAACGCAACATAATTAAGGCTCATAACAAACAGCTCCCGGGAGCACGCGGCGCCTGATGAAGAGCGCGATCGATCCCCCCGCAGCCTCCACCCCGCCCCCGCGCACGCGCCCCGCGTCACGCTGACGTCACGTGCTTGAAGAGACGTGCTGGCATCTGAGCCCGCAATGAATGCTGTGAGCCGCTCGCCGCTCGCCAGCCATGCCGAGACATTGCATCGCAGCACATTCCGACGAGCCTACCAAACGATTAAGCCCTACGTGCAAAGCTATTGACAACTTTTATTTGAGTTTTTTCTAATTTGGTCTCCTAAATTAATTGTAACTTTTGAGATTTACTTAATGACAAATAAACAAAGATGAGAGATTCCGCAACACTTCACACTTTTAACAACAGAACGAACTCCGTAACATAATAAAATAACATTTTCAGCGGAACGAAAGCTGTAACCCCATTGAGCTCGTTAGGTTAGTTAATAATCATAAAGCAGCCCCGAGCCCTCAACAGTGGTGTACAGATGCGTTATCGAGGTAATTAGCCTTCACTATACTGTTCAACAATAACAACGTAATTGTAAACATGTCCATGCTTGGGGGACTTCAAAGATTCGTTACAACTCCAAAAACTCTTACAAATATATAAGAAAATAAATATTGCTGGCAAGTGTCAGAAGTTCACCGTCGGAGCCTTTGAGGAGGAGTGGGTTGCAAGGGAGTGCGAGGGTCACGCTCCGTCTGTCCTCTACGTTCAGGCGGCGAGTCCTAGCTGTTTGATTTTCAAGAGATATTTTCATACATTATAAACGACGGACAATTTAAACCATCTGCTTCACTAATATTCAATCGATTTAACGTAGCACTACAAAACTTTATTATGAGCAAATATTATAAGAGATCAGAGAAGTTTTCCCCGAAGACGTGCTAACAAGAGGCATTCGAGGAAAGTTTATAGTTGGTATAGTTTAAAGTGAAATGCGTCAATCACTAGCAGAAGTACCGGGAGGATTCGGTGAAACTGGCATTTACTAATAAAGCCAAGTGCTCGGTGCGTGTAACTCAAGGGAGTTTTTTAATATACTTTTAGTTTTTTTATAAGAGTTAGCTGCCAGTGGGAGTTGCGGGGAGAACGCTCCTTGCCAGAAATCGTTGCACTCTCTGTATTGTGAGCTTTTCTCCGAACGTTTTTTCGTTTCACGTGGAAACCTAACGCTTAGGTTTTGGTTTAAAATCTACGTATGATATACAACTTTTTAGAGTTTCGTTACTTAAATGGTAAAACGGAATCTGTCTGTTTTTCTCAGGAAAGTGTAGATTTAAGAAGTTGAAATTAATATCAAACCGCGGATCTGTGCTGCTCCAAATCATTTAGTTTGATGTTTGCACGTAGCTTCCCTCCAACTCAACCAATTTAAGTGGGCAAAAACTCAAATGAAAATCAACCGCGAACCCTAATTAGAACCGGAGATAAGGAAAAAGAAAGCTGTGAAAACATAAAAATGTACAGGAGGAAATCCTGTTTGAGTATAACTTCAGAAGGGTAAAAGTTACGTGATTTCCAATGCCTGGTGACAAATCTATGCGAATCTGTTGTAGTTAAGCAAATCATTAGTAATAAATTTCATTTTTATTTAACTTTCCTAACTTACTTGTATCGTTAAGATTCAGCCATAGCTTAAAAGTATTTAAAGCCCAAGTAATAAAATACGGAATGTTTTGTCACTCGCCAAAAAAATCTCAACCTTTAAGGTAGGTAGGTACTTCACGTTGATCCACCCTAAAGGTTAAGATTTGCTTACAAGCGGGGAAAGTACCCTCGAGTGTCGATTGGTTTTGATAATCATGAAATCTGGCAAGAAACAAGGTTACTCATATTTTTCTTAGATTGCCAACTTATAATTTTTTATTACATTCATAAATTATGTCACAGTAAAAGTAATAAGAAATTCGAGCTGGAGCCAATATCTAAAATTACATTTCAGTCAGCAAATGGCTCCGGACGTGAATACGTCTGCGGTCTGCGGTCTGCGGTGTGAACCAATATCTTTGAGAGGGTCGGCCGCCAATCAGAATCCTTTTGGCCCCTTCTCTCCAAGGACCATATCAACATACGAGCTGCTCCGCTGATGCACTGAAGGATGTCAACGAGGGGAGTACATATATCACAACTCTTTACTAAAGAACCGTTTACATCGATTGAAACTAACATTAACGACTCTATTAGTTTGACTATAGAATGGCTACAGAAGAACAACTTGAACATTAATCTAGACAAGACAACAATTTTAGATTTTAAACAAAGAATCAAAAAGTTACACAATAACTTAGTTATTAATTATAATTGTCATAAATTTGAAAATAAAGAGGATACTACATTTGTAGGGTTAATAATAGACAATAAACTAAACTGGAAAGCACATCTAGAATCTGTATGCACTAAAGTGAGTCAATCTGTCCATGGATTGTAAAAGCTAAGAAATGTGGTGAATAGATCAACACTGACAACAGCCTATCATGGGCTTGTCTCAGCAACGTTATGTGTAGTGATGAGTAAAACGGCATTAATGCACAAAAGCCTTTTTTGTATTTCACCTATGTTTACAATAAGCTACCATATTGTATAAAAATTGTGAAAAAGCACTACTTTTCAAGAGGCGTCTTTAAAAACTGTTTATAACTAAATGCTACTACTTACTCTCTTCGAGAATGTTTGGTTGACGAGAACATCCAATAGCTTTAAGTCAAGAATTCGTATCACACTGAATTGTTGTTTCCTTAGGACATTGTTATTTTATTGACGTTTTGTTGACGTGACTGAATACTAATAATTATTGAAGATATTATTATTTTTTTTACTGAACACATAAATAATTACAGGTGAAATGTAGGTCGCTCTTGGCACAATAAGCCCTGTTTCCTCACGGTCATCCTAGAAACCACAACGCTGCTGTTGAGAACTCGAGTCAGTGACAAACACCACTCTAATGACATTGGCGTAGTGCATCTACTCTCCTGATGAAGAGCTTTTATGTGAGAAGATTAGAAACGATAATTTGTGAATTAAAAGTCCTTTTCAAAATCGATTTTTCATTTGCTTTAAATTCATATTTACTTATCTACTAGTACTAGTTACAAATAAAGGAATGCAAAATCATTCGTTTAATAACATTGTAATTGATTTGCTTTTAAAATATTTTATGTCCGCCTAAACTAATCTTGAAGTTAGGTAGAGAAAATCAGACGTATCCGGGTCTATATTAGGGATGAAGCGCGGCGTGTGTAATGAGCCGAGGACGCCGATAAGGCTCGCCGCACATCCACGAGTGAAGCTCCGGCGGGGGCAGCGTACACCGATAGATAACTCGTCTATTAGATGTCAGATAGCGGCTTTTAGTGAACGTGCGCTTGTCAGTACTTACCAGATAATGATGTAGTGGAAAATGAGCCAACGTACTTTATCGTTTTCGTCGTCAGCCAGACGTAAGCCTGAGGGTACCCAGATCAATTGGTCGACGTAACTCGCTGTAACCTTCGTTATATAAGTGTTGCTATGTTGTTGTTACTAGTGAAAAACTGCGTTGGTTTCAGGGCGCTAATTTCTGTAGACCAATCTAACCTTCTGTGGGAGGATCCTTTAACATATACTATTCGATAAAGTCAAAAAAATATTTGGTCATTAATAACTTAATTTTCTTTGTTATCTTACAAAGTACCGTGGTAGATAAATTTTTAAATAGTAATAATTCATTTCTTCATTTATAGTTGGTACACATTATTACAGATCTTATATAACATTAATTAACTTAAAATATACGGGAGCCTGTACGTTACGTACTGTAGTTTACGAGTATATCAGTGGATGTGAGACTGTTTCTTACAAACTGTCGATAATTTAGGTCTGAAACTGAATTGCTTGTCGGAGAAGAGACAATTTTTTTCAAGGTAGGACACTAGTCTGTTGTTTATTAATTTCTATAGTTCGTTACCAATTCTTTTTTACTAGATTTATGTATCTAGATAACTATAGCCTTCTTAAGAAATTTTTGAAAAATACCGTCAGTTTATGTGAGCACTGTATTATATTACACTGTATATCTATATATTCCCCTGTTGGACTGCTACATTACGTTCCTCAATACAGCCAGACATTGATTAGATTAGATTGACATTAAATCCATTACCGTAATAGTCTTTAGATAGTTGAATAATAATTAACAGCTGTTATATGATTGCTATTGGGTCTTGCGTTTAGTGGATTACTTCACCCACTGATTTATCAACGCTTCATCGCCTCCAGATTACACAAAGACACACACACACACATACGTAGATTCTAGTTTAACAACTGAATTGGTTAGTTACAGTTAGTGATCCATCCATAAATAATATATTGCCATTTTGAATTGATTATATCTGCAAGGTAAAAAAGTTGTGATCACAAGATTCCTGTAGTACTATTTATTAGTCTGAACGTTGTAGAAAGCTTCCCGTAGTGTTTTTGTAGTGGGGCCGTTTAACACAATACATTAATTGTGGATAGTTATCAATCACGGTTGAACGCCGACGTCTAGTTGGCATCAGATGAGCGCCTTCGAGAGACGCTTTTAAATTAAAAGTTTTTATTTGAACTATAGCAGCGGCTTTGTCCCGCACTTGTGCAACACGAGGACACGGTGGGATATCGGTTGATTATCTTGAACGCACTAAAGGAGCACCTTTGTAGCTCTTCCTCAACACTGAGCACGATCCGCTTTATAGAATGTCGTGTTTACTCTCCACAAGATCGTCCGTGCTCGATGTCGGTGCTCGCGCAAATTATTTTTATAAAAAGAGAAAGTTTTTCGCTAGAAGTGGCTTGCATATTTACACGAACGAAATGAAATTTTGTATACGCCGTAAGGGCCCTCTCACGGCAGTAGTTTTGGTTGCATAACTATTTTTGTGAAGAAGAGAGAAGAATTTGCCCAAACATACACATTTATGTTTTTGAACTGATTAATTAGACTGGAATCTAAAAGGAACTAACCAAGGATACTCATTTAAATAAGATCAGAGTTTTGAAGTATGATTTTGACATTGAAAAAAGTTTAATGAAAAAAAAAACGATTCCAAGGGTAAATTTTATTTTAGAAGTTATTTATTTAAGTGATAAAATATTACTAATTGTTATTACTCTAATGGATGAGGGTGTAATAGAAAAGTTTAGTTTTGTGCCGCCTAGCGCCTGTATGTTATAAGTCATAACTTAATAAGTCATTCATTTCTTAACAAAATACATTGTGTTGAAATAATACATTACATTTCTTAATTAAATAATTCAAAAAACATATTAATAAGTACATTACGATGTCAATAACTAATAACAAAATGATAAATACACTGTCATTGGCACTTACAAATTCTTCAATACTATAATAACTTTTTTCAATAAATACGTCTTTAATCTGTTTTTAAATACATTTACACTACGGATGGTCTTAAACTCTATGGGCAACTTGTTGTACATAAACACAGACTGAACTCTAGGGCTATGTCTAGTGACATTCAGTTTTGCTTGTATTGTGACAGCCTTTTCTAAGAGTATTTTCTCTGATCTGTCTTTCCTCATCTGACTCGAAATTGGGTAAATTCTTACTAAGATTCGTCAACAAAACTAAGATGTAAAGGCATGTAACCGTTAATATTTCAAGTGTGCTAAAGTGGTCCCTACATGAATCCGTTTGTTTCAATCCTAGCATGGTCCTTACGGCTCTTTTTTGCATTACAAAGGTTGAATGGATATTATATTTATAACTATTCCCCCAAAATTCAATACTGTATCGGAGCTTTGATTCCACTAAAGCAAAATATACCATTCTGAGTTGAGTCAAAGTAAGTTCTTCCCTCAAGCTTCTGATGGCATAGCATGCAGATCTAATTGGAATTAGTTATGCATGATGTTTCCACCTTCCAATTCAACAAAGCGTCAATGTGGACGCCTAGAAATTTAACACTGTCAACTTTTTCGACATTATTACCACAAGATACAATTTGAAGACTAGCGCTATTTCTTACCGTAGACTTAAATAATATACATTTTGTTTTATTTATATTCAGTTTTAGATTATTTATATCAAACCAATCTTCAAAATATTTTAAAAGAGTATTAACCTTAGATTCAAAATTACAGATACTATCTGCAGAAACTATCGCATTTGTGTCGTCAGCAAAAATAATGAATTTGGTCTCTGAAACACGTTTTTTTATATATTCCATATTGGATCGAGCACAGAACCCTGTGGGACTCAACGGAATACAGCGTCTAGTATTGAATTATAAACTTATTTTCTTCTCCATCCACCACCGGTTTAAGCTCTATATACTGTTGTCTATTATGCAAATAAGAATTAAATAATTTTAATATATTTTCCCGTACACCATAGTGTTCCAACTTGGCTAAGAGAATATTGTGGTCTACTGCATCAAACGCGGAACTAAGGTCCAGAAATATACCTGCCACTTTACGCCTTTCATTTAAATTATTAACAATCTCATCAACCAAAGCCCTGATAGCATCAGTGGTTCCTATAGATTTTTGGTAACCAAACTGTTGCCTATTCAAGATATTATAAGATCTTAAATGTTTCATAAGCCGATCTTTTATTATGTTTTCAAAGATCTTTGATAATACGGGTTACAGTGAAATTTGTCTATACTTTGAAGGATTTGTTCTTAGCCCTTTCTTAAAAATTGCGACAATCTTTGCAATTTTAAGCTGATCACAAATGGATGGGCACAAATACGGGATGAATCCAGTGGACAGAAAAGGTCACTAAAACTCTGATCAAGTGTATGTTAATGTTTAATAATTATGGAATACGACGATGCAGCGTGTTAGTGTTAGATGTTAATTTTGTGACGATTTTTTACAATAATATTTTAGCCGTATATTCCAATTAGAGCTGATGAGCTGAGATGATTATAATTACAATTTAAGAACGCACTGTCACACTCGGTTTATGTATTAGTACACTTCAGGAAATATAACTATGCAGTTGAACTTAAAATGCAAAACTCTATCTATATACAAAATTTCATCAAAATGTTGGAGCCGTTTACTAGATTCAGATTATATATATATACAAGAATTGCTCGTTTAAAGGTATTAGATTACTGGATTACAGTATTTGCCGTTAGTCGTATGGTTTATCATGAGCTTGGAAATGACGCTAGATGCTTGTTTTGTAATATTATTACTAACTAGAGATCGCGTGGTGGTCGAATTTTTACATTGGTTTTTCAGTATAACTTGAGCTGTCATTGTATAGACTTACTTACCCTGACAGGTAATTACATATACTGGACGCGTTTAGTTTCATTAAGCCGTTTTCACGTAAGTTTTAAAGTTGTAAAACAAATATAATAATATAATATAATAATATAATAACTCCACACATCTCACACACGGCCGTCTGATCCCAAACTAGGCAGAGCCTGTACTATGGTAACCAGACTGGTGATAAACATACTTATATATTTCTGACTACATACATATTATAGATAAATTACACCCAGACACAGAACAAATTGTCATATGCTCATCACACAATTTTTTGTCCTGGGTGGGAATTGAACCCACGACCTCTGGCTTAGCAGTCAGGGTCACTAACCACTGAACCAACAGGCCAGTATATTGTTTAAACATTTTAGCTTTCTGCACTTCTTCTGTATATAAACTGTAAATATTCCAAAAGTCACGTTACTACGGTCACAAAATTTTCTTAAAAGTTGTACAAAGAATTCTCTTCACGTATTAATATAATGATGTATAATGTTTCCGACTTAGTATTTTAAAGAAGGATATGTAAAGAAACAACTGTGTCACATATAAATCACAGATAGTCATAAACAACAGTGCCATGTTAGAATACACATTTTTAGGCGTTTAGTTCATTTACCCCCCCTACCGGCCACTTGGGAATCCCCCGTAACGTTAACCGGTACTCCGGTAGGTATATTAAACGCGACATCGAGTTGGTGTAGTAATGTTAGTATTATTAGTGAACTAGTGATACAGTAAACAAGTGTAGGTGTGGGCCCACCGCAAGTGTCCGTGTCGCTGTGTGTTGTTTTAGGAGCGGATTAAACACCGGCGGTGCTGTGGATGTCCGCCAAATAAAGCAGTTTTCCAACTGTTCTTGTCACCTATTTTTTTACTATTATATTAGGCTTATGATGACCCACCGCATCACCGAACGACACTACCAATAGTGTGGTGGGGATTTTTTCCCCTTCTGCACTACTGTCCTGTAGTGTCGTGGGTAGGTAATTTAAAAACGCTTAGATACGATTTACTTTTAAAAAGTAATATTCAAGTCAACAATACATCTTCAATATTACATATTGATTAGTAAAAGTGACAAGTAGGGTTTACCTGTGGGATATTCAGACAAAATATTAAAACTTGTATATGCAATTAAATTATTTATATTGTAGCACTTTTGGAAGTCTAGAACAATGATTCATGGACTTAATTATTTAGTAGTATGCTACAGGGCTACCTGTAGCCTAATGTGCTAACATTATTATTGGGTTGATAATTATAAAGCATGCGTTGTTTGAGGAGTATTTGAGTCTAGTGCATTCGTTAATCTATATTTTATTCATAACAGCAGCAAAGTGGGATCTTCCCTTCTGCTACAGTCGATACATTTTTATACTTACCTTTATGTTACATTTTCAGCTGCCAGACAATTGTAAATGTCAATGTCAAAATGCCAAACAGTTTCTTCAAGTGTTAGTGTAGAACAAGATTTTACAAGGTGGAAAAGAAGATAGGAAGTATAGGCGTCCATTTTTTACTTTTTTGTTATTTAAACTTGACTTTGGCGAAATACCTGCGCTGATTCTTCACGCGGGATAGAGTCCATAATAAAATAAAAATAATATAATATAGTGTTTGCCGGTTACACATCATAACATTCACAGTAATAAGAGTATATCTACAAAACGAATATAGTAAACTAAAATCCGTACTGGTAAGCTCATGAGGCTAAAGTACTTTCCGGATCTTGGATGAGATCTAAGTCTTAATATATTAAAGTTATCTTTAATTGTCTTTTATATAATATATCGTGACAGTAGTAACAGCAATATAGTTCACATATCTAGTAACACGTGAACTAAATACTCGGGAAACCCTAGACATAAGCTATTTACTAATACAAGCAACTAGAACTGGCATAGCACAACAAAAAACAGAAGCCACTGTTTTTATTTTGCACATTTGGTAGGGCGAGGCTCTTGAGACTGTTCCACGGTTAAACGGGGACCCCGCCTGCACCCTGTTACTCTTGAATTACACTTGTAATTACGCATACAATCTCTAGTTGATTGTACACGATGATGAGCCGCGCCACGGCACGTATCTAGCTCGCCGAGATTAGCGCGTGACGTGCCTACCGCTGGAGACAAGTTTTATACGAGACTCGCATTACGCAAGCTCATTACACTTGGATTTGTATCAGAGTTACAAACATTTAATGAGGACGAGTAGAATGCTAAATACTACGGAGATTGTAAATGTCGCAAATGGTAATTTTTTTACATAAATTATTACATAATAACATTAATAATACACATCAACGCCATGAAACCTTAATTATATTAATGTTGTGTTCAAATTTTATTAAAATATTTTTTAATTCAAATTCCTACTAACATAATAAATAATACATACCGTCAACTAACCTCAAATTCTACAAACGTTCTCAAAGTAATATGTAAAAACCATTTTTATCACTTATAATCACAGTAAATTATCTTTAAAGCAATAAATTGTTAATAAATATCAGTCACCACGATATATTATTTGATAAAATATATATTTATGTATATTTATATATATTTTATTCGGACTGATACAAAACACGTGTTGTAGGTTCAGAAACACTTGAATAAATATCGTGAAGTTGGTAACTTTTTTTGAAAAGTAAAATGTTGACTTCAGGGTGTCGGTTTTTCGTAACGGTATCCCACAATTTGTTAATATTTATCCATCGACTAATAGTATTGAGTTACCGGTATAACCAGTCAAAATAATATCTATTAACTTATTTTTATTAAATAGTGAACTGTGTTATCATCTATTATAGTTTGGCCCTATTTTTAATAAAATAAATAAGAGTTTTTGATGTGACGACAACACGGCCCTCCTGCGTACACATCCGTCCCGGATAGCGTCATGGTGTGGTATAGTTGCTGAGGACAAAGTATTTACCATTAGATTGTATTTATTTCAATATATTTCTTTGCATCGATCACTTTTTTTTTGTAAACAGTAACGAGGGCTCTTCCATCTACTATTCCATCGACGGCCAGTAGATAAAGAGCTCCCCGCTTCATTTAGACAATCCCCGGACACTACTAGAACCTTAATGCTTACATAACTGTTCCATCGGCGGTCAGTTATACAGCCAACGTTAAGACTCGAAGTTTACCCTAGGCCGATGCCTTTGGCCAACCCTAGTTGCATATCACAACAAGTCTTAACATCTGGCTGTGAGAATTTACTCGTGCGTGTATAACTATTCCATCGGCGGTAAGTTATACAGCCAGCGTCAAGCACCCGAAGCTTCCCCTAGGCGATGCCTTTGGCCAACCCTAATTGCATATCACAACGGGTGTTAACGTCTGACTTTACACGCGTAAATTCCGCATATAGGTTACCCGGTATAGTCCGAAGCAAATTTACTAGACTAAATATCATTTATATTTTCTTATATTCTCAGTCCTAGTAGTGTCCGGGGATTGTCTAAATGGAGCGGGGAGCTCTTTATCTACTGGCCGTCGATGGAATAGTAGATGGAAGAGCCCTCGTTGCTGTTAGCAAAAAAAAAGTGATTGATTCAAAAAAATATATAAAAATAGATACAATCTAATGGTAAATTCTTTGTCCTCAGCAACTATACCACACCATGACGCTATCCGGGACGGATGCGTACGCAGGAGGGCCGTGTTGTCGCCACATCAAAAACTCTTATTTATTTTATTAAAAATAGGGCCAAACTATAACAGATGATAACACAGTTCACTATTTAATAAAAAGAAGTTAATAGATATTATTTTGACTGGTTATACCGGTAACGCCATACTATTGGTCGATGGATAAATATTAAGAAATTGTGGGATTATAAAAGGGTAGGATATGTTTAGATTGACTTGAGTGCAAACAGAGCAGAGGTACGAACAATTTGGCAGATACTGTTAGTTAGTGATTTTCATAGTTTATGTCAGTGGTTGTGAGACTGTTTCTTACATCAGAAGTGAGATAAAGAACGCGCCCCAACTGAAAGAAAGAAAGTGTTAGTAAGTAAAGTTTCTTGTGCAAAATTTTGCTATTGCGATTGTATTGCGTTACCGGTGTAACCAGTCAAAATAATATCTATTAACTTATTTTTATTAAATAGTGAACTGTGTTATCAGTTATCATCTATTATAGTTTGGCCCTATTTTTAATAAAATAAATAAGAATTTTTGATGTGGCGACAACAATAGAAATATATTTCAGGAGATGTATACGTATATGTTGTAATAATATAAAATGGAGAATTAATCACAAGGTCTTAATAATTGTAATCTTATTGTTGTTTTGTATGTTCATAATGTATTGTTTCGGTGACTGCTAACCTTGTAGTATCGTAGATAATGAGATATTTGTTTTGTAATAAGCAATAGGAAAGTACTAAAGCATCTTTGTATCCGAAAATATATTGACATCAACTTATTCACAGTCTGCCCACCGCAGACTGCAACGCCACGTCGTGCATTATGCAAAGTGGTTTTTACCAATTATTGGGCAAAGAGTACAACGAGACTCGAGATGATATTTAGTCTATTTTATTGCTTGTACCTACAAGCAAGATTTATATACTAATGCGGTGCGTGCGTATAATTGTTTTACTTAATCTCTAAAGTTATCTATGAGTGGGACTTATCTAATTACGTGCAATTATGTATATGCAATTTGCTCGCCACATGGTTCATTCTCGCGATCCAAGAAGATCATTTTATGTTATCAGTCTAAGACCTAAACTCTTAATATTTACTTCGTATACAACTGTCGGTGTTTTATTATTCATTCAATGATTGATGAATTTGACAGAGGGTTACCCTATCCTATAATATGACGAACGATAAGAAACATCGGATGACTTATGACACTCTCTCATACATAAAACATTAAAGACGTCGATGGCGGCCAGTGGCACAGATTTATCGACGTCGAACTGACGGCTCTTGAACGTTCCCGAACATCTTGATAGTTATAAGCTAAATTGGTTGCAATATTGGGCCAGTGCTATATATTAGGCGAGTTGAAATGCGATTGGCTTAGCACATGTGGATCTCGGTTTAACACACAACACATTTTGTATTATACATACTAAGTGACGCGCACATGTATAAAATCACAAAGTTTCTCATCTACAATATGATTAGCATACAGCGTATATCGGTTATGTTATAAATGACCTCCATTTAAATAAAATAAGTACTTAAATGTATGAATAAAATGAAATATTATGAAAGAAAAACAGAAAAAAAATAAATTGTATCTTGTAAGAAGTATCAGATCAAAACCATAATTAAAAAAATAACAAAAATGTGAACGTATGGCCAAGTTTAATGTTAATGTAAACTTGACGAGTTTTTTTATATCAATAGGTATGAAGAGAGTTATGCAACACATTCACATTTATGGTTTTAATTTGATAAAAATAACGTAACGATATACAGATTTTGATTTTTCAGACGAGAATTGTACTACAAACGGTTTGCGAGTACTATTAAGAATTACTATTATTTGAAAGAGAGTTAAGGCGTTGACCCAGGCGGGCGAGCGCAGGTGCTGCGCGGGCCGTCTGAATTATAAATTAGTGACGCGGAGCGGTGTAAGGGCTCTTGCGGGGTGCGGGCTAAGCGGTGAGGGTGTGGGGAGGGTTGTTTACTAAGGTAATTGTCTGGTTCACCTCGCGCTTCGCCACCGAGACCAGCGACCTCGCCGCCGACGCCGACTCGACGTGCTTCATAAAAATAACAAATTTTTCATGTGTATTGTGCAGTTTAAAGATATACCTAACAACATTCAATTAATCGAGCGCAGGTTTTGATTAGAATAACAAAAGTGTCGTTTTTTCAAAGATAAATATGTTGTGAACAGTTGATAAACGTCTTTATTAAGTACTACAGGTATACGGATGATTTTGCTGTTTTTAGGGTTCTGTTCCTCAAAAGGAAAAAAGAAACCCTTATAAGTTCACTTTGTTGTCCGTCTGTCTGTCTGTCTGTTAAGTCCCGTTTTCTCAGGAACCCGAGGACGCATCAAGTTGAAATTAATACCAAATATTTAAGCAGCCTGATAAGCCAATTTTAATAAATTTAAACACATGGCAGGTAAATCAAAACCTATCGCGTACTTCCCATTGACCTAGAATCATTAAATTTGGTAAGAAGCATGATCTGATATCAAAAGTAAAGGAAAAATCTGAAAATCGTTAATTTGTTGTTAAATTATATAAAAAAAGATTGTTTTTGTAATCAATAACTTTTATTTTGCGGTTAGAAAATTGACTTTGTCGTACGTTTGTCTTTCGGTAAAGACGGGCAAAGATCTTTGAGTATTGATTCCTGAGATGGTCGTATACGTTTGTATGCTCACGGAACCCTCGGTGAGCGAGTCAGACTACCACTTGTCCGGTTTTTTTTAACTGTTTGCTATAGAATGAACAAGCTACGCTGTACATTACCCTTTGTGTGTTGTGAAAGTGTGTGCGACCTACATATTTAGTGCATATCGGCATCATTGTTAAGATAGGCTTTACTTCAATACTGGAACATTATATCTATATATTTCCGTAGTAATAATACAATCAAGCGATTTGGTCGGCTACTCATTTGACATGAACGTTTAATATAACATAACACACCCTAACCGATGGTGCGTTGGGGTGTCAACATCACCATCTTTGTTGGGCATTGACAACTCCAACATTTGGTTCTTCGAGAGAAAAAATTGTGTGGCTTACTTTGTTTACATTCGCAAATCGGTTGGTCTGGCCTTCCACAAGCGGGTCTCACCAGAAACGAAAAGTAAGAAGTGGTTGCACAATAGCAAGAATCAGGGGTAATGAAGAACAGCCTACTAGTTCTTTAAAACGTAACTAGTTATATGCTTAGGGAACACACTCCACGGATGGCGCAGTTTTAAGTAGTCGCCTCGATACTAAACAACGCCAAGTTCCAGAAAATTGTGTGATCCACAAATATTTGTCTCAAGTCTGGGTGTTCTTTGTGTCCGTTGTTTAAATGTTTACGAAGCGCCCCGCATCACAGGCTTATTCCCAATACAGGAGATATTTTATTTCAAAAGAAAAAAGATATGGCTGTATGTTGAACGAGTAGGTGCATTGACAAAGTGGTTTGACTAAACCGCCCCTCCCCTTCTCAGTACAGCATCTGAAAATACTTTCTGATGTAATTTACGATTGGGCTGGGTCGTTAATAGAAGCGGTTATCTGCGCGGCGGCTGTGAGCGCCCTGTTGCCGGCCAATGATTGGATTACAGCCACTTTAGGTGCTCCACTGCACTCTAATCAACCACCAGATGATTGTGTCACTCTGCGATCGGTACTGGTAATACACTGAGTTTGTTTGTTAAGCTTTCACGACTTAACTTTTCAACCGATCATAATGAAAATTTGCATACAACATGTCAAGGATACAGAAAAGGAGGGTCTTCTCTCTTTTCCTAAAAAAAGTTATGTTCTCAAAGAAATGGACTAATAATGAAAAAGCAAGCGAAGCCAAAAGTTAAGTTCCCAAAGAAAATAGCAAGCGAAGCCAAAAGTTATGTTCCCAAAGAAATGGACTAATAACTAAATAGCAAGCGAAGCCAAAAGTTATATTCCCAAAGAAATGGACTAATAACTAAATAGCAAGCGAAGCCAAAAGTTATGTTCCCAAAGAAATGGACTAATAACTAAATAGCAAGCGAAGCCAAAAGTTATATTCCCAAAGAAATGGACTAATAACTAAATAACAAGCGAAGTCAAAAGTTATGTTTCCAAAGAAATGGACTTGTAACTAAATAGCAAGCGAAGCCAAAAGTTACGTTCTCAAAGAAATGGACTAATAACTAAATAGGAAGCGAAGCCAAAAGTTATGTTCCCAAAGAAATGGACTAATAACTAAATAGCAAGCGAAGTCAAAAGTTATGTTACCAAAGAAATGGACTTGTAACTAAATAGCAAGCGAAGTCAAAAGTTATGTTACCAAAGAAATGGACTAATAACTAAATAGCAAGCGAAGTCAAAAGCTGGTATTGCATTTTAATGTATGTAAATGACAAGCGTTTCTATCTTGCAACGACATGGATCCCACAATTTGTTGAAATTAAAAATATTCATTTTAAATAACGTTTACAAATAAAGTGTAGCGGAGAAACTAGTTTGCGTAGTACATTGTCGCCACTGACAAATAGTTAGCACACATTATTTTCATTCATGAGTGTCTGAAAAAAATTGACCACGTCCTCAGGTGAGCGAGAGGGTGAGTGTTGGAGGGGACCAGTCGCTCGCTTCACGCGGATTAATTAAAACTTGTGCTGCGGCCTGTTGTCCCACTCCTATTGTGTCCTTAGTATCACGCCTAATCACAGCCACGTTAATATAGACCTTATAACAGTGTGGTAAGAATGAAACACATGCAAAATATTGTTGGTGTTCGGCTTGTACGTACAAACCACACGACGAAGGTGCACAATAGGCGCGTATCCGCTGTATATTAAAGTACAGCTGTTGGCGACAAAAGAGCTCCACTCGCCTTCGCGCCGCGCTGCGCCGTGTCGCCGACATTTTTTAGAGTTATAATTTCCCGCACCCACTAATGCTCTACAATAACATTTATATTTATTTATTTAAGTAAGTACTATATTTTGGAGTGATTCACATTCGATTCTACCGGAGTTATTTTAGTAGCCACGAATGCTTGGTGATTGTGATATTGAGCGAAGCTGACTGGTCTTAGACCTAGACTTTATACAAATTCATGACAGTTGACCAAGTTTGGTGACTAAAAGGCTACTGTAACTGCTTATCTTCAGATGGACCATAGGCTTGTGTGAACAAAGAAAACGATTTGTGGTATATCTGGTAGTTTTAATCTTCTCCTTGGTGCTTTTCTTTAAAGATGTTTTTATATCGATCGTAGGATCGACGAAGTCATAATCAGACGTTTTGGCTTTCTCATTGTTGTTAAGAGGGGCATTTCTGTAAATTCTCTCCCTCAGTCTTCACGTAATGATGTCTGCCTTCCAGGCTTGGTGGGAACTACATCTGTAGTGAGTTGGTTTGTGTATTTAAAGTGTCTTCTTGTATTTAGCACAGCAAACCATAATTTCAGATCAACCTCAGTGCTTTATTTTGAAAATTTATTTAAAGATGCACTCGAGTAATGAATGTTATCTATGTTATTTAGGAATAGCCGCCTGAAAGCCAAGGTGCATAGTTGACTGTTATAAATTATATCGGCTTGTACAATGATACGATATCACTCTTTTAACGCAACTTGTTCAAGATATTGAAGAGTGTGGCTTACTTGAAAAGTCTAACAACATTCAATATACATACATAATAACATCCATCAAATAAACACTGCAGAAAACACTAAACTTAAAACAATAGAATGTTAAAAATATTGAGCACGCTGACTTTGTGAATAAATTAGTGACAAGGAGCAGCTACGATTTGCTAAAATTAAATAAAACGTCTCCGAACTGGTATAATTCGTGAGTGAAATTGGCAACAGACCGTAAGCAATGAACAAAACTTGGAAATATTACAACAAAGAAACGCAAAGTACCTAATCAATATCTCTTTGCATAATGAGGGGCCGAAGGGAAGGAGCCACTTCGTAATCAATTGTAAGAAACGTTGAATACTTCGATTGTTTTACAGACGGAGGGATCTAAAACAGTTGTTTTACATCGAAATTGTAACAATAATAACATTACTCGAACAAGAACAGAACAGAGTTACTCTGTTTTATTGTCTCTTCAAAAGTCATGGAGCACAAACTCAAAGTGAGCCAGATTTCAGTAAATTAAGATGATACATGAAACATTAAGTATAAGTCGTTTACAACAACAAATTAACAACAAGATCATGCTTTTAAGATCAGAGTAATAAAGTGGAAGTTGTAAGTACAGTTACGAACAAAACCGATTTAATCGTAAAATACTATAAAAGACCTCATTGCGCGTAGTACCTTGACACCAGCGGCGCCACCCCTGTCGCAACTCGCAAGTTACGGTGAGACAATTTATATTGTGCACACGTCTGCTGATTAACAGTCGACTATTTCGTGCGATGCTGCTTTCCGATACACTTAATAAATACTTTTAAAATAAAAATTCCTGAAAGTATTTCTGTAACAGAATTCGGTCCATTAACGATTCAGCACAGATTTCACTGCATAATCGAAATATTTGACTAAGGATGTCTGTGCAAAAAACAAAGAGCTTTCAGCGTCGATTTAATGCGGCAAACGGCTTGTATTTTTTAAATTCGCAGTCTGAATGAAACAGTCCCGGCGAGTTCCGGCGCAACTCGGCAAGTCTCGACGAGGCTCCTGTAGTTGATCACACAGAAAGTTGGCGTCGCTCCACGGTGCTTATTCATTGCGAGCTGTTTACACCAACGACGGCGGACTAATTTCGCAGATATCTGAAGCCTCTAGTCCACACACACACGCACGCACGCACGCACACACGCACACACACACACGCTCACACGCTCACGCACACACGCACACACACACACACACACAAACACGCACACATACACACACGCACACGCACACACACACCTATGTTTTGATATCTCACATACAATATTAGTAGTACATACAAACTTTGTAGACCACTCCCATAGTCTTTGTATTACAAAGACTATGGGAGTGGTCTTTTTATAATACAAGTCCAACTTGCTGGTAATTATTATCACCTAAAAGATATAATAGGATACAGGAACTAAGATCGTTTTATTTGTTTATCTGTCAGTGTACTATATTAAAATGGCACAGCAGATTTATGCTCCAATTGGAGCTGGTGACTGGTAAAGAATAGACCCTGCAATAATTTGCAGTTAGGCAGTAAGCAGTAGAGTAGCACTATCTAACCGCGATATATTTCTGGTAATAAGTAGAATCGCTAGAGCTCCATGGGAGCGGGTCCGGCATTAGTAATGATTTATGCTTGAGATGACTTACTTTAACGAGGTATTTAAATTGATAATAACCCCAGCAAAAAGTACAATATTTATATTTCTCGTTACTGCATGATAAATTTATGAAGAGTTTAAAATCATGGTAAGTTTCTCTACGCGCTATGGCTGTCACGAATGCGCTTGCAGTGCACGATCATCACACGTCACAGCGACTGGCGGCTGGTGTGGGTAATGTTTGCACTACACCGAGGAGTGGGAATTTATAACCATTACAACATGATTCCGAGAGAATAAATGCAGGATTTAACAGTAAGATTAAACGGAAGAAAAGAAGATCAAATCAGTAAATTTTGGTTACACATAACAAAAAATAGCTGATTTAGCATTAAAAAAAACCGGACAAGTGCTAACCCGACTCGCGCACCGAGGGTACCGTAAGCAGACAAAGTTGTGTGTAGATACTACATCCAATTCTCGAAGATTTTGGCCCGTCTTTTCCGAAAGACAAATATGACTTTGCATTCCTAAAAATACTCGTCTATATATCGAGATACGACAAAGTCAACCTTCTAACCGCAAAATATGAGTTTGTACTCACAATTTGCGTTATAAAAGCGCGCTAATGTGATGTAACAACAAATTTACAACTTTTGGATTTTTTCCATAACTTGTACTGTCAGATCTTGCTTCTTACTAAATTTCATGATTCTAGGTCAATGGGAAGTACCCTAGGGGTTTTGATTTACTTGAAAAATGTTCAAATTTGTTACAATCTAAGGCTTAGTAGCCTTATCTTTTGATTGATTTGACTTAAAAGCTTTACTGTTTTTCAGCTTTAAGGGACCACTGACAAGTATTTGATGTCAATTTAAACTTGATGCCTCCAGAAGTTCCTGAGGAATAGGGACTTGACAGACACACTTGCTTCGAGATGTTACAGACTGGAGTTTTAATATGGATGAGATTTAAAATTCTTGTGCCTTAGAGAAACCTGATAGTTGCGCATTCATATTGATAGTTTTAATTTACACTGTATGTATTGCACCACAGAATTGCTCCAATTTCATCTGCCCTCGTTACTCTGGGTATAACTAGAAGCATCTGCTTAAAATTCACTGATTATTACTGTTCGTTCTTTCTTGTATCCCTTAACATTCTGTCTCCTGCCGCTACTGCGTTACGGTCTGCCAAAGTACACTCGTCCCAATTCTCAAACTCAATTAAGAAACTACTTTTGCGTAGAACCTTTGTTTTGTCGTATTCCTTGAAATAATACAAACCGGGGTTTCTAGATAGGATTACGTACTGTAATTTGTAATTATAAATTAATGATACATCTAAAAACTACGTCAAGTATCCGTTGAGGTATCCGTTGGTGAGCAGTTGGATGAGTTTAGAAAAGAAATGAAAGAAATGATGTCTCTTTTTCTGACAAAGCAAGGAAATGAAATTCAACATCAACACTCAAAGAAATTCAACAATCGAACCTCAACTTTGAAAATTCAATAACATACCTTATGTCACAAAATAAAGATCTTGAGGGGAAGATATCTAAATTAGAAGCACAAGCAAAGGAAGATAAAAAGTATATCACATTACTGGAGAGTAAAATAGAAGAAATAGATATAGGGAATCGTAAGGCTAATTTTGTAATAAAAAATGTGCCTAAAATCCCCAGCGAGTCAAAACAAGACTTAATCAGTATGGTTATGTGCTTAACCCAGAAGAAGATGTTAAAGATATGTATAGAGTGCGTGGAAAGAACATTGATAACCAGAATACACCAATTATCGTTGAAACCGGATCCATAGTTTTAAAGAAAGAAATACTTAAAATGGCAAAAACCTTTAACATCAAACACAAGTCCAAGCTCTGCTATAAACACCTCGGTTCCAAAACACAGGAAGATACACCTATTTTTTTATCTGAACACTCCTAAGGCATCTCGCATTCATTTTCTTGCACGAGACTTAACCAAATCAGGAGTTTATAAATACTGCTGGATAGCCTACGGTAAAGTTTACTTGAGGAAGGATGATCAAGCACCAATAATTACTGTTAGAAGCGAAGAACAAATTCAACAACTAATTACAAAGGCATGACTATTTACATGAAAATAATCTTTCAGAATTAATGTTCTGTTACGATCCGAGTTTATTAGTCGATAAATTTATTGAAAAATTAACAGACTCCATTAAAAATAGTACTACAATAACAGAAATTCCTGCCAGTAAACAAATCATTAAACCATGGATTACCCCAGGTATGCTACGGTGCGTCAGAAATCGTAATATTTTTCCAGCCTTATTGAAACAATCTATAATTACACCAGTACACAAGGGTGGGAACAGAGACGATGTCAACAATTACAGACCTCTTACCAGTTTTATCGAAAATTATTGAAAAATTGATCAACACTAGACTCACAAACTATCTCAATAAATTAAAATTAATTTCATTATCACAATTTGGCTTTAGACAGGGAGTATCCACTGAGGACGCAGTTACTGCCCTCACTTCATTAGTTACTGAGCATTTAGATAAAGGAAGGAAATGCCTGACGATATTCTTAGATCTCAAAAAAGCTTTTGACACCGTTTCGGTTCCAGCCCTTGTGGCCAAACTAGAGAGTAGTGGAGTTAGAGGAACTCCTCTGAATTTGTTTAAGGATTACCTTTCAGGTAGAAAGCAAAGGGTCAAGATAGGATCATACGTTAGTAGTGATACAGAGGTATCTTACGGCGTACCTCAAGGCAGCGTATTAGGCCCAACATTATTCCTAATGTATATAAACGATCTATGTGACCCAAAAATCAATAATGCAAAAATAATTTCATACGCCGACGATACTGCTGTGACATTTTATGGCAGCAAGTGGAGTGACGTTAAGTGCAGCACAGAGATAGGCATGGCCCTTGTAGCTAATTGGCTGAACGACAACATACCAACATTAAACACAGTTAAAACCAACTATATATGTTTTACCATCACTAATCGTACCCAACAATGATGACAATCCAATAATTTGATTAAAAAAAAAATAGTTTAAAAAAACTAAAAAAACGCTTTTATAGAAAATCCTATTAAAAATTAGAAAATAAATTTATTAAATTTGGATTAAGAATAGTGTAAATAAGAAATCAATGTATATTATGAGTGTGTTAGATCTTTTAAGCTTATAACCTCAATAACCTCAAGAAAATATATCGATTAATAATATTACTTGCAAAAAATGATCTAGATACAGTCACAGAGGTTATTAACAAACAGTAGTTAATGGATGGCGGTAGCAGGAATAATTAGAAACAATATATTATACTCAAAATTATTTATTTCAAGTAAACCCATTGTTAACACTTTTAAATTGTCAGGAGTAGGAGTCTGGCAGTATAAGTAGGTCGTGAATCTAGTTGCCTGTTCCAATACGTAGATCTTTTGGAGAAGAACAAGGCAAGAAACTCCAAGGACACTCTTTTTCAACATGTTTTCTTTACAAGGTACTTGTTACATTGTTTATAATAATTGTGTATATCATATATTCGAATAAACATATATTCGTATAAGCATATTAATCATATATGATATACGGCAGTAGAATACTGATTAGAACATTATCACACAGGACACAGACATACACAGTAACAAAAACAAATCATCACAACATAATTCTCCTATTTTATAATATAGGACATTAGTTTTATTATAGATCACCAACATCACCAACAATAAAATATATTAGAAAAAGTATAACAGCTTACGTAACTTAGTAGTGGCTAGGTCCTGCCAGTTTCAAGGTTTACAATAGAATTGCCGATATTGGACCCAGACACCCGTATTTATGACCTTTCAACAGATGGTTATTTAACTAAATAAAACCAACATACCCTACAACCGTATCTTATTTTCTTAAATGTGTACTTAAAATACAAGTACCGGCCACTTTGGCTTTGTGTAATAACGTCATATTGGCACCAAGATTTATTATGTGCATGCATAGTGTCAATAGTTATAAACATTTTATTGACACTATATGCACCCCACGCTTTTTTCCAATAATATACATTTATTCCTTTTTACACTATGCTTAATCTAAATTTATTAAAATTTATTTTCTATTTTTTAGTTGGATTTTCTATAAATGCGTGTTTTTTTAGTTTTTTTAGACTATTATTTATTATATTTAGAATCTAATAAAAATACGTAAACAATACTTATTTATTTTTACCGAAAACTAAAGAAGTATAATAAAATAATATAAAATTCTCAAACATTTTAATTATTTATCAAAAGGCCATCTATATATTTTGACATTGTACCTCACCTGTTTTTATCTATCTAATATATAAAATTCTCTTGTCACAATGTTAGTTACCATACTCCTCCGAAACGGCTTGACCGATTCTCATGAAATTTTGTGTGCATATTGGGTAGGTCTGAGAATCGGCTAACATCTATTTTTCATCCCCCTAAATGTTAAGGGTAGTCCCTAATTTTTTTTTTAATTATTACATAATTTTTATTTTTATTTTATTATGATACAGCATTCGAAAATACATACAACCCTGAATTTTCAACCCTCTACGATCAACCCCTGTTTTTTAATAGCGATATTAGTATTTTTACTTTCATTGGTACAATTTTTTTAAAGTATTTAACCCAGTGAAAATAGAAAGTGAGATTGTTATAATCGATTGTAATAATCGATTGCAGTCAAGTCGATGTCAATTTTTTTTTTATGGAATAGGGGGTTAACGAGCAGACGGGTCACCTGATTGTAAGTGACTACCGCCGCCCATGGGCACCTGCAACTCGAGAGTCACAAGTGCCTTGCCGGCCTTTAAGGTGGGAGTAGGAGAGGAGGGGAGATGGAGAGAGGGAAGGGTTAGGGCCACCGGTAACCTCACTCGCTTGGCGAAGTACAACGAAGCATTGCTTTACTGCCGGTTTTCTGTGAGGCCATGATATCACTCCTTTCGAGCCGGCCCATACGTGCCGAAGCATGGCTCTCCCACTGTTAAACTTTAAATATGTCAGTTAAGTTAATGAAGTACTTTGAATTAAGAAAATGAATGATTGGTGTTTTGTTAATTTTATAGGCCGTCAATAGACCACAGCGCTCCATTCTTCTTTCAGTCATAGACCTCATCCCCACAATAAGTTAGTTATTTTTTATTTGACTACCAAAATATTCATTAAAAATAATTAATATGGCAAAACAACGTGTGCCGGGTCAGCTAGTAATTGTACAGACTCCTGAAGTTTATATTTTTATAATACGTTTAGATCATAAGAACGCCACCTATTATCATAGTCTTGTACTATAGAACCATGCACCTCACTTGTATTCAAATGTTATATTTTCGTTTTATTGTGGCATGATTGGCATCTTGACTTTTATTGTCAACTTGACACTCAACATTGCCTCCCTAAGAGCAATAAGGAGATAGAGTCCAAATAAAAAAAAAAAAAAAAAGAGCAATAAGTTGCCTCCCATTGCTCAGGCCAAACAAGCACGTCTTCGCATAACAAACTTTGCCACCCCTTTTCAACCTCTTGGGGATGAAATTTTCAAAAATCCCTTCTTATCGGATGCTTACATTATATAAGGAATACGTTCTGTTAATTTCACGTCTCTACGACTTACGGTTGAAGCTGTGCGTTGATTCGTCAGTCAGACTCGAACTTACCTTAAATTAATTATCTTTAATTACACTTTTTTTTCCTTAAATTGTTAGCGCTTTACGTTTTTCACGGGGTTTTCTATGAGACCCTGAAGTGTTATCCCACCTTTCTATAACCTTGTGTATATAAGTTCAGAAGTTCACAGATCACCACAGACGCAACATCGATTCTAATACAATCTTAATACTTTAAACGAGCAATTCTTGTATGTATGTATTTATTTATGTATGTATTTATATTTCGGGTATCTCAGAAACGGGATAACGATTTTTATGAAATTTTGTATACAGATACAGTTTTGCATTTTAAGTTCAACTGCACAGCTGTATTTCCTGTAAAAAAGCAATTTTACAAAAAAAATGTTGATTTAACAAAAAGCTACCCCCAGGTACCCAGGTCATAGTTTTTATAGGTACGTTTTGTACTAAACATTTTAACCAAGGGATCGTAATTCTGCTTGGAACTAAACTAGTAACAAAACAACGTTTTTACCAATATTGAATTCGTATTGCAATAAATTGATATGGATATGACTGTCATCAACCATTCAGGTGAATAATTTTGAAATCATTATTTTATATTGTAATGTAATTATTCAATTTTGATCGTAAAATAAACTGAAATATAGTAACGGCAGTAATAATTGTGCTACATTTGAAACGAGTTCATGAGTCGAAACTAGGTTAATACAGCGATATTAAAATAGCAATCATGAAATGTACGGAAAGCAGCAAAATATAAATCATGATCGTTACTTAATTATATTGTGTGAAATTATGGGGCGATACGATTGAAATGACTGTGGTATTGATGCATAATTTGTGTGGTAGATTGAGTCATAAACTTGTATAAAGCGGTACGACAAAGCAGCGGTAGGGGTTGGTAATTAATAGCGTCACGCGCAAATGTCACAGCGTGGCGCTCTTGCCTCTCTGCTT
The DNA here is from genome assembly GCA_949752705.1 of Callimorpha dominula. NCBI lineage: Eukaryota > Metazoa > Arthropoda > Insecta > Lepidoptera > Erebidae > Callimorpha > Callimorpha dominula. Next base: position 22,615,576 of record OX457003.1, on the reverse strand, counting down.
GACCACGACACATCCGCTATTTATTCGTTTATTCGCACAAATCATAGTGTAAATTAATTACATTTTAGCGAATAGATATTTGTTTAACGGATATATTAAAATACCTTCGTGCATCCCTTTTGCGTCAAAACAGCATATTTTTGGCATAAGAAATAGTGCTCACATACACATACAAATTGTGGATATGGTCAAAAACAGGCTCAAGCTCAAGTTTAGTCTTTAGCGGTGAGGATGGTAAAGGTAGAAGGTGTGTCAGGTATGTATGCACATAAGAGTACCTAATCCTTTTTAGGGAATCACCGTTGCTTTTATTATATTTAGTCTTGATGACGTTGTCACTACATATACTCGTATTATAAAACAAAGTCCCCCGCCGCATCTGTCTGTCTGTCTGTCTGTAAACTGAAAACTACTGAACGGATTTTCATGCGGTTTTCACTGATAGACAGAGTGATTCATTAGGAAGGTTTAGGTATATAATTTGTACCGTGTGAAGCGGGGCGGGTTGCTAGTGTTAAATAAGTTGCGTCTTATTTAAGGAAATTCATCAATCATGACAAAAGTAACGAATTATTTCAGGAAACAATTCGTGGCTTTGGTCATGATTTAAGAAATTTTAAGGAATTATTGACTATCTATGAGGAAAGTAATTGCTCGTTATACAGGGTTACTGGTAATAAGTGATGGATAGCATAAACTGGTTGCATTTTTGGAGACAAATAATTAAAAAAAATGAGGTCAACAAATATAATTGTACGACAATTCATAAATACACTCACGCCTGTGTCCCCTTAGGGGCTGAGGCGTATTAAACACCCATATTTTGTCAACTGTAACTTAGTCTCGCTCACATAATATGGGGTAAACCTATTGCCGTCTACCGGCCACTTTGGAAATGAATGATGGGAAAATTAGAAATATATTGAAAGGGAAAGATAGGTAAGAAGTGAGGTCAATGGAGGGAAGGGATGTTGCTCGAAGTACAGCGTGGGCAGCATCAGCGACTGCGCTGTCGCTGGCTGTTGCCGGACAGTCCGAGCCCTCTAACGCCTTATTTCATTATTTTTAATACGACAATGTATTTTAATATTAATAAATATATTTTTTAATTTGTCATCATAATATTTATGTTTCTATTTGTAGTTATGAATAACCACAACGTTTAAGTGCGGTTGTAGGTGTGCCGCGCGCCTCTGACCGCGTCTGTACGTGAAACTTGGAATCACTTGAAGGACGACCCAATTCCAAGTTTCCCACACACTTTAATAGCCTTTGGATTAGCAGTTGACGTACGATACTGTACCGACAAGACCAGAATTGCTAGAGCTAAATGTTATTTAATTACTGTAATTTCGTATTTATAATACTGTGGTGGCTACAAATGCATTTAGATTCGTGCAATAAATTAATTAGGGCTGACTACTTTGCATTCATTATTGTGTTTGAAAGATACTCAGCTTGCGCACACTTCAGTATTCGACTAGGAAAGGTGTTTTTCCAATATTCATTTCCGTCTTGAAACACACTTCACATAGAATTAATATAGTTGTAAAGCTTACCTTAAGAAATCGATTTTTTTGTAAGAATGTATCTATGTGAGAAATCTATCAATAAAATATTATATTCTGTTTAGAACTTTTTAAAAATATTTTAATTCTTAATAAGAATTGTGATGAACAATGTTCTAACATTGTTAATCACAATAAACTAACAAGTTAACACCGATCGATCGCGACCAATCCGTTTCTCTCCATAAAAAAATATTGAAATGTTTGGAAATTTGCACACCTACTGAGGTAGAATACGGCGGCAATTTTAAACTGTAACACCTTTTTACCCATGTTTTGTAGAAATAGGTAAATGATTTATGAAAAAAAAACGGTTCTTTCTGTACGACTTGTACTCGACTTGTACTCGACTTGTACCGTTATTCAGGTCAGTAAAATGAATGACTGTAGTGACTGTATACTGCCACTGGCACGCATAGTTTATGATAAGTTGTAGTTAATATGTAAGAGAACTTTTTATGTTCTTTTTTTAATTACATTTCGTTTTGTTTTTTATTACGAGTATTATCGAGTGCTTATGAGTTTCAAATTATTATTTAACAGAAATGTCAGCACTGAAGAATAAATAGTACAAACTGTTTTTTAGAGTCTTGTTAGTTTCATAAATATGAGCTCGTATGTATGTATGGGCGTGATGCGCGCTGTCAACATAGTTTAGCTAATAGTGTTATAGTGAAGTCCTTCTGCACAATAAGGAATGCGTGTGTAAACTGTTTGGAATTATATTAACCCATTGGCAATTTTATAGTACGCTGCCTTCACACACACAAGTAGATTGCGATCGCTAACCGCGTCAATCACTCGCTAACCGTACGTCGGCGGCGCGCACATACGTCATAAGCACGGCTGAGCACACCTCGCTCACCCCCCTCACCCCTCCCTCGCCCCGCGCCCCCCGCAGCGCCCGCTACGGCCTCGTCCGGCAAAAGGCACGGAGAACTGATAAAAGTTTCACTTGGCCCGCGCCACCTGGCGGCACACACTCAGTACTGCCCCACACTTACACTTACATTATGTATGGATGGACACATTCATACGTATTGAATGTTAAAGCTTTTATACGCCGATGTTTTAGTAAGTGATTGAGTTTAATTTTATTTGTTTAGCCTTGCGCGATACAGGTCAAGGATAAGAAAGGGCTTACGGTACAAATGGGATTATTCGGAATAAACTCTTTATGAAATTTCCAATCTCGTTTTGTGGAATCTCATCTTCTCTAAAACTGGATTAGACATACATTTGTAGCACCTAACGGAATATAATAATAAAAGCAATGTTTGTTTTGTTCATCTCGGTGAAACACACAAACAAAATGTTCGCATTGTCAAATGTTTTTGTTGTATGATTGCTTTGTAGGTCGTAGCTGGTAGCTACGAGTGTCGTAGCTTTCGTAGACGGTTGCGTAACAGCTGTCAAACGAACCGCACACATTCTCGTAACCTCAGACGTATGAGTACTATTCATATGATTCAGGAACTTTAGAGACATTACATTATGAAATAAGTACTTCTTCATTGTATAGTAGACACGTTATTCACACTATTACGAAGACGAACGCCAAAGGTTGGGACAGACAGCGGGCCGATAACTAACTCTCGAGGCGTAAGCGGATGAATTATACTAGCGTCGAGCGCGACTTCTTTATTAATTAGTATATAACAACCTGCTCAAAAAACGTCGCCATCCCGCTCCACCGGCTGTCTGCCCCAGCCTTAACACGTTGCATTTGTCCCTTAAATTTGAAGATGCTTTTATTACATCTTACCACCGGAGGGCGACTGTATATTGAAACCAGCCAATTGAAAGAGCCAGCCGTCTGTTTTTATTGCTTTATTTTATGCTCGCATGGTTAATATCTGCTGATATCTATTGACATTTGTTAAATTAACTGTATTCAATTTAATTATTTATCACATATTTCTACATGTATGATTACTAATATTATTATTTGTACACCGCATAACCGCATAATATGGGAGGACATAGTGTACCTCTAACATAATCCTAAGACGATGTTTCCACAAATAAACGATTGTTATATTATATATATATATATAGATAAAGTGAAAAACACAGACACTATTAAGTTGAACCTACACTTACAATCATACACGAACACGCATTGTACCACACTTTGTGTTTAAAGCTTTTAAAAACCTATTTAATAATATAACAATACTTATTATTTACTTTGCTTTTAAAATATATAATTTGACACAACCGCAAATAAAAGAGAACGACACCGCAAAACTAATATGGGAGATACCAGTTCAGAGAGACGTCACCATTACACACAATAGACCGGACATAATTTACGTTGACAAGACGGAAAATAAAACCTACTTAATATATGTAACTGTTCCGTCAGATTATAACATAGGGCCGAAAGAACTAGAAAAACTCAGCAAATATCATGCATTCAAAGTAGAAACAACCCGATTACGGAACACACACACTGAAACCATTCCCATAGTAATAGGCACAACAGGAATAGTAGCTCAGAGCATACATAGATATATAAATAAGTTAAATGCAAACATTAGTATACATATAATACAAAAACAGGCAGCCAATCACACATCCACCATATTAAGTAAAGTTTTAGGGGACACAGTATTTTTAAATTCAGGGGAATCCGAAACTCCTCTTCCCTAAGAGTCTCAGGGCGGGAGCTGGGAACCGAAAATACAAGGTGTAATAACTTGAGTAAAAGAAAACTTTTAAAAGATAATATATTTTTGTTATAATTTTTTATGTGACTATCAACAGTATTTCGATAAAACTTTATTCACAGAAAATAAAGCATCGCAAAAACTAAGACGATCTCCCATTGATCGGTTGGTTGGACGCCAGAGCGGCAAGCGGCTCTCTCGGGATAATGTATTCAGCGGCCGTCCGACGACTTACATACACTTATTGAATCGCTGGCGATATCCTCTCGATGTTATGCCAACCTGGTACTTGTATGGTAAGAGGTTTTATGGTTCTATCCACATATTACGTAGAAGACATTCATTATTCCGAGAACCAGTGGCAACACTACCTGTTTATCTGTGTCCTATAATTGCATATCACAATCGATCAAATAAAATAATAGTTATGAGTAGTATCATCAACCTGTAGGTTGTTAAATTTTTGTAAACATAGCTTTTAAGCAATGTCACTGTTAATAGTATGTAAACATTCAATTAATAATAAATATTTATAAATAAATATACTCATTATTAATATTTTTTTTTTTGTTAATTTATTCTTGTTTTCTTCGGTAACTGTATACGATGAACTATGTCAGAGGACTTATCTTTGAAACATGTAGTATTTTTATCATTTTATAAAATCAATCATTCTCATCACGATATAACGAGTACGACATATTTTTCAGTCATATTATCCTGGTCCATTTCAATGCTTATGTATTTATTTTATATCGGATTACTTAACAAGGAGTCTTCTCGAGGAGTTTTATCCCACTTAAATCCCGGCGTCCACATTACGAGCCAATCGGCACTATTATCCTCCACGCACAACATATTGTTCTTTAATGTAAATATGGACCCTCTAATCCTCATACTCAGATATTTCGAAGTATCGTACACTTTATTAATAAATGAGTTACCTAAATTATTACAAATTTATTTCGTGTTCAAAAACATTTTCTAGTATAATAATTTAGCGATTCGTGTTATGTCGTGATGTCGCTTACGTAATCATTTAAATCGTAAATCCTTCCAATCTCGTCTGAGACAGTCAGAATATTTGATATCGTAATTGCGTGATGAAAATGGATCATGATATTTTGATTGTGGGGCTTAAATCTGTCCCGAGGAGTGAGACAGGCGTGGTCAGATGGTCACGATACCGGGCCGGGGCCGCGGCAGGTTTTCACCCGCTGAATAAAACATAACATAATTTAATTCATCTCCCGTAATGAATGTCAATCGGAATGGAGGACAAGCTCGGCGGCGAGGTAGAGGTGCGCCACCGCTCGCCGCTCCACGTCGCACCACTGTGGACATTCGGCGCGCGTCGGTGTCGGCCGGCCGCGGCTCGTCCCTGTCGATATGATGCACTACCATCGACGCCCTACCTCCAAACTGTTCAATAATTCGTCTCGTTTGCCTACTACGTACTTACTATTAACTATTAAATAATCTACCCCATTCCGTTTGGCGGTTTATATACGTTTATTGGATATCGCTTTATTTATCATTTAACTCCTGGCGTTTAGACTAAATATAAATATATACTTGTATAAAGTAGATGATATTGTTTATTAAAATTTGCAAGATTTTGTTGCCAATTGTTACCAAATCTCCTAATTTGTTCCATATATATATATATATATATATATATATATATATATATATATATATATAACATATGTATATATGTATGTTATATACCAAGTGATTAAAACAAAATTATTCATAATGGCCGGATCGTGAAAATAGTGTCCTACATGAGAATTCAATATGACTATAACCATCAAACTAATGAAATTGCTTTATAAATATATATTATATAATTTTAATGTAAGACATTATTATTATAAAAAACAACATGAGAAGAAAGACACCTATTACTCACACATTACATATTACTTATCTTATACTTATAGATAAGAAACTTCAAAGTATAATCAGACTCACGATTGACATGACTGTGAAAAACCAAAATCAAATTAAATTGTTTATATTATTATTATAAAAACAACACAAGAAAAAGAAATAGTAAGTACAATTTAAATCCATGAAATATAAATATTAAACTTATTTTAAGATAATTTCTAGTCGGTTATTGCAATAACAGTAAAGTACATTTCTTCCACCGCCCGCCACGAGATTTATCTACGTCCGAAACCCGAAATCTTACGGTGTCACCTATTTTGGCATCAAGTTGTTAATTGTTAGACCTATCAAGCATTTTATTAGCTTGTTTCTGCAAAATATTGAAAGCCAATTTCCCAACAAATATCACATTTTCTTTCCTGTTTTCAACATTTTGTTTTGAGAAATCTATTTCCTTTTTAGGTATTAGATTTGATTCTCAGATTATTCCCGATTCTCCAAGAGAACAAGATCCAGAAATAAGCATTAATAGACAGGATATTAATGCTTATTTCTGGATCTTGTCAAGTAATCAAAGATAAAACTTTATCACTTGTTTCGTCTTGTCGATCATCTATGACTATGGGGAGTGAAATATGTCTTTGGCTGACTAAGCAGCACTTCTGTTCTTAGCGTTGAGGGTCTCTATTTTTTCTTTGGTATTTAATATTTTTTCAAAGTCTTCCTCTGAACTAATATATTTAAGTGTCTCTGGCGGTAAAGAAGAACTTTTTAGTCCAATTTTTAATGTCGTTCCAAGCATGGCTTCCTATGGACTACAATTCAGTTTATACCAGTGTAATGAGCTCTATTTTTCATTACTTTCATTAACTGTATGAAGCGCAATCCTTCTGACCATTTTCTTTGGTTACTATCCTCCAACCAGGAACTTTTTTAAATTGTGAAAAGGAGTAGGAGTTTGTCTTCCAACTCACTCAATAGAAAGTGACGATGAAGACGAAGGTAGTACACGCCTATCCAAGAGAAAATAATGAAACTTATGATTGACATGACTGTAAAGAACCAAACTCAAATTAAGCATGTTTCCTTGGTTGGCGCGTTTGTCTCGGCTGACCATCTACAATGTTTAACTCCTGCCACATATTACAAAGTTCCTGAACAATTTTGTTGGGTAATACCCCCGTTATCGCTTTGGAGAATACTCGGTGCTCACTTACGCATACGCAATTTATTTTGGCTCTTTTGCTCTTCAGTGCACCAAATTGTACGAATTTGGTAAGATGTTCTTGATAAACAAATATAAATTTATATTGATCAATTCCATGCGACGCTTCCGGTTTGTAATGTCAAATTTATTTCGCTGCTTAAAATGGACTTACCTACTAAACCTTTTTGGTACGTGATGTTTTTGTTTTCGCATGCAGCACATTTTTCCTCCGAGCCTTTTCTCAACTTAGTTGTGGTCGACTTTCAGTCTAACTATGAAACGGTCGAACTTCGATAGTTTACGTGAAGCGACTGCTATCAGACCTCCACAACCCAAGTACTAGGTGATATCGAAGTTCTGTTGTCGAACCAGGTTGTCGGAGATTTTTTTTTTTGGGTTCCAACTACCCGTAAAGAATGCCACATATGTTCGTATGGGAACCGGCGCCGACGGTTTAATGTGCTCTCCGAGGGACGGAGGTGTCTCAATGTGTTAAGAATGATTACACAAACCCTAAGACTGACCTGGCTAGTATTACTTAATCTTGCAATGTGCTAACCTACTCCATATTTTTCCATGGCCGAATTGTCGAAGTTAGAAATTACAACACACGAATATTACGAAAACTTAATCTATAAGAACGGGAGTGCGCGGGCAAGTTTTCGGGGCAAAGCACTCCAGTCCTATTAAAATGAAATTTTGTATACGTCATAAAAACCCTCTCACTACTCCATATACCAAATTTAAATTCAAATTCAAACTGTTTATTTGCGTAATACAGGTTATACAAAGATCTTAGAAACTAATTTTGACCGCTGCATGCTACCCCTTTGAGTGTGCATGTTTCATACTAATTTACCACACTAAAACACAACAAATATTAAATTTTTATCGATTAATAATAAAACCTTAATTCTAAATTACATTAATTTTAATTAATTTACATTACATTCATAGCTAGAGATTTTAATTTACATTAAAATCTCTAACTTTAGTAATTTACGAAAAAATTACGTCTGAAAATCATACATTTTGGAGGTGATTGATGTGGCTGACTTGAGTGACTGACTGATGGATCATCAAAAATCGATTTCTCAGCTTCTAGAGCATCTAGAGACGTATAATTTGGAACAGAGGATTTAGCGAAATGTACTAGCACTTTTTTTTTAAACTGGTTCTGCAACCAGGATTGGTACCAGAGGTGGGAATTCCTTAACAGTCAACAGTACAGACACAAAACTTTATACACGCGTTGCATTATGATTGTCTGCTCTAAAGTTCACCACGACTTGGCTATGGTTCCCAGGTTTGGCTCCAGACGAGGGAAATCCTCAATGGTCAACAGTAGAGAACCGAATCTTTATGTACGTATTTAATTATAAAAGCCTGTTTACCATGACCTGGCTGCAGCGCCCAGAATTGTATCACTCGAGGGAACTCTTCAACGGTCAACAGAATAGATACGAAATTTTATATACGCAGTAAATGATGATAGTCTGTTCTATAGTTCACCATGACCTGGTAGCTGTGCCTAGGATTCGCTCTGGATGAGGGAGCTACTTAACGGTCAACTGTACAAACACATGCGTTCACATATGCATTTAATTATGATAATCTGTTCTACAGTTCTCCATGATCTGGCTGCTGCGTCCAGGATTGCCTCCAGACAAGAGAACCTCAGCAGTCAACAGCGCAGGCACAAAATTTTATGTAGGCATTCAATGAATTGTGAGCAATGCACAGATGGTATACCCGGCGGTAAGTGTTAGGGATCTGATTCCCAAACGATATAAATATTTGTGAAATCCACAAAGAGTTACCCCGAGTCCAGGTGTTCTTAGTATCTGTAATTTGAATGTTTGTAAAGACCCCTATGATACAGGAATTATTCCTATTGCAAGAGTTGTCTTTTATAAGGGTGTAAGGGTTATAATGAAGGATGATAGCGTTTTCTTGCGAAGGATGATAGGATTCTAGCGTCTGAACTGAGGGGCTCGTGATTAAGTGGTAAACGAGTAGGTTAACATATTACAAAGTTAAGTAATACTAGCCAGGTTGGTCTAGAATGAGTGACCATTCTTAACACATTGAGACCCCTCCGTGCCTCGTTGAGCACGTTAAACCGTCGGTCCCGGGTGCCATACAAACATCTGTGGCATTCATTACGGGTAGTTGGAGCCCTAAAAAGTTCGACAACTTAGTCTAACTACAGAACTTCGATATCGCCTATTACTTGGGTTGTAGAGGTCTGACGGCAGTCGCTTCACGTATAATATCGTAGTTCGGCCGTGTCGTAGTTAGACTGAAAGCCGACCGCAACTTAGTTGGGAAAAGGCGCGGAGGAGGATGATGATAGCATTTTCTTAAGTCGGGCATGATTGAGATTGGTGTTAAACGGTTGACTCCACGCGATGTCTCGTGTAATTTGGTGAGATTGCCATTATAGGCATTGATTCATGATCGGGCTGAAGGAAAAGATCAATTTCAAACGCAAAATAAATTTGAAGCTAAAATAAGTGGCACCTCGTCCTAAATAATCAATAAGCTAGAGGCTAATAAAATAGACCAAAAGAAATATCTGAAATCATATCAAAAACATAAAATTCTTACTATTTACTTTGTAACCTCGTTGAACTTGGCCCTAATTTCTAGTTTATTTCCTTTTTTAGTGACGAAGAACTTTGCTATATATTCATATTTATGTTTTTGATCTGATTAGTATCACACAAAATAGGTTAGTATCAGTTTACACACAAAACCTGTTGTAAATACTTCAAAACTAAATTGTAAACAATGCGTGCAGTCTGTGGTCGCGAGCTCTGATTGGTTAGAAGTGTCACGTGTTCGTTCACATCCCTGGTGGGTGCTCCGCCGCATGTGCCTATATTATGAAATTGCGCAACTTTCATATAGCAATACTCATAATAACTGACACAATGAAAAAATGCAGTTTAAATGATTTTTTTTAATTGGCTCGATTTGACATGTTAATATTTATACGAACCGGGCACTCTAAAAAGTGCCTTAAAGAATCACTGCAGGTACTTCGTAAAGTGTTTGTAAATATAGGAAACTGAGCGTCATTTAACTCTAGTGAAAATTTAAAATGGAAACTAAGTTTTCCTAAGTTAATTTTATGCTAAAATTAATGAAGTTGATTTATTATGACGTTTAACGCAAGTTTATCAGTAGTTCGTGTTACAACTAATCTAATCGTATTAGCGTGTATTCAAGGCAGGCACTGGTGAGTGCGACTCACAAACGGATTAATTACCCGGCGCTGTCGTATAATTTAGTTAACAAGTAGTCGAGCCGAGCTCAATGCGTCAACGAACAGATGTACAGCGTGCATTATTAGTGACGCAACGATGTCGAGACAATTGTTAAGTAATTAGTTGTGCCGTCTATTAGTTGTCACCTTATTTTTAGACATAAATTAACCGAACTAAAAGTAATAATGACTAAGAAAGAACACATTAATAGCCGTAACGTTAAGTGCATACTTGCATTTAGTGTAAATATCAATCACATGTAGATTCAGCCTAAATTAATAACCCACAATTCAGGTATCGAATCAATCCTTGGAAAAAAAATTGTTAATATGAATGAACGACAATTAGTGTGAGACCTGGAGAGTTTGTATCCCTTAAAAAATAGCTCATCACAAGGATAGCCAATCATTTAAAAAAAAAAAACAAAATCGGCTACACCTAGCTTCTGATAGCTTCTGTTAAAACTGATTAACTTCTGTGACTAATGAAAGTAATTTATTATTACCTCTTCGAGTGGTACTGTTCTGGGTAGGGTTTTAACATGTTGTTAATTGCCATTACATTATTTCACTAATGCCGTTTACATTTACATTGTATTTATTATGTACAAAGTTTCTAATATAATGCTATTTTTCTGGTAGTGAGTGAAGTTACCAATGTTTCAGGGAAGGTAAAACCAGGATTACTGTATAGTAGGGCACGAGTATCACCGCTATATAATGATGAGGGACTGCGTTTGACACATTAGTTACACACGGAGGATGAAGGTGAAATCCTCTTACGTAATATTCTTTTTAAGGAATCCTAAAACATCTTTTTCAAAGTTCGGTTGTATTATTAAGTAAAAATAAACCAAATTGTTCTCCTTGTGACCCGTATTTTCACTTGAACTTCATTACTTTTGAGTTTACGCTTTGACAAGCTTTATTCGGCTCGAGAGAGAGAGCTCCGCGCCGGCCTTGACGACATTTCTGCAGGAAGCAAGAGCTAGCCGTTATCCCCTTCCACCCCCTTTTTATTGCGTATTATTAAAGTAATACCTTCTCATGTTTTCGTGAAAATATTTAGGAATTTTTCATGTCACCGACGCGACGCAATGTATTTAAGATAATTTGAAAAAGAAAATTAACACTATTAAATAAAATCAGCTAAGTACGAGTTGAACTCGCTTAGAGAGGTGGAACCCTCTCTAAGCGAGTTCAACTCGTACTTAGCCGGTTTATTTATTATTTGGCGTCGGTTTTATTATTTGGCGCCAAATCAAAATTAATTTATATAAAATTTGATAGTTTATGTAAATAAGCTCAATACTTAAGACTTGAAAGGTTTATTTATTTTTTGCTTCTTAGTTCTTTTAGCCGGTTTAATTTTTGATTTTTTGGTTTGAAAAATCATTTTTTATTTGAATTTTATTTAAACATGACCCCATATTTAAAATTCATTTATTTACCTGTTCGACATGTGTGTTTGCGTCACAGGAATTTATATGTGTACTAAGATTCAACTTAATCGAGCCCGTAGCTTAGAATAGAGGAAATTGGCTGTGACGAACAGACACACAGACGTACTAGTGATCCTATGAGGATTCTGGTTTTTCCTTTGGACGTACGGAACCCTAAAAATCACGAGGTGAAATTAAATATTGCCAATGTATTACCGATTAGAACTGACCCTAATTTTCCTTGTATAAAGTATTACATAACCGACCTATTCAAGTCATAACAGTCTCAGTCAGTCATAATTAAACCGTTTGAAAGCAACGACCGTACAGTCATGTTTTCAACGTTGCTATCTATGATGTTACGTAGATGAAACGAGCCGTGGTCCAGCAGAGGTCATTAACCGCGAGGGGCAGAGCACGAAGAGCCCGTACTCTCATATGCTCATACCTATAGCGATGATGTAGCGCCGACAGGCTCGCCCGCCAATGGACCGGCAAACACCATTTGTATAATCTGTGATAGCATTACTCCTACTCGTAGTTACGCTCTCTCCACATTACTTACAGATTACGATTATTACTACGACCAACGCTTATCAGTGATTACCCGAGATGTGGTAGCGGATTTATGGCTAGCTAACTCTACTACTGGTAGTTGTTATTCGTTCTATTTGGTATTATTTGGTTCAGAAATTTTGTTTTGAGCGATCGTGCCAATCCGTGCGCTTCTCTGCGTAGCAGTATGTTATACTGATTATGTATCTATTAAACATATAATTATACAGTTTTACCCAGCTGATATTTGGGGCTGCCCGACGGACCTGATTAATTAATTATTTTCAAGGAGTGAAAAGTCCTGCCCCGACGGTGTCAGGCGCCACACTCTGATCACGTATCATAACTTGAGCAGCCTCGTATTTATATAAAAACTCATATTTATGTTGGCCTTGTATCGCACGTTAACGCAAACACAATCGGCTACTGAATTGATTCCGAATATTTTCAATATAGGATTATTTTTTATCCTGAAATTGAACAAATATAAATAGGTACATTATTGTACTACCCAAGCTGAATAGTAGTAACAAATGAATGGTTATCGGGGTGCGCCGCACAAGCGTGCACCTACCGACCGCAACATGGGCGACAGTGTGTGAGCGTGCATGTGCCACGTGACCGCGTCCTTTTACCACTGTGAATGAGACTTATTTAATATTTAATAATTCAAAATATTCTAATAAGGATCTCTACAGTTAGGTTTTGAATGTGATGCGTGTTATGTAACCATTAGAGCAGTCTGATATGGTTGTCTAATATGCTTGAGGCTTAGAGCGTTCTCGATCTTATGGTTTAAACCCAATAAGTCTCATTCTAGAAGTCAAATACATTTTGTAAAGGGAAAACGTTTCAATAATCCTCTGAAAAAATGGCGTTTCAATATGAAAAGCTATAACATTAATGTGTGTAGGTACATTGTGCATCGCGCATCGCGCAGTCGTGGCCTCACGTCTCGTCCGTGACACGGCTCGCATAACGCGCAATTTCAACATTGGATTGATTTTAATCCAGCATTTTCACTTTGAAGCGAAAGCAAAATAATTTAATTTCCTCTGGCGAGTTAATCCGTTTTATTTGTTATTTTTCTCTCGCTGAGCTTTGTAGCGCACTGAACAACAGACTGAACATTTTATGGTAATGCACAATTTGTTCTACATTTTGTGAACTGTTATGCGTCCACTTTTACACTTAAATGCGCACACATTCGCTATAATGTACACATTACACTTTTGTGCATAGCGCTTTCGCTTTAAGTGCATCTATCACTTTTTGAGCGTCATTTTGGTGTTTTTTGTTAGTAGATACTAATTAGACTTGTAAAAAGTGAATGTTATAGAGTCCATTTTATACTTTTATGTTTAGGATGCCCAACTTCATGAAACAGAATATAAATACTTGTTAAAGATATTTTTGTTCTATTTTTTATAAAGTTATATTCTCAAAACGATACAATCAAATTGCTTTACTACAGGTATCACTGGCAACAATAACATGCTAGTAACCGCATCCATTCACGAGCGCCTCCGATGCTGCTCTCATAGGTCACAGCATCTCATCCTCGAGTATTGTTAAATACACGTTCGTAAACCACATCTGTGTGTGAAGCGGGTGAGATTGGGGTGACGCACGAAGCGTGGTGGCGGGGGGGAGGGGTGTAGTCAGTGAGGACGAGTGCGGTTAACGCAAGTAATTGGATCCGGGAGGATTGAACTATATCGCATCCCTGAACTACGTGACGAGCTTCCTGCCTCCGAACCGAACAAGGGTCCGATGTGTTCGAAACGAAAACACCTTTACTCCCCACTGTACGTGTGTGGAGCCTTGCGGCGGCCGCAGCCGTATAAACAACGTTTTTTTTTATGGTATAAGGGGAAAACGAGCAGACGGGTCACCTGAAGATAAATGACTACCGCCACCCATGGGCACCTGCAACTCAAGAGTCACAAGTGTGTTGCCGCCCTTAAGGGAGTAGGGGAAGAGGGGGGAAGAGCGGGAAGTGGAGAGAGGGGAGGAGACGGGGGTCACAGGGGAGGAGAGGGGGAGAGGGGAAGGACGGGGACAGGGGAGAGGGGGGAGAGGGAAGAGTAAGGCCTCCGGTAACCTTACTCATGCGGCGAAAAGCAATACCATCATTGCTTTACTGCCGGTTTTTTGTGAGGCCGTGGTATCACTCAGGTTGGGCCCCTCCCAGACGTGCACGAATTATAGGTGGCAGGACAAATTAACACTAGAGCCACAGTTACTCACAGTGTGGTTAAAAGAAGGAGGCCAAAAACTATTCGACTCATGAAAATACAGTAATAACTTTAACTTTACAAAATTGTAGCTCAAAGGAAAACTTGTAACGTTTATGATGTCAAAATAACTGTAAAGTATTTTCTAAACTTGGTTTTCACGTAAATATTTTATCTATAATATTATTAATGTCTATGTCGCCTTCTTTTTAGCTTGATTGCATTAGAAATATTAGAAGAGCAAATTGCAAATGTAAGGCAGGCCTATCTGACAAATGTTAGCACATATGTGCTTTAATTTACTTTATAAATTGTCCAGATAGCAATATCGAAAACCAGTGAAGCACAACAGTGGGGTAAACCATCCCACCGACATTAAATTATTAGGCATAACTTAGGTAATTTTATAAATATGTACCATTTTTAGTAATTTTTAAATGTTTTTGAAACTCATACTTACATATGTTTTTTACTGTATTTATCCACTAAAGCGAATGAATTTTACACCATTTGACTTATTTTTCTTTGAAGAGTTCGAGCATGCAGGTATGCAACATTACATTTTGACTTAGTTAAATGTTATTAAAATTCGCTTCTTAAATGTGATTATTATTAAATAAATTTAATTTAATAACGTGAAGTGTCAATGACAGGAAACGTTAACGTAAAAGACTCGGATTTGTGTGACTCGGAGATGGCAGAGCCTTCGTCGTGCACGTTCCTTATAAGTGCTAATGATAACATCTCTTTGTACGATCATACCTTTGTCTTAAACTACGATTGTTTTTCATACATTTATGTTCCTATCGGTGCTGGTAAATAAAAGTGATGAAAAGTTGTTACTGTCACTACGTTAGTGACAGTAACAAATTTCTATGGCGTGGGATTTCAACCAGAGGTACTTTCATAAAGGAGCTTCAAAAGCTACATTTTAGCACTCAAATGATCACAGTATACGATAATCACTTAATATCTATTACTTGTGCTAAGTTCGTGGTTTACATTACATTGTATTAGATATTTGCATATGTATGTACAATATGTTTGTGTAAGGTTGTTGTGCACATATCACACCGTGAAGTGCACAGCTTATGTGAACGTACAACAGCAAACCACTTCACTAAACGAAAACCGTTACGATGCGACGATGAAACAGTGCTTTGTGGCGGTTATTAAGCGAGCAATTAGCGCGCGGAACCCAAACACCGCGCTAACGCTAAACGACCGCGCCACTAATGACAAATTATGATGTCAACATCGACTCCAGTTTGTGGGGCTTATTGGCTCCATGTTAAACATATTGTAGGGGTTGACGGCTCTGGGCCCGTGCGAGAACGACGTGACTTGCAATACCACTCAGCCATCATCATACGTTTGGGTTTTATATATTATGTTAAATGTGGTAATATCGATACGTTTTATATCTTCTAATTCCAATTGTAGTTATGTCGATGTTATTAGGAAATGTGTATGTACCTGTCGTATGAGAGGTAAGTGGAGTGGCTCTGTGACGTCAATGGTCAAAATTCTGTTACTTCATTCGCTAAATTAAAATTCACTAAATTTTCTTCATATAAGATGTAAACCTTGTACACTTCATAACAAGGTCTTAATTCAAATTGAAACAAGTAGGTAACATATGTCGCTATCGAAATAAGCAATTTATTTGTCGACTAAAGTCTGATACGCTTAAATAAACTTTAATGCCACGTAGCGAATGCCATCTCTTTTGCTCTGTGTTTTTAGTAAGCGTCTTTGTAGGTGTATATTAAAAACACGTCATCCTTGTTCGTTTTGAACAAGTTTTTATACGGCAATTATACAGCGTTTGAATAAATGGAGACTCTCGCTGCGTGGAAATAAAGTTGAGTATACGTTGACAGGTGTTAGTGAAATTTAGCGGCGTTGAGAAATAGATGCTAGTAACAAATAGACCATAATACGAATAACACTAGGTTGATTTCATATGAAGAAATTAAGTCAAGTTTTAGTTTAGTCGAGTGTACAATAGAATCGGCACCAATATCAGACTTTCTAAAGTCATGCTCTTCCTTAAATGGTATTTAATTCGGAATTCAGTTTTAGAATACAGATTTTTTATTTTTGTTTTACATTATTTTTATTAGTCAAGATATACGGTTTTACTCACGTGTAAACTTCGGGGATACCCGACTAGTTTCGGACCCGACGGGGGCCTTTTATCTAGGGGTGAGGCGTCCTGCCGCGCCGGTTACAGGTTCCAGACACATTATTTTTCAGTGAAATGGTGGAAACTTCTTTAGTAGTTGTAAATTATTTTTTATAAGCGATTTAATATCATGTAAGTTGACATAGCTGTTTTTTTAAGTGACATACAACAGATAAATTAAAGATGTTATCCAAGGAGTGTAACGTGATTACGCCTTCTATCTTTCATTGAAATCAATATTACTAATATTTCAACACTATGTAAAGCACTTCTATATTTGAGACACATTTTATACTTATTATATATTAAATAAATTACTATTTGCTTAATTGAACAAAAAAAAATCGTCAAATTAATACAGAAGTAGTACTGGCAGAGGAAGTTGGTGTTTCGGATATAGTAAGTAAGACTCAACGATAACATATAAGAATTGGATACTGGCCACCAGTGACCGTCAATAAATAGACTAGAAAGAGCTTTTGTACCCTAGCCAGCACTGCAATTGCCAGGTCCATAATTGGGGCTGCACTTGTGAACACGTCTCTTTTTTTTTTCTTGTTTTTAAAAAGACAACTCCCGCATTAGGAATTACTCCTGTGTCACGATGTACTTTACAAACATACAAACAACGGACACAAAGAACACCCAGACTCAGGTGGGAATCGAACCCACGACCTGTAGCATAGCAGTCTGGGTCACTAACCACTAGGCCAACAAGCCAGTCTCTAACGCTAATACGAATGTTTCCGCGACTCGTCTAGACTGGGTATTACTGTTCAATAAATATATGGTGAGGAGGCGTTGTCTACAAGCTATATGTACGTTGAATATGACCCCCTTTGTATTAAAGAAAAGCCTCGCACCGACAACATTTCCACAAGGCTGGCAGCTACGACGTGGGGCGACGTTGGAACCAGTCCAACGAGCGCACTAAGCAATACGTATATTTGCCAGATGAAGGAGATCGGAGGTGACTTTGGTTGTTGATAGTTGGAATAATTTGGAAAGGAATGAAAATGAAAGAAATGGAAGACCTATTGTACTTGTAAGGAAACCTTGAAATTGCGTTTGCTCTTTGAGTAAGCAGATCAGGTAAGTTACTAAGTTCATATACCGTCCAACCAATCTTACACCTATTTATTGTATTATTAAAAAGATCGGTTTTACTTGACAATTAACAGATAGAGTCAAATTCTCATGCTCTAGAATTCTGCTCTAGAAAATCATTGATATTCCGACAGTTCAATAAAGAGGAGTGAGCTACTAAGGTAAGTCTTACTTTAGAAGAAATTATTAGGGGATATCGGGACATCGGTCAAATACTGTGCCATGATATTTCAGGGGTGTATAAACATGTCAATATAAAGATAATGTACATCTATCAAAAAAATTACTCTCACAAATTGGCCCTGGCTTTACCCACTTATGGGGTGAATTTTAAGCTGAAATACGGTAGATTATATAAATTTCTTATCATTTGATAACGTTTACTATACATACCTACTTGTCCATCGCCATCAATTCAGTACAATGTTAACTGATCAAAGTCAACGACCCATTGTACGCTATTCAGCCTGACAGTGTGAGTACATACGCGGGTATGTGAGGGTGGGCGGGTATTGGCCCCGCGCTCCGAACGCCTCCCGCTGCGAATAATATTTTCACACGGCGCGACCGTGAGTGCACCTTGTGCATTCATAGCGGTAGAGATGTAGCCGCACTACACAACCGATTTGTACTGACTCGCACAGTTGCACCCTTTTAATCGATTTGTAAACATCTACATAGAAACCACACAGGAGAGTAGTGCTATTCAGAATAATATTCTGAGCGTATCAAATGTTAGGACTCTTACATACCTGACAAAATGCTGAAAAATTCGCCGGTAAACATAGTGATAATATTTTTGAAACTAATCAAGTAATTATGTATCACATATTTTCTTTACAGCGAGAGAACCACTGAGAGGATTATTTTCGGACACTAACTTGACAGTTGTAAGTTGTCAGTTTGTTAAATACGTGTGTAAACCTTGTTAGTACAAGCGTAATTGTTTTTCCAGATACTCTTCCAAGATCATTATATGAGTCGTGTAGTTTCAAAACCCGCTAAGTCCTTTAACGCAAAAATCGGAAAATTTAAAATTTGTTTTCATTTATTGTAGTATTTTTGTACTAATTATACTTGTATGTATTGTTAAAAAAAATATTGTTTATACATTTTATAACTTATTTATAAAGTTATGATGCTTTACAAGCGACAAATAGTGATGCGTGGACAATAAGAAGGTTGTTACATGTAAAAAATGGACTTAGCGGTTTTGAAACCATACGACTCATATAGAACAAAGTATATTTTTATTGTACTGTGTATTTCATATCTGCGGGACTGAAAATGTACAACTAAAAATCGGTACTATAAACTACCCTCTTTTGCTAAAAAAAGTAACAAATGCTAATATAATATAAGTTAGAACAGCGCATTCTTTGCTATCCTGTAACTTGTTCTAGTTTCAACATTTGATAAGAACTCTGCTAAGTGCTCTGTGGTCCCACTTCACTATGATTTCAAGTAGATTGTCCGTGGAATCTTCACTCGCGGCGAGGTGGGCGGCAGCCCGGGGAGAGCGATGTTCCGTTACATGCATTTAGATTGCAGCATTTAAATGAAGGCGATTCTTCCGAGCGTCCCCAGGCTTCACGTGCACTGGCCACTCTCCATGTACCTTATGTGTACGTACACACGTGAACAGTGCAGGTAGCCTTTGTGCCTGGGTTTACTTTACCAGAGCTATGAGATGAGGGGCTTCTAGTTAATGTTTTAAACATTTACAATAGTTCGTTTTATCAATTATTATGATTACGGTTCTGAAATAGATGCTGCGGTTTTGCAGAAAAACATTAAAATTAAATTCAAAACAATCCTTGTGCACACAAATTCAGCGTATTTATTTAATACTAGCTGTTGCCCGCAACTTCGTTTGCGTGGAAATTTAAATTAATAAACGGGCACCGATTTTCTGCTCAATTTTCTAAATTTTTCGTTCCGTAAGGACCTTCCACAAAGTATTAGAAAATACAAAAAAAAGATGATTGAAATCGGTTGAGTCGATTTTAACTTATGGCATGACCAAGGGAAATAGGGATTCATTTTTATATACACACATGAAAAATGTCTAGTGTCTAGGGATCAAGTACGCGTGTGTACTACAAACATTTTTAGCTCCAATTTTAAATTTTAATATTTAAATAATTACTTCACTATTTTACATATTAATGCTCTGTAATATAATTGTGTAACAATTACCTGCCAGTCTAGTGTTATTTCTCTGAGTTATTCTCACACTATTGTTATGGGTGATTTTAACACCTGCCTTCTGAAGCATGATTCTCATTCTGCCGCATTTCACGCCCTTTCAGACTCCTGCAACCTATCTATTCTTCTTCTTAGCTCCACACATCACTTTCCCACCTCAGCTCCCTCGCTTTTGGACCTTATATTGGTTTCTTCCAGAGAGCGTGTCGCTAAGCATGGTCAGTGCTCTGCTGATGCGTTTTCTCATCACGATCTGGTCTATCTTTCTTATAAAATTCGCCCTCCTAAGGCCAAGCCCAAAACGCTATTCTTACGCAATTTTGGTGGCATAAACGTTGATGATCTGTGAAGAGACGCAAATAATATTGATTGGTCGCCACTTTACACCTCTCACTCAATCGATGAGCAAGTGCATTTTCTTACAGTCAAACTCATCGAGCTGTATGATAAGCATGCACCTAAGCGACCTGTGAAATTGAAACATGGCTTACAGAGGATATCCGGAAATTACTAGCTAAGAAAGCTACAGCCAAGCTTAAATTGAAAAGGAATCAGAACTCCGAGAACCGTGAAAAGTATAGAACTATACGTAATCATTGCAATAAGGTGTGTAGGGACGTGCAACGCCAATACATCCATAACTCAATTCAAAACTGTGAACCAGCAAAAGTCTGGAAATTTCTTAGATCACTAGGGGTTGGCAAATCCAAACATGATGTAACTTCAAAAGATTTAAACATTGATTTACTTAATCAACATTTCTCAGCCGTGTCCAACTTTGATAGGACTATATAGGCAAATACTTTAAATTATCTTTCATCCTTGCCAACCCCTAACTTTCCACAATTTGTATTTAATCAGTTATCGGCTTGTGATGGTAAGAAGAGTATACTATCGATTGCTGTCGGAAGTGATTTTATCAGCCGTAAAATGATCATCCCTATCCTTGACGAAATCCTACCTACTATCACTTTTATAATAAACTACTCCCTCTCTAGCGGCACCTTTCCATCACCATGGAAAGAAGCCCAAATAATTCCTTTACCCAAAAAATCCAATCCTTCGTCCTTTTCTGACTATAGACCGATATCAATCCTACCGTTCCTATCCAAAGTTGTGGAGCGTCTTGTTCATACCCAGCTTCATTCTTTCCTGTGCAAACATGACCTCATCAATCAATATCAATCTGGCTTTCGACCTGGCCATAGTACAGTAACAGCCTTAGTTAACATTACCTATGAAATCAGATTTCAAATTTAAAGGGGCAGTCTCACTGTGCTCGCGCTTTTGGATTTTTCCAATGCGTTCAACAAATTCAAATTCAAATTCAAATTCAAAATCATTTATTCAATTAAGACACTAAGTGACATTTATGAACGTTAAATTGAAGCTAGAGTTAAAATCATAGATCGGCACAAACAGACGCCACAGCATATACTGGATTGTCAAGGTAAATTAGGTGAAAAACACCAAAATCTACTGCCCGTTTGTGTCGATCTATAACTTCCAGTTTCCAAAATGCGTAGGGCCTTATGAGAAGAATACTGGCAAAGAAACTCATGGCCACTCTTTTTAAAAGTCAGAACACAGTGGATTACGATGCTCTGCTCAGTATACTTACCTCACTTAACATATCTCCAACGGTGATTGATTGGCTTCGTAATTACCTGTGTGGCCGCCAACAACGTATTTGCATTGACAACACTCTATCTACTTGGTGTAATACATTGGCTGGTGTGCCCCAGGGTGGCGTTTTGTTTTGTTTGTTTTCTTTTGATAAATCCCTTACAGCCACTGCAATCCGTTTATGGAATGCATTACCTGTAAAGATTAGACGAGCTCAAACCTTAACCTCTTTTAAGGCTCTTGTAAGGAATACTATCTAACACTATAAGTGGTGTACAACTCTCTCACGTTGTGCAATAGACTTCATAATAAGTAACTCCACTAAAATGTCTTACTAATTATTATAGTTATATCACTATATATGTGTATGTGTGTACATGTATATATATGTATGTGTTTATATGTACGTATGTGTAGAAGATACTTCACATATTCCTTTTCACCTAATTTCCTTTATTATTATTTGATTGTTACAGTTCTAAATATTTTTGGTACGGCCACCAGCTACCGATTATCTTCCTCTGTTGTTTCCATACAAAGGTTGTCTGGAAGACATCGCTTTTAGCGATAAGACCGCCCATTGTACTTGCCGCTTAGTATGTTGCTTCTAAACTGTATTAACTGTGGCGTACAATAAAGAATGTTCTATCTATCTATCTATCTACGTTTTAGAGTATCGCCGCAATTGAGGATTATTATTTAAACTTTTTTTTATCATTATCGATTGTTTTTAGTGATTTTCACTATGTGAATAAAGTTTTATTTTTAATTTTTATTTAAAATAGAAAATCAACTGTCCATCAGGATACCTATAAAAGTGTGTAATAGCGTTTTTATAAAACCATTACAATTTCTGCATAGGAACTGAAAAACATTGCATCGATATGGAGGGACGACAGTGACGATGACGATCATCCCTTCTCGTGTCAAATGATGACACGAGAAGAGATGATGAGAGCCGTCGGAATGTTGCAAGGTGGTTCCAGGCAACGTACTGTGACTGTCGCTCTTGGCACTACACAGTTCCACACATAGCACGAGTAATGTGATTTGACAATGGTAGAAACACAGATTATTAATTTTTTTATCTTTACAACAAAAATTTTAAAAATTCTCATTTTTACCTTTTTTGCCATTTAATTGCCTGCAATAACCATAAAGATTAAAAATTAACAATAAATAATAATAATTGATTATCAATTGATCATTAATTATTTTTTTCTTTTTTTATCGTGTGGAAACCCATGACGTGACGACATTAACTTAGGTTAATTTCCCACAATTGCAATTTTTCTTAATTTTTACAACAATAAGGAAAAGTTGTTAACTTAAACATTAGGAATTAAAGTAAGAAGACTAAATTTGGTAAATATTAATTTGATACTTTTTATAGTTAAAAACGTACTTATTCCAAGACACTTTTGATGTGTGTATTTAGATCAGTATTTGCATTTTATATTCAATATCAAATAAACTATTCATTGAAAATGTACCCTAAGATATTCACAACAAACATGAATTTACAATATTTTATGTTCTTCAAATTTAATTTATTTTCAAAGTTTGTGTTCAAATTGTAAGTAAGTACTACCTATGAAACACACCTATGAAATTGAGAAAAAAAATAGGAAATGATGTACAGACGAGTACTCATAAAACATAGTCTCTCGTAAGCACATGATACCTCACGATGTCGGCGACGGAGGGCGTGCACCGCTGAGCCAGTCAGCCTGTGACCACGGCCAGTGCAACCTGGTCGAAACGTCAGGCAATTCAGAGGTATGTAATACCTTTTCGTGATCGCGTTAATTCCCGTTCATACGTAGATAATATTATAAGCACATGAAAGTTTGAATTAACACCTTTTTACTATACAATACATTTCAGTTAGAAAAGAAAGAGAAATTATAAAAAATAAGTAACCACATTCATCCAGATAACTAGAGAGAATCACCCAGTAAAAATAAGTATTGAAAAGAAGCCACTAGAGGCTCGCAAGATACTACCCGTTAAGACCTAAAAAACTTTTTTGAAACATTCGTAAGTACTCATCTATCTTGAAGAACACGATTGTAAATAAATCACCCTATTTATATCTAAAACTTTTTATGTGTTCGTCACATAATTTCTCTCTCTGGAGTAATAGAGAGATAGAGATACTTGTCAATCTTTTGCCTCCTAAGAACATTTTATTATCTCCTTAAGGGCAATATACCTCCAACCCGCCACCGCTACCGACGCGGGAAATCCAAATCTTATTCATTCAAATCTAACCTTATTCATTTTAACGCTAAAGTACTCAATTAATCACTCTTTGTCCAAGCTGCACAGGGTAATAGTCTGTCATTTAAATAAATTGGTATTCTCTCATTCATTACTAAACGATATATTACGCGCGGATATAAATTTTAGCCCGTTAATAGTGGGACAGCGATTCGCAAATTCAATTATTTCGATGCATTTATATTCTGTACGCAGTCTCTCCTCTCACTCCTGCTAATAAACGCGTCATACCCCGGTATGACGCGTTTATTAGCAGGAGTGATTAGCACTTTCCTTGTATTTGGCAGCACCTTGTTATCTATAATATTACTGACTTAAATGTGCACTCTGGTTGTCGATTCCTGTTTGCCAATTTTCTGTGTTTAGATTCTAAAGTTACAGCTATACATAAACAGGTGTAAGTTGAAATCATTGTTTTCGTTATTATTTTTTGTCTGGCGCTCTTGTTACTACTTATTTCAATCCTTTTCATTTACCTAATGTACTATACATAACATAAGATATATAACATATTAGTCGTACACGTAAAGATAATGATGGCAGTTTGGCTATCGTATCAATCGTTAACTGACCTTGTTGATCATGATTATGATTTGAACAGGCAATTTGTTTATGTAAATCAATCTTTTAAGTCATTTTCAACCTACTCCTAATTGTCGGATCGAAAATATGTAGTTCAGATGACAATAAAGGGTGTCGGATTGCAGACGATGGAATTGACTGCGTACATTTGACCGAATACGCAATAAACCATGAAATATATACATACAATACATACAATACAATACAATACAATACAATACAATACAATACTCTTTATTGTACACCATGAGGAACATTTCAAAATATTTACAAAGACAAAAAAAATGGTACAAACGGCGGTCTTATCGGTAGTTGCGATTTCTTACAGACAACCTTTAGGTGGACAGATGCAATGGAGTTATGTATAGGGCATACCACCCCGCATTACGGGGAAGTACATGGGAGACCGAGCTTGGCTCGGTAGCTTTTTGTAAAATCGTATTTGTTTTTTGTAAAATTGCATTTTTACATTAAATACAACTGTGCAGTTGATCTTAACATGCAAAACTCTATCTGTATACAAAATTTCATCAAAATCGTTGGAGCCGTTTCCAAGATTCAGATTATATATTTATATACGTATATACAAGCATTACTCGTTTAAAGGTATTGGATTCGTTCTGGGGCAGTCGATCGCTCGGCTTTCTGATTCCCAGAAACAGTACAATACTAGGTAACTACTTACTGTCTTCCACACACTTATTCACGTCCTTATTAACCTAATACGAAAATAATTTATTTTAACTGATTTTTCAGTTTTTTCGGGACAATGCATGATCCGATTTTAAGAATGTAAAAAAATAGTAAAATATATTTATAGACATAACAAGAAATGTAAAATTTCTCAACTATAGGGCAACAATATGGGGTGCGGCAGATTTCTGCTGGAATTGGACAATACCAGCATAGTGCAGCGTAAAGGTGGGTAGGGTTCCCAGTGCACTGGGTGGGGTTCGGACCCGCAACCACTTGAGAGCAAGTTTGACGCCTTAGCCATTGGCTATCGTCACGTCGCTTAGTAGATTGTTGTTATGACGGATCTATTGAAGGGAAGGTCAGTCGAGACACCGCATTTTACGTGAGATTGTAACGGTATAGTCGCGTTCTATAAACATAAATCGATGTGTTATGTATCTTGATTTACCGATTTCCATCCTGTTTTTAAATATTGTTTTTTATTCTTTAATTGTCCAAGTATGCTTCATCTGATAAGGCCCATACTTCTTATCTTAGTTTGTTCGCATGCATCAGCTGTCTGAGAATGTAACTTTGCTTTACATAGCCATTATACGCTTAGTAGTTAAGTTAACTTTCAAATTCAAATAAATAATAATGCATATTATGTCCATGTATGTTAGTGAATTTCATTTTTAACAGTACGTACAATTTCTGTTCCCGCGAGAGTGTGTTAACATGATGATTGACCTTCTTGATGAATGTTTGTACGTTGACGTCATAGCACTTAATTCTGGTTAATAAAGTGGCGTAATCTCACAGACTCTACGACCGAGCACCATCTGCTACAGAGGGGTTTGTTCTTCCTGTTCCCGAGATAAATCAACAGCAGAGCTGCACAGCCTGCACACGATCGTGGACGTACGTTTTATCTCATATATTTACACGGCAGGTAAAAAGTGGATGTAGAAAAAGCTTTTAGCGTATAAGTCTTCAATGGATGAATGGATTCCATGGCTTTGCTGACACAACTTAGCTTTAAAGCCTGAAGTTTTATACACAGATTTTAAGCGCAGTTGACGCCGTCATTTCTATCGATCGGTTTTGGTTCTGGTAATCTGTTAGGTAAGTTCACTTGTTGTGTAAGCTTGTGGCAAACTTTACTTATTTGACTTTTGGATATCAAAGAGACAGGCTGCTAATTAATATTGTGGGAGTAGTTAAGATTTACAATTCTTTGCAAAACATATTGCGGCAAATATCAAAAACTCAGAAAAAGTGATGAGTTAGGTTTACAGAGTTCTAACATTACTTTAATTGCGTCCTATGTTTACGCACATTCTATCCTAATCTGCAATATAACAGCTTGGGGATCTTGGCTTCGGGGAAAATCCTTAGTACTGTCTCTAGAGACGACATAAAAGGCTGTATTGAAGGTCATAGAACGCAAGCCAATTTGTTTTCCCGCAGGCGAACTATACGCTCTATGTACAGATTGTACACTTCTCTACGGTCCTACTTTGAAACATTGCTTCTTTGTAACTACCGTACAGCGTAAACACACAGAGCTGTCGTTTGAGGCAAATCGTAGTACATAAAAGAGACCGTAGAAGGCAAATTATTTGTATTACCTTCATGGCTTGCTTCTAGTGAAACATAAATCGATGGTTTACCTGTGCTTATTTATTTTTTTACTATCGCTCAAATTGCAACCGTAAACATCTAACAGACTCGTACATGCACACGCGTACACTCACACACACCCGTGCACAGACACTCTCAAACACACGCTAATTTATTTATTGTTCTTTATTTTGTTTTTGTCCATGTTATTACTGTTTTTACATTTTGTAGAAATTTTAAGCTTAAGAAGTTTGGAGTTGGGCGCTAAAAAAGGTTACACTACACTCTTTTCAGCTACTGTAGATAGTGTTACGGTACACATATTTATCCTTACAGTTAGGTTATAATTATAATAACTATATAAAGATACCAGCTTTGTGTTCAAATAATAAAATATAAGGTAAGTCTAACACTGTTGAGCAGTCTATGGGGTATAGAACATTAAATTAATCAAAGAGCGAAGCATTTATAAATATTGATTAACTGCAAATCTACAACGCTCATTAGTAGTGCACCATTTTCGTAAGACTGTTTACTGATGTAAATAAGCCGACATCTAATAAACAACCCATTTAGCAAAACTAAATGTGACCAATTCACCCTGATATCCAATATTTCCACCGGGAGTTCCTCTGTGCTCTATTTGTACGCGTCTGTACGCACTGACACAATCTCGCCACCCGTCTTATCTTGTTGTTTACCGGTTAAACGAATACGGAACGTTATTCTTAGTCATTCTACTAATTTTCAACCGAAGAAACAAAAGCTCTTTTACAAAAATATGTTTATTTTAGAACACTTAAATGGGTTAATAAGTTAGGTGTGTTAGAATAAAAATATATTTATAGTTACTCAGTAGTTAGTACTAAGAGGTAACGTTCACTCATCTGTAATTTATTTTATGCTTCTTCTTCTTCGGCACTAACTTTATGAATGGCCACAAATGTCATGTGAATATTTGATCTGATCACATTATCATACAACATAAAGTCATATATATCTATCATTTTGATATGACTTTTACGTACTGTACCGTAGCTATTCTCGCAGCTATGCGACATAGAGCCTTCTTTTTTTTATTTATCACTCTTTCTATTATTAATTTTTAGATCTTCAGAGGATACGACAGCTGGGCGGATTAAAAAAACATACGATGTTTTATAGCTAAGGCGTGAATAAAACCTTAAAACATAACTATTTCCAAAAACAACTTTCGCGTTTAGGAAACATCTCCCGTGGCCAAAGGTATGTGTGCTTCCTTGCACAAAAAAATGACTTTTGTAGCTTTCATATAATTAATATCTACTTAAAGATAAATAAAGCTTCTAAATACTCGTAGCAAAGTCACGCCTTTATTTAATTTTATTACAAAGAAAATAGTTTCGACATTGCTACTATGTGTAATGTGTAGTAGTGGCTTATATGTACTATTATTGTGGAGCCCTGGCCCACACACACCACAACAACACAGCACTATGCTAGAAGTGTTATTCAATTGGCAATACTCAAAATGGCAGATATATCGGCCGGCCCTTATTCAAATACACATCAGCTCTGCCTCCTAGAATAGGTTAGTTGTGAATACTGAGGGAAATGTTCCTTATTTAATAACTATACCTTTTTTTTACTTTAGCTCATCCGCTCCATGTTTTATCTATTTTATTAACCGACGAAAAAACGGAGGAAGCTCTCAAGTCAAACCAAACAACAACAAACAAACAAATATTTTTTGAAGTGAAAACTTCTTTAGGCACATTGTGCACTTTTGGCTTGGGGAAAAAGCACTCAACTCACGTGACCGTCACGTTCAGATACACATATACAAATGTGTGTAAATAACACACGTCTCACTCGCTCGTATAACACACGTCTCACTCGCTCATGTTCTCTAGACGTAGAGGTTCAGTGTAATATGTAATAACGCACGTTTCTTTTAATAGAAAGGTGCTAAAATTTAGTAGTTTGAATATTATTTATTTAAAAAACTGTACTTAATTTGGATACGAGTCATGCCTTTTAAGTTTTGTCGTTTGAGGAAAACAACACAATTAGAACCTTATAGTATTTTTTATTATTTTTCAAAGTATTCACTACGTATATTGAAACACTTTTCCATTCGCTCGAACCAGTTGTTAAAACATTTATTCCACTCCAATGTAGGCGTGTTCAATATGGCTGGCTTGAAAATGTCAACTGCTTCTTCACCAGACTGAAACCTTTGACCCCGAAGATTGTTCTTAATTTTAGAAAATGTAAATAAATCGTTAGGGCTTAGGTGAGGACTGTACGGAGGATGGTCAAAAATTTCTACGTTTTCCTGCTTCAAATATTGAATCGTTTGACGAGCGCTGTTGGAGCCTTTTTTTTTTTTGTGCGTGTGGAAACCCCCTCGGGCCGTCACCCCACCGGGGTTTACGATGGGGCGGTGTGTCGGAATCGAACCGACTAAAACCACATGGTGTGCCGTACTGCGCCTTAAATAGGAGGGATCCGGGAACAGCTTTTATTTAGTCATCCGGAACCCTCCTAGCGCCTGCCCGCAAAAGCGCGGGCACCATCTTCGGGTAAAAACCTCTCAATTAGGCGACGTCCAGGCACACGCGGATGCCGCCTCCTCGCGGGGGGCCACTATAGCGGGTGAAGGGGAAAACCCGTCTGGTCCACCCGCGGCCACACTCAGGGCGGCATGAGGCGCTGGTAAGCGCGCCTCCGCCGCCCGGTTCGCCGGCGGCGAATTAGGTCCGAGTGGAGGTCGTCCTCCCGGACCCTTTCCGCCGCCTCCTTCTACGAGATGACTTCCTCACAGAAGGTTGCGACCGCGGTAAAATTCCTGTCGCTACCGGCCTTGGAGCGTATGACAGCCGGTAGCGACAGATCCACTCCGATGACTGCAGTGAGGGCCCGACGCTGCGTCGCCCAACTGGGGCAAATCGCCAGCGTGTGTTGAGCCGAGTCCTCACTACAGTCGCAGTGGTGACAGGCGGGACTCAATTCCCTCCTAGCGACCGAGTGCAGGTACTTCCCGAAGCAGCCCAGAAAGAACCTGCGTCAGTCGGAAGGAAAGGGTCCCGTGCTGCCGCCCTGCCCACTCGACGATGACCGGCTGGAGCGCCTCCACGGCGGCAAAGCCAGCACGTGGAGCCTCCAGCCGGGACGACCAACGAGCCATGGTGGCTCGGCGAGCGGCCTCGCGCCTTCGCGTACCTCTTCGGGCGGGGGCAGACTGCCGCTTCCCGCCCGGAACTCAGCCGTTCGCCGATAAACTTCGGAGCGCTGTTGGAGCCTGCGTTATCATGGTGTAGGATGATTCGTCGCTAACGAAGTTAGGCGATAACTTGTGGTAAACAAACTGTGGTATACCATTCTCCATTAACCCTTCTACAGGAGTTAAATGAGGCTAAAAAGTTTTGATTGTCCTTTCTTCCATTTATTCGCTTACGTACCGTGTCATACTTATAGTTGATACGTTTTGATACGTTCTGATCCTATAACTCGTTCTAAGCATAAGAGCCCTATAGGTAAAGTGTAATTTTAATTAAAGTAATGACAAACGAGTTATATTTGCATATCCCAAATTACCACGGGATTCGGACTCGAGGAACGTGAACACTTTTGGGAATTCTAAACCGTGTCACTCAGTAATATAATATGTCAGAATAATTCATGGCGCGCTGGGCTAAGTATGAATATGTAAAATACGGGCACCTTACAACCCCCTCCCTTGTCCGCGTCTCTTTGGCTCACCCACTGCTCGTCACCCGCGGCCTACACACAACGTCCTATAAATCTATGCAACACACTTCACGTACTCAGATAAACTCCATAATCAAGAAGGTTTCTACCGACACTTATTTTGTCTTGCCATTTTATTTTGCCAAGTTATTTTTGAACACCTATTGTTCGAACACCAATTTTGTCACATATATTAGTATGAATACCACATAATTATTAACAAACACTGCGCTCCCCATAAACTTTTTAAACATTATCGTTATGTAATATAAATACCTTTTTAAGAACATAATTTCAATAAATTTTTAATTATAAGACGGTCATGTTACCATTTTTTACCACAATGCAAAATGTAAATACATACTCCTTTAGAGTTATTTTTAAATTATAATACAAAAATTACATACAGTAATATAATTTGAATAGCTAAGAAATATATAACATGAGATAAGTCGTCTAAAAGCTAATTAAGTGTTTGTTTACAGACGCAGACGAATTATGCAAGCAACAGTGTAATAGCACTATCAAATAGCTGGTTTACATTCCGCTAATAAGTATGTATTTGTAATAGTTAATATCTATTAATAGTTGAAGTAATTAAAGTGGTTTGGTATCGTATCTAACTCACAGTCTGTCACTATCAGTCTGATAACTACTAGTTCGATAGTAATCCTAACTGTTAGTGGCATTTCGCCAAAATTCGCCGGTTACAGTTGAGAATCCTCCGGTTAATAGCTGCGTGAAAATGCTACTGAACAAGATACACCTTTTGGGTATTCTTCATAAATAAACAAGGACGACAAGCGCGTCCAGCTAAGATATATAAATTTCTATTTAGCACTTAATTTTGTACCCTATTTCAAAGGTGTTACGTTCCACGGAAGATCGTAAATGTTGGAAACTGTTCCCTGTGAGGTTTCAGTCTCATACATAATGCAGAGCAGCCAGCGCCTGTCGGTCGGTGCGTCCGCATCCGGCTTTCCATGCGAGATGAAGCTCAAATCTTAAGCGGCAATATGTATTTAAGCGGAAAGTTCGGAAACACATTTCGTGTATTGGCTCAGGCAACCTCTTCTAATACAGTTTTAATATATGATTTATATTGACTGGGTGAGGATAGACACTTATGATTGGGTCATCTAATATTATTTACGGATAAAGAAGAACCACATAAAAATGTAAGGCACATAAAAAATAACTCAAAGTAAATTTAAATTTTAAATTCATATGGAGATTAATGACAAGAGCGTACGAAATAGTCAACTTATGAATGCGCTTCAATCTGAATAGTGTGGTCTCCATACAGTTGTACAATATTCAAGTATACTGCGCACCAGTGCAAAATACAGTAAGATTTTTGTTTGAGTCTTTCGGAATATCTTGCCATTTCTGATGACAAAACCTAATAAATGGAGGCTTTCTTAATAATATTTTCGTAATGAACGTTAGACAAAAGTGAGTTTCGTATTCAAAATAACTCCCAGATCTTTAATTGTTTTATCTTTACATAAAATTTTACCTCTAAGTCTGTACGCTGACTGAGTGTACTCGTGTTTTCTTGTAAACGTCATATGAAAACATTTTTCTGTATTGAGATACATTCCATTATTGCTTCACCAAAGATTTAAATGATCTAGATCATTTTGTAACAGAGCTACATCCTCAATTGACTATATTACACAAGATATTTTGAGATCATCTGCATAAAGGTAAGATTTTGAATTTATGAAGTAACAAGTGATATCATTAATAAATATAATAAAGAGGATAGGCCCTAAGTGTGACCCTTGAAGCACACCAGTACGTTCGAGAGCCATGTTTATGCCAGGCACGTATGGGCCGGCTCGACTCCGCTCGATACCACGGCCTCACAGAAAACCGGCAGTGAAACAATGCTTGCATTGCTTTCGCCGCGTGAGTGAGGTTACCGGAGGCCCTAACCCTTCCCTCTCCCCTATTCCCGTCCTTCCCCTCTCCTCCCTCTCCCCCCTCTAATCCCCCTCTCCCCCTCTTCCCCTATTCCCACCTTTAAGGGCGGCAACGCACTTGCAACTCTCGAGTTACAGGTGCCCATGGGCGGCCATTAGGTGACCCGTCTGCTCGTTTGCCATAAAAAAAAATATATATTATGTTATATCATAAAAAAAAAACCGGCCAAGTGCGAGTCGGACTCGCGCACCGAGGGTTACTTAAAATATTTTTATTATAAGATCTAACGAAAAATTTACGGTTATCGCAATTTTTAGATACAGCCGCTTATGCCGCAAATTTTTGCCACTCGCAAGGGAATCAAAACCTACAGGGTGCTACCCGTGAACTCAGAATCTTGAAATTTGGTACGAAGCAACGTCTTATAGCACAGATAGAGGAAAAATTGCGAAAACCGTACATTTTTAGCTTCATCATATAATAAAAATATTTTACGGAACCCTCGGTGCGCGAGTCCGACTCGCACTTGGCCGGTTTTTTTCAAAACTTCTAACTGGTCTAGTAAATATATAAATATGTCTGTCGAACAGTTAGAACAGAAACAACTGAGGAATATAGAAAAATTGCTCGCTCTCACATGTAGTATGTATGAAGTATGTAATATGTAGTTAGAATGATTACCTAAGAATACGTAAAATTGTAACATTCAGGTCATCAAATGACCTAATTAAAAAGCAGTACTAATGTTCTATTCTCATCTGCAAGACGTCATGCGCAGGTGATTCAAAGAGGCATATAAAGGTGCTACGTGTAGGTGTGTCGGTGTGACCGAGATTCGGCACACCATAGAGCCTTTGCGCACGTCTTGATATTGGTGCCGACCAGTCAGGATGACTTACAGGCAGATTGGAACGTTCGCCCATTCGCCCAGCTTAGTCTGAACACTGCAAGTTACCTTGGCCGATCGGGTACAAAATCGTTTCGTGAGTAGAAGCTTTTACATTCAACGTCGTACATTTACGAGCGTTCCGCCGAGGTACGGCTTCTGGTTGTAAATATTTTCTACAGCGCCATTGGACTAGACTGCAGCAACCTTTTTGCTATCGAACCCCGCTACAAGTAGTAAACGTATTTCACCCGAATTCATTTCAGTTTCAGTAGCTCCGGTAGTTTTAGTATGAATAAAAACTTTCAATACCTCTCTACACTTTATGTAAATACGTTAGATTGAGGTTTAAAGATAAATTTGTTCACTAACCCGAAGCTCTTGAAACTTTTTAGATTACGTTTTGATTATTTGTTTGCATTGAAATAGAAATGTGCTTAAAATGCCTTTTGCCGTGTAAGCGTTAGTAATTTGCTAACCCTTTTTGTTTGAGTTGTCCAAAACAGTTTAAGTAAATAATAAAACTTGTATTTGTCAAATAATAATTGAGTTTGCTTGTAACCTATGTACCTTAACTATGACAAAAAAAAATTATTGCCATAGACATAATGCAAACCGAACTCCCTTGACAGAGATTCTGCTCACCGGGCGTGGAAGGTACCACCAAGACCGTAGTGATCAATCTTTTTTCGGCACAAGTTTCACACTTCAACACGTATTTCGCCTGTACACGAGGCATCTTCAAAACCATTCGGCAGTAAATAAGCAAGCGATGACTAATTGATGCACACTCATCTTAATCGACAGTTATAATGTAATTTAGTATAATGAACAGCACGGAATCTTTACTTACTTCTATAAAATTCGTGAGATTTTTCTATAAGCGAGAAATATGACAATTCGCCTCGCAAGGTATACAACATAGCTAAAATGAAAATGGTTGCTTTTAAATCGGGAAAGGGTAAATGGGTGACCCCGGAGGTGCTTTTGAACGGCTCACCGCGACACCGGTACGGTACGGATTATTCAGCTTTTCAAATATTTAGGTATGAGCTCACTGACTCACTCACAGATGTTGCAGATATGGAGAGAGAAATAAGAGCACTTTCAGTGAGATGCAAAATGATTACGTAAGGTGTTCTCGTTCTTATAAGTGAAAAAAAATTTAAATAGAATAATTTAGTTTCATACATGTGAGTTGAGGAAAAACTAAATAAAAATACTCAATTAGCGCTATGAGAATACAGTACCACAACGTTTGTCGCGTCACAGTGAACAAAAACGATACTGCAGCCGGTCAAACACGTTTTGCGGTGGCTGAGGTGACGGACTTTTTTGTAAGGGCTTGAATCGCGTCCTTTTTGAGCCAGCCTGTTGTTAGTCAATGAGAACCTGAAAAATCCCCGTAAGGCGGCATTGGCTCGAAACTCGCCTCAGTTCGATTTGGAAGTTTATTACTTTATATTATTTTCATAGTGAATAAAAAAAAATAGGCTGTGTTTTTTAAATAATATTGTTAACAATACAATGTTTCCAATGTATTTAAAATTGTTTTAACGTACCAACTTATCAAATTTAATGATAAATTTATTACAAGTCATAATTTTATAGCTTAGTCACATGCAAAAAATAAAATACCAAAAAAATGGTGTAGGACCGATAGCGAATGAATTTCTTACCAAATTTTCTCCCTTTCGAGCTCTGTTAGCAACATGTCCTATCCTGCTGCTGTCAGCGATACTTGGTAATCTTGCGATCACATTTGGCAAGACTTTCGGCTCCTGTAGGCGTGCTTTGATTTTTTAAATATTAAATATTATGTTATATTTTAGAAAGAGTCTAACTTTTTACAATATCTCGAAATTTTGCATTAAATATGATATTTTTACTGATCACAATAAAAATAGTTTATTCCATAGAAAAGTAAACAAAAAATGTTTAAGGACAACATTGTTTGTTATTTATTTGTAATTGGAAACCCATCTGAATAACTTTAAAAATTAAAAAAGTATGAGATATTTGTAGTTTACATATATAAAGAATTTACTGCATCTGCTTCTGATTCAGAAGAAAACTTAGCTTCCTTGTGGCTCAGAATCTAGTCTGGAGAGACTGGACACTGTTGGTAGTTTCTTTGATTTATGTAATGGGTACATTTTTATTGTTTTCAAACATTTCCGATTTGTATACATATTAGATATGTAAATTGACTCGAAAAGGCGTGGTGATAAAGTTTAACGTGTGTATCTGTGTGTGTATAGCTTCTAAACGGATGGAATGATTTGGATTTAGTTTTTGTTATTTTATAAGTGACTTGGTGGAGAGCATTCTTAGCTATAATTTAAGATAATCTGTTCAGTCGTTGGAAGATCATCAGCTCTTATCTAATCGTCGCAGGGATGTTTAAGTCTTTTTTAAATTTTTATTTTATATATTTTTTATGGAATAGGAGGGCAAACGAGCAGACGGGTCACCTGATGGTAAGCGACTACCCCCGCCCACTGCAACTCGAGAGTCACAAGTGCGTTGCCGGCCTTTAAGGTATTAGTAGGGGAAGGGGAGGAAGGTGGGAAGACGGAGAGTGAGGGTGGGGGGGAAGAGAGGAAGAAGGGGAGAGGGAAGCAGGAAAAGCAATGCAAGGATTGCTTCACTGCCGATTTTCTGTGCGGTCGTGGTATCACTCCGGTCGAGCCGGCCCATACGTGCCGAAGCATGGTTCTACCACAGTGTATATATTATATGAATTTAAATACAAGGTTTATGATACTAGATTGTATATTAAATGTAAACTTCTTGTTAACCACAATTTTAAAATTAACACCACAAACAATTAACTCAGCTGATTTCAGCATGCCGTGGTTAGGATTTCTTCACGCGAATTTCAATAGGAAATTACGTGAAACCTCTCAATCTAAAAAAATACCTTTATCTTCAATCCATCGCACTTGTCAGCCAGTGATTGATAGCTTGTATTGTTTGGCATAACGTTTTCGCATAACTTTTATTATCATAATAATACTTTGGAATAATAATACTTTGGCATAATGGGTGGTATCACTATCATTTGGTCTAATTCGTTTAGGCATAGTTTGGAATGTTTGGAGTTGCATACATTATTAAGGCATAATATTTATTTGTCTAATAATCATGTTATAATTGGGTGTATGTAGCCAATAATTTTATGTTAAATGTTAAGTTAGATTAGGTTAGTTTTTTTTTACTATTTAACTCACAAGTTGTACCACAGCCAGCAAACAGTAAACACTGTCACTAAATAGTTTTATGATACCTACAACAATGGAACATAATAAAATAATCAGTCTACCGCCGCGTGAATGCCGCGCCTATGCATTACTTTGGAACAATAATCAATAATGTGAAATAATGTCTACAACCGTTAGGAGTTATTTATTAGGGCTTTTTATTTTATTCCTAGGAACATGATGATCTTCATTATTATTTTGTCAACAGTATTTATGGCAATAAACATTATGGCAAAACAATTATGCCTATTAATATTATGCGTAATGATCATTATGCTAAATTTCGTTATGCCAATATATTTTATGCTTATCATTAGTAAATCGTCAAACAATTATGTAATATGAGCGTTGTTAAATCATGATACAACATTTAAATTGCAAAATTCTTTTATTCAAAAAAGTCTGAAAGTTTTTTAAGACAGTTGGAAAACTATATATATACCTATATAGGGATATATCTTCTGTGGATTAGAATTTTACCATTCTGTCGTAGATAAACAACAACTACTTCTTTCGCGAGCTACTTGAACGATGCTGGGCCGCGCAGAGATCGCTGCGGGGCATTTACGGCGCTACGTATCAATAACGCACTTTATTTGTACAAGAGACTGTGTAACGTGAATATCTTCAGTGGCAAGATACAAAACTAAGAAACCACACTTTAATGGCAAACCGGATAAAAAGTAAAATAGAGATCCACTATCCACCTCCTGGCTTCATCATCAGACTATCGTTACCGAACTCAATCTGATGAACTCAACAAAACGAAGCATATAAGCGCGAGGTCCGGCAGCTATCCACTTCCGGGTATCATTATCAGATCGACTCCAAGAAGCCAAATTATAGTATTGTCATCCAAACTACATACTTATACATAGTTTGTATTGTTAGAAAACGTAAAAACAACTAATAACGTCTTGTTCATTCAAATAATTTATATTCATTGATATAATAATATTTAACTAGTATGCAAATAATATTTTGTTTCGGTAAAGGTATAAATACACATCATTTGAACTAGGAAAAACATATACCACTGCTAGTTAACATCGTCGTGCATACAAATATTTGGACTAAGCGGAAATCAAACCCGCGTCATCCGTTACTACTGTCGAATGCTCAACCAACGCGCCAGACAGGTCACCTAAGCCCATTTTAATGATTTTATTCTGGTAATAATATTATGGTACTACTTAATTTCTTATGGTAATACATAGTGTACAGACCAGTACCAAGTACTGCAAATCCTAACTTAAATTGACAAAAAAAATAGTTTTCAGTGATAAGGTTGCCGTTTGTACATATTGACCTGATGTATTCCTTTAAGAATATTTTTGTTGGTGACGACGGAACGCGACATGTAGCGACGCGACGCAATGCGACCTAAAGCAGCCAATACTTCAAGTGACGTATGTCCTACCCATTCTCCTGAGAGACGCGACATCATACGACAGGTACTTCTTGCGACGGCCTACTTTGTAATTACGAGTATTCGCAGATCTTCATGGGCAAGTATAATGCATTGTTACTAGAAAATTCATATTTCAGGTACCCTACAAAAATTTGAAGAAGGAAGACAACAAATATTAAAAATATATTTAAAACGAAACAAATTTCGAGTGTCACAGAAAGATAGTCGTTTCCTTCCAATCCCGTACCCACTTCACACCACCTAAAATGCCATTGCAAATGCACCTCTTCAAGTCCACAACTTTCTACTGCGTCTCATCGTGAAAAAAAGGAACCCGCACTTCGTTGCGTCGCAAACTGGTTAACGTGACAACGTAGGATACATAATACATAACGCGTCGCGTTGTCGCGTTTGTCGCTCACCGAGCACTACGGGACAATTTTACAGACACGTTGTCAGGAGTACATTAAACGACATTACATACCTCTCATTCTAAAACAAGTACTAATCCCGGGCAATAGAAAAATTACTTTTCCGCAAGCGACAGCGCAGGCGAAAGCTAGTATAAAATTAAAACACTTTTTTTAGGATTATGACACGTGAACCGTTAATCACTTTCTTTCAATTATTCTTTGTACTAAGTAGTTTCTTGTACCTTAAATGTGATGTGATGTAATAAAGATGACTGTTAAAGACACACAAATATAACCAATAATTATAACTTTTTAGAACGACCAATCTGTCTAAAGTTAAAAAATTGCCAGATCAAGTACATGGCGAATGGGTTCAAGGATTTACAAGAAATAAAATGCAGCCTTATTTATGAATGAGCTGGACAAAACACGATGTGCTCTGGATCACGAACTTTTGCCGAAGGCTTTCAATATTTGACGATATCTGATTTTACAATTAGTTTAATATGGGCTGCTGAATAATAATAATATAATATAATAACTTGACACATCTCACACACGGCTGTCTGATCCCAAACTAGGCAGAGCCTGTACTATGGTAACCAGACTGCTGATAGACATACCTATATATTTCTAAATACCTACATAAATATTATAGATAAATTACACCCAGAAACAGAACAATGATCATGCTTATCACACAATTATTTGTTTTGGGTGGAAATCGAACCTATATATATATATATATATATATAGCATGTTTTACATTTCTGTTTACTGTAGTTAACTTAGAGAAAAACAAGGTATTAAAGATTGTTTTTAACCGACGAAAAAAAAAGGAGGTTCTCAATTCAACCGTATTATATATTTTTTTCTTTTTATGTCTGTTCAGCCCTCACTCCGTTATTTATGAACCAATTTTGATTATTCTTTTTTTGTTAGATAGGGTATACCTCAAGGGTGGTCCCATGTCAAGGAAGTCAGGATCTGATGATGGGATCCTGAAAAAAAATTGAGAAACTCTCGAAAATTGTAGGAACGAATAGTTTTTCTGTTTACTTTTCATTACTTTATCAGGTATTTGCGTTTAGAAATCATCACATCATGTAGCTGAGCTGATGATGAAAAAAAAACCATAAAATAAAAATCTTTCTAACAAAAACTTAAACCGACGAAAAGAACTAAAACGAAAAAAATAAATAAACCTTAAGTCTTAAGGATTGAGCTTATTTACACAAACTATCAAATTTTATATAAACTTATTTTGAGTCGGCGCCAAATAATAAAATGATTAATTACTTATGCTACGTAGGTACATATAACATTTTGATAATAATGTAAATAAGCTCAATACTTAAGACTTAAGGTTTATTTATTTTTTGCTTTTTAGTTCTTTTCGTCGGTTTAATTTTTTGTTAAAAAGATTTTTATTCTTTGTGGAAACGTCGATCGAGACCTACCTCGCAATGACATGAAATTAGTTATTAGCTTCAGAAATGGATCTTATCATTCTTATCCAGATCGTGTATCTTAGGGCGCGTTTATTTGAGATAAATTTGTTTACGCCAACTCAACACGTTCGCCGCGCGGCAACCTCTCCAGGGACCACGTTGTTTCAGCAAAATACGTTCTATTTTATAGCATTATACTTCATGGTGAATTTTCAATGTTAAAAAACATACGCAGTCGTTTTTGATATGTTTATCTACATATTTAATGTTGTTTTTTATATGTATATATACCTATACACCTATGAGAGATGAAATATGCCTCAACTACTAAAAGATCAAACCTAACCAAGATTGAAAACGTTCACGCTAACTATTTCTATCAAACAGTCTATCAGCACATTATAATTATTTTGTAACAGAGTTACCGCGAGGTATTTAAAGAGAAGATCGCGGTAACTCACATGTTGCCAACTGTGTAAACATTAAAACCTTAAAAAAATATACAGTTTCTCGGTGACAGCACCTAATTCTGTGTTGACCAAACTCATACAACAATCTAAGGTTAAAACGCTTACAACGTAAATCAACCGTACCATACAGGTTATTATATTACTAGTAACTCAAGATTAATGTGGGATTCACGTTTACATTTGGTGTAAAACTGTGCGCAACTGGGTGTAAATATTTATTACATTGGTAACTGTAGTTAACCAGCAAGACCAGAAATGGTCGAGGTAGCACTAGGCACTTAGAACAATAATAAATAACTGTAGTTAAAATCAGACCAAAAACATAAATGTGAATGTTTGGGCTTCGTCACTAAAAAACAAAACAAACTAGAATTTAGCGCCAAGTTCAACCTTGTTACAATGGAGAAAAGTAGTGCTTTAGAAGTTGAGAAATTGATTTTCGATTATCTGTCTGTCAGTAAGAGCGTCAGTCACCCCCAAAATTAATGATTTTCGGATGTTCATCTATCGTAAACTATTAAAGTTCGAGTTTTTAAATTTGTCATATGGGGTTGTGAGAGAGCCCTTACCGCGTATAAAAAAATATTTCAATAGGTTTATCGGATTCTGGGTTAGAGGGAGTAATTTCGAAGGTTCGACGGTAGTTTAGGGCTGAACAGCTGCTTAATCTTTATACAGCCCAAGTTCGAATCTTGCATGGAGTGCTGCAGACCTTTTTGATGGCTCAGCTAAATATCAACTTGAACTTGGACTTTCTCGACCGAAGAGTTCGTAAGCTTATAAACGACAATGTGCTCACGAATAGGGCTCTGCATACTCTTGAGCATCGTGGTAAAGTCGTCTGATTATCGGTTTTCTGTAGGATTCACTTTGGTGAGTATGCGAAGGCTCTCTTCGAACTAATTGGACCCTCACTATTCCATCGGACGACTAGGCGCAGACAGAGGTTCCACTCTTTCATTGTCGAAACACCAAAAGCTCGAACGAAACGTTA
The DNA here is from genome assembly GCA_949752705.1 of Callimorpha dominula. Lineage (NCBI taxonomy): Eukaryota > Metazoa > Arthropoda > Insecta > Lepidoptera > Erebidae > Callimorpha > Callimorpha dominula. The sequence goes on along the minus strand of OX457003.1, from coordinate 22,573,887 downwards.
TAACAGCTCCTTTTTGGTTCGAGTCGCGAGTGGAATGAACTGCCTGCGTCTACTTTTCCAGACAATTATAGTCCTAAAAGGTTCAAGAGTAGAGTAAATAGGTTTCTCTTGGATAGGCGTGTACCATCTTTGTATTCATCATCAATTTCTATCAGGTAAATTGGAAGCTAAACGCTCATTCCATTACACAATATAAAATTGGGGGTTTGAAAATGGCTCGAAATAGCCCGTTTAAATATAGCACTGCAGCACTTTGTGCTCAAGAACTTGCCCGCCCACTCCCGTGCGCATATATTTACCGTTATATGTATCTATGGGTTAATCCATGGCTTAACTCACGTCTCCCCTTCTAGCTTTGTTGTTGTAACTCCAACAAACTTCCTCACTCACCTGTGTTTGAACGCGCTCCTGAACTTTAATTAAACTAGCTTGTTGACTTTTTAATATCAGCTCATTATTAACTTTGCAACTGTATAATATACACTCAACAAATTCTGTGGAGTGGTAAAATTAAATTAGTTACTTGAAAATAATTACGTTCGACTTGTCAGTACTGTCATATTGTACACACGTATAATTAGCATCTCTTCGTAATGTTGTAATAAGCAGTGGTAGTCACGAAACTGCTTTCCTGCGAATGTGAATTTTTAGCCTTGACGACTTTGCCTAGTACTTCTCTCACAACCTTTTTTTTTTTATTACAAAAAATTGGTTCATTATCAAGTAATATAGCGTCGTTTTTATCCGTCGTAGGATTATCTGTAATTAATAATCCATATTATTTAGAGCACTGATACCCAAAGTGGTCTATATCGACCCCAAGGGGTCGACGGCGACCTGCAAGGGGTTTGTGTAAGTAAAAAAAATTGGGTGTACGTGAGATGTAACCGTGACCCGTGGTTCCCCCACCAGAGTGGATTTCATGTTAGGTGAGCCCGGCCTATAGTTCTGACTCTCCACATTAATGAAATAACGCACTATATATATATTGCTTTTTAGATTTACTTGAAATGTAATAGATGTACTATTTGTATTTCGTAGGTTTTGCAAAAAAACTTATTTTCGCAATTTTATAATATTAGTAGCCATTTAGTAAATAAATAATTAAAAATAAATAAATCAATACGCCCCAAACGTATACCGGAACTGGGAACAAGATTTGCGCACATCTATCTTTTAACATTCATTGCTTAAGAGAGATCGCATAACTGATGTCTTGACCACCAGGCTAAACTACAGCCGGCAGAAAACAATAACCGCAGAACCATAAGCATACATAGTGTAGCGTACAACGGTTACACAATTACCATTTTCCTATGTGCCCTCATACAAAGGCTTAACAAGTTTGCATATTTCAGCAGAATGGTCTCTGTGACGTCCTAAGCACAGAGTTGAACACGCCGCAGAGACTGTGTGATCTGCATTTTGAGCTCAAGGATAACGATATCCGATAGTTGGAACTTAACCCTAACGACTTTTACTAGTACCTACATAGAAATAACATACATTGTACGTACATATATTTTATGTGTGTCTCTGTTTTGTGCAGTATTAAAACGAGTAACAAGTATTTATTAAAAAAATAATTCACCTGAAACTCGAAAATTCCTTTATAATCTATCTATCTATCCAATCTGATGGTTAGAAAAAAGAGCTGATGATCTTCGAATGGCTGAACAGATTTTCTTGAATGATAGCTAAGAACATTCTCGATCAAGTCACCTTTCAAACAAACAAAACTAAATCCCTCCTTTTTGCATCGGGTTTTTGTATGCAGTTTCTGTAAGTTAACGTCACGGGTTATTTTTAGACCTTACAAAAATATAATTATGTATTTAAACGGGAATTAACGCGATCACGAAAAAGTATTACATACATATATTATACCGTTCGAGAAAGTAATCAGTAGCGTTGAGGAATCGATTGCACGTAACAAGGTACCGCCCGGCGATGCCGATATCCTTAGACAGGACGTCGCGGTAATATTACGAAAATCAAAGCTTCCGGCTAGCAATATCACTATGGGAGAGCGTCAAGCATTGAAAAACATTAGGGATAACCGGGATATTTTAGTGCTTAAGGCCGACAAGGGAAACGCCACTGTAGTGATGAGTACAACTGATCACCAACGTAAAATACTTGAACTTTTGGATGATGATAAGGTTTATAAACCGGTATCATAGAACCCCACGGTCAGAGTAAAGCGAAGAATACGATCTCTTATCCGGGATAACGAAGACCTATTTTCAGAAGACGAGTACAACAGACTATATGCACCAAAGTCACAGCAGCCACCGAAATTATATGGTGTGTCCAAAATACACAAGCCCAAAACGTGCCACTGCGGCCGATTGTAAGTCAAATACTCTACTACTTACGATCTCGCGAAGCATGTTTCGTCAGTATTGCAACCACTTGTAGGCAAAACACCGTCTTTTGTGAAAGACTCGCGGCACTTCATATAAACTATAAAAGATCTTACGTTGGAACCTGATGTCGTCATGGTGAGCTTTGACGTGGAATCACTTTACACCAATATTCCAATAAACGAGTGTTTGAACGTCGTAAAAGACCTGCTGAGAGACAACGAGTTGCCGTTCAATTATATTGATCTACTTGAATACTGTCTAGATGGCAACTATTTCCTTTTCCAAGGTCAACATTACCTTCAGATTGATGGTGTCGCAATGGGTAGTTCTGTAGCCCCTGTACTTGCCAACATCTGGATGGAACATTTTGAAGAGAAGGCGCTGACTCTCGGCCTGAAGACTGCTAGGCTTTGGAAGCGATTCGGAGATGACATCTTTAATATCGTCGAAGGAAATAAACAGGAAGTAGATCATTATTTACAACATCTCAATTCTATTCACCCCAAGATTAGGTTCACATATGAAGTGGAGGGGGATAGGTCGTTGTCATTTTTAGATGTCAAAGTGACCGCGAGATCACATGGGTCCTTGTCACACTGTGTGTACCGCAAGCCTACTCATACGGATAGGTATTTACACGCCAGGTGTCATCATCATCCCCGACACCTACAATCTGTTATGACTTCACTCAACAACAGAGCATACGATCTTTGTGACCCTAAACATTTGGAGCGAGAGCTGGATCATGTTCAGGAGGTACTCAAAAGTAACGGATATCAGTTGAATGGAAGACAGAAGCAACCGACAATGAGACGCAAGCATCCTGAGGAGAACAGACAACCAGCCTACATGCCATATGTCAAAGGAGTAACGGATAAGATCGGCTCCGTGTTAAAGATATACTCCATTCCGACAGTGTACTCACCAGGCATAAAAGTTCAAAACATCGTGGGCACACCAAAGGATGTCTTGCCGTTACAAACTCCAGGTGTCTACAAAATAAACTGCAGCTGCGGTAGTTCCTACATAGGCCAAACAAAGCGGACTATTGCTGCAAGGGTCAAAGAACACATCGCTGCTGTGAAGAACCGCCAGATCAGCAAATCAGTGATTGAAGAACATGCACTTGAAGCGGGCACCAATCACTGGATTGAATTTCACCGTACGCAAGTCCTCTCCACGGAACATCACTTTTACGCAAGAGTTGTACGATTGAAATTAAAAAACACAAAACTTTCAATCGGGAAGATGGTTTCAAATTATCTACAGCGGGGAATTCAGTAATAAAAAACATGCCACCTCCCTTTTATGCGCAGTCGGGTGAACACCAGAATAGGGGCACATCGGTTTGCTTTAAGAATAAGGGCACTGTTAGTGTAATATGTGACGGTACATGGCGAAACCAAAATATCAAAAATGTCGAAAATGTGCGGGTGGATGAAGAACCTTCTACCTCACGATCTCGACGGCGGAGGGCGTGTGCCGTGTACCGCTGAGCCAGTCAGCCTGTGACCACGGCCAGTGCAACCTGGTCGAAACGTCAGGCAATTCAGAGGTATGTAATACCTTTTCGTGATCGCGTTAAAACCCGTTTAAATACATAATTATATAATGGAACGCGAAAGTTTACAAGTTAGTACTTACACAAATATACATAAACTCACTAAATGTAATTTAGTTTATTTCTTTTACGACTGAAAACGATTGATTGTCATGGCTAAAGTCATGTTACACGGTATTCGTGTGGTCACATATTACGCCAAAGGATCTTATTCTCTTTGTTATATAGTTAATTTCTTCAATTTGTAAATTGCCCTAAGTTAGTAAACGTATTTAATGATTTTACAATTGTAAATTTTGTTAAGTATGCGACCATGCATTGACAGCACTCTCGTATCAAGGTCCCTTGACAACGTTAAGTTGCGACGAGATTTTCTGAAGACCAGCGTGGCAGTTTAGTTATCTGGATCTGTCAAGAACCTCTCCGCAGTTTGTATGCTTGTAAACGCGACCTTGTCGCGTCGGTATTTAAGAACAATTTGTGATTAGAAATTGAGAACATTGAGATCGAAATTTTTGCCTACATTAAAAAGAGAATGCCCATTTCAGTATGAAAATTAGTTTTTCACTTTTTTATGCTACGTCAAATATGTATATATAAACTGCATTGTTAAGTCTGCATTGAGTATTATCTGAAATTTAAACGTATATTAGAACATAATTTTTTTTTTTTATATTCTAGGGGGCAAACGAGCAGACGGGTCACCTGATAGTAAGTGACTACCGTCGCCGTCAAGAGCAACTCAAGAGTCACAAGTGCGTTGACGGCAACAACAACTTGGGGTTATAGAGAAATTAAATGCCAATATTAGATTAGAAAATAATAACGATAAGTACGATAACAACAATGAGAAAGAAAATATTGTGACACTGACCTTAGAGTTATTTTTTAATAATGTTTGTGGCATCATGTTTTTGACAGGGATACCATGTATAAATGAAGGCAAAACTAATCCTGAAGTATGTTTTCTAGTTAATTCATTCACTACATAAACTACGGCTACATACACGAAATAATAAGATTACTAAACTGTAGTGTCTAAGAAGCTGGCGTAGCCAAGTCATAGGGCCGTAACAAAAATTACACTATAATTTTTTGCTAATTATTTGCTATTTTTTTGCCAAAGAATATTTTTTTTTGCTATAGCCATTTCCGAAAAACAATGGTCCTGCTGACTTGATAATTAAGCCAGCGTAGCCAACCCTTTATCTCCGGATCTCTTACACTTATCAAAACAAGTTTTACGGCATATTTTTTTGCTAATTATTTGCTACTTTTTTGCCAAAGAATTGATTTTTTTGCTATAGCCATTGCCGAAAAACAATGGTCCTGCTGACTTGAGACTTAAGCCAGCGTAGCCAACCCTATATCTCCGGAGCTCTTACACTTATCAAAACAGGCTTTACGGCATATTTTTTTGCTAATTATTTGCTATTGTTTGCTAAAGAATTATTTTTTATACGCACGTACGCTTGTTTGAGGGAAAAGTAGGTATAGCACACCTTACGCTATACATGTCGACTAATCACCAAAATATCGTAAAACTGATTCATACGTATTACTTTTAGTCTATTTATGTTGAAGACTGTTGAGAAGACTCTCTCTCTCTGCAAAAAAATCAATTCTTTGGCTAAAAAATAGCAAATAATTAGCAAAAAAATATGCCGTAAAGCCTGTTTTGATAAGTGTAAGAGATCCGGAGATATAGCGTAGCAGGACCATTGTTTTTCGGAAATGGCTATAGCAAAAAAATCAATTCTTTGCCAAAAAAGTAGCAAATAATTAGCAAAAAAATATAGTGTAAGTTTTATTACGGCCCTATGACTTGGCTACGCCAGCTTCATAGACACTAAACTGCAATATATTTTAATGTGACATTACAAATTATTATCACGTATATTATTATTTAACCATTTTATTTTAAAACGATGTTTATTTGCATTCAACCATTAATGGTTTATTTTATATAATGACAGCATTTCACTTAAAATGAAAACGGTCATTGATTCACGTTTTAGTCCTTGTAAGATTTAATTTCAAACCCCAAGTTCTCTAGAAGAGATTTAGGGTCGAAAAGTCATATCAATCAATATTTTTTTTAAGCGAACGTTTAAAAGTGAAACCATGCAAGCATTCTCTTTAAAAAAAACCGAACATGTGCGAAGCAAACTTAACTTTGCCGTTCTAAAAATACTCTTCCATCGACACACACCAGTCGTTTATTGCCTGTGGTCCACGTTGAATACACATCTACGGCCTGCAAACTGCCACTGAACACTGGCAGCAAAACAAATTTAATATATAAAAATTTCGATCAAATAAATAATGTCAGTCTGCTCGTAGAACGCTTCTCCAGAGGGAATCATCTGTTTACGAATTGCCTATTTATACCGGGATCTCTTTGAACATTAACGAAATAAATAATTCCATAAAGGTACATCTTGTCTCGTTTAGCCTCACGTAAATTATAGGTTTAGATTTGCGCGGCCGTGTCTCACTACTATGAGTACTATAAACCGAATTTATTTTTCACTGCAGATGGTCGTAAATCCGCTGTTTAGTTTGAATGCATTATCGTGTGGGGTGGTGCACCCAAAACTTCAGTTCTTTCTTTGGGCGGGCACAGAGAGCTGTCCTCAAAGTCATGACATCAAAACCTTTCCGGTACCCTACCACGGCTCTCTACAGTGAGTGTCAAGTTCTGACGGTGAGACAGCTCTTTGTGCTCAGTACCATCCTCCGTAAGCATCCGACGGTACCGCATGACTCTAATTCTGTCAACAAACGCAGATACTTTCAGGTATGTCCTGCACTACAAAAATGCAGAACGAATCTCGCACAGCGTAATTATACCCACTTTTCCAATTATCTGTACAACAAAATTAATAAAGTCTGTGCCATTGCGCCCATGTCCCGTAATAATTGTAAAGCCACTGGGTCCAAGTGGTTGTTGACATTGGATTATAGAGAGACAGAGGATTTAATAAGATGTGGATCCTAAGACTTACAAATATATACATACATAACACTCGCCGACACACACGCGCACACACACACGTGAGCACACATACACACACACAAACACACACAAACACACACACACACTCACACACACACACACACACACACACACACGAGGCTACAGTAAGATAATGAAATGTTAGCAACTAAATGGTAGTTTACAATTCAATTAATTTTTTTGTTTGTCTATTCTTTTATGTTTTCTTAATTAACACTGTGTTCGTCAATATGTTTATAGTATGCGCGAGGACGCTGGTACCCTAAACACAAGTTAAATCTTATTCTGGGTACCAGAGTTCATCGTAAATACTATATGTCATGTGTGCAAAAAAAAAATTAAATGACCAAGAAATCTAAGTATAAAGTAAGTACTATAGAAGACTTAAAGGTAAACAATTTGATCGTATGTTTGATAGTTACGGTTCTGCTTACGGTACAAAAACTATCAACATGCAGATATGAATACACGCTCATATGTGCGTCAAAACATCTGTGCAAACACTCCTAATCGTTAATATTTACTAGTTTGTTTGTTATTCCCTCGTGATTAACTATTACTCTTTCTTTGAAAGAACAAAGAGTGCCTGCTAAGTATGTGGATTTGATTCGTGCGCCTTCTGATAATGAAATCTCTGAAATGTTGCATACAGGAAGAGGCACCTTGGTACATGCTGTTTGCAGACTACATTGTGTTGGTCGGAGACAAAGATTGCGAGATCCAGAGTAACCTGGAAATTTTTTAACAGAAACTGAAGAATGTTGGTTTGAAAATCAGCCAAAACCAAATCCAAATACATGTTCTGCGATTTCAGCGGTCTCTTCAGTCCTGAAATCACTTAAAGTTACCAAATTTACTTCAGCTCTCTAGTTTGGTTTGGTTTCTTGCAATGTCTATGGAGGAATGACGCAATCGAAACACAAAGTTATCATAACTTTGTGTTTCCAAGCGTCAAGCTTCATATTCCTATCAACAGAACAGATATAATTATTTGCCCCCGTGAAATAAAGTCCTAGTTTCTGAAAGCGTTACGAGCTGAGACCAAACGGTGATAACAAACCAGTCCACAGTTTATCCAACTGCATCCAAAAGATGTTGAGTTTTTGCTGGATGTGTCTTTTACGATGTTCGTGTCATGTTTTTTTACTGTATCTAAGGATTTATCTTCACAATATTTTTCCTCGTACCGTTTCTAATTGAAGTAAACAACGTACAATACTCAGTTCATGTTCATGTCAGAACAACGACATTACGGTAATGTTATCTATCCAGTTTTGTGCCTCGGCGCTGTCCTTGAAATAATTACCTACATCTGCGCGGTACGTTAACACGCGAAAAGGCTGCCCACCTACATATTTTAATTTCATCTACCCAGGTACTTGAGTTTTTTACTAGTTTTGTGGTTGTAAATATTATAATATATTTTTTTATTAAAAAACATGAAATTCGTTGTGAATGAAATAGGAAGTGTTCAATAAAAATACATGTAGTGATTTTTAATTAGTAGATTGAATAAAAAAAATCCCTTATAAATTTGAGACTGAAAAATATTTGCGCCTCGACTGAGACGTACAAAAACATTTATTGTTAAATTTAATAGTATAAAAATCCATTGCCATATTAAGCAAGTACTTGAACTTAATTCAATCAAATACACAAATTGCACGCTTACTGCTTACAAAACCATCACACCGTTCGTTCGTCACCTCGGCGCATTAGCGACTGATTGAGTACCGAGTGTATAGTTACAGACCGTTTGTATAAAGATAGAATACTGGATAATATAACATTACCGTTGCGACGTCGTGATTGTATAACAAAAACATCACATGTTACATACAGATACGTTTGAATATGTCTCGACGAGCGGTAGATAATGTTTCATGTTATTAGTTAAAATATTCTCGACGTTTCTCCTTAATACGCTTTCATTAGCTTCACTTGCAACTAACTAATTATGTTAAGCAAATCCTGGAATTCAATTTAACCTACTTCTAATTGTCGTATTGAAATAAACTTTGTATGGTTTTGTAGTTTGGATAACAATACTGAGCTGATCTGATGGTAGAGCCAGTTGGTGGATAGTGGAACTCTTTAGTGACTACTAGTAAAGCCCTCGAGCCCTCATATGATTAGTTTTGACGAGTCCAACAGATTGGGCTTGGTAACGATGGTCTGATGATGTCTCTTTTACTTCTTAATTCGATTCGCCGTTAAAGCGTCTAAACTTTAATCAATATTGTATACCTATTACTACTACCAATCTTCATCTAATAATGTGTAATGTTTCGAGTTGACGAGTTTTTGTATAAATAGGTATGAAGATAGTTATGCAACAAACAACTAGCTATTAAACAACTCACAAGATTTACATCGTAACAAGGCTGAACTTGACGCTAAATTCTAGTTCGTTTCCTTTTATTAGTGACGATGAACTTGCCCACACATTAGGTTAGGTTTATGTTTTTTAATGTTTTTTTAAACACAATATTTCATGTCATCGTTGTTGACTACTGAGCAGTTCCCTCGTCTGGAGGCAATCCTGGGCGCAGCAGCCAGGTCATGATAACCCACACAAAAGACTTATCATTGTTTGCAACATTACTTAATTAATGTATTATTATTTAGGTATTTTAATTATTGTAATGCTGACAACTCTTTTTCTCCATTAAAACGACACGTAATGAACACGCTCTCCGAGTTTTTATTACATTTTACGCCGAATTTTACATTACGGAGTTCCCTGGTCTGGAGCCAAAACTGGGCGCCGCAGCCAGGTCATGATCAACTTTAGAACAGACTACCATAATTCAATGCGTATTTAAAGTGTTTCGTGTGTGTATTGTTGGCAGTAGAAGATTTCCCTTATCTGGAGATAATCCTGGGCGCAGCAGCCAGGTCGGAGAACTTTAGAACAGAACTGTTGATCGTTTTACAAATTTCTTAAGTCCTGGGGTTTTCAATAGTAACTATATACCTAAATGCTCTATGTACGACCTGACTGACATAGTACGATATAATTATTTCTGTATAGCTCTGATGCAAGCTAGGCGAACCGTATTGCACTTGGTTTTTTTTTTATTTACCTACATATGATGAATAAACAGAGCACAAATAACAGTAGGTAAATGAAACCTTTTGTTGCTATTGTATAAAGTTACAAAACATAAAGAGCGAACGGCGAGCAAGGGCTGGACGGCCGCAGCCCGAGCGAGCAACGACAATCACGTCACGATAGTTTCGTTCGTTCACGTCTTATGACGTCACGTTCCTAGTCGTATCGCTTTTGAATTTGAATTGAGAACATACAATGTGAACGAGACGAGATGTTGTCGTGTGTCTTGTTTGCTAAGCAGACGGTTGTTTGTTATTGAATCGTCGAGCGGAGTTGTTTTACGGTTAACGAGTCAGTTTATATATGGATATACATGTGTTCATATTAGATGGGTAAAATATTTGATACCTTTTTGTTTAAAAAAGTATAGGTCAGGATCGGACATCAAGTAATCAATTTCAATCAATTTATTCAAATTATTAATTCATCAAAATCAATTTACTGTCTAATATGATACTGATGTCCATCTCAAAAAAAATTAAAAACAATCGTGGCTAATGACGTACGTAAGTACCATAATTAGATAAGAGAATTGTTCCTTGATATTTTAATCTAGAAAAAAAACAAAATCTCAGTAATAACGAATGTAGTTAAAGCTTTGATTATATACATGTCTATATAGAGTAACTCTAACAAATGATGCGCATAAAATGGGCTCCAATAACGAATTATGTGTGAGTACGCTCGTGTAGTTGTTGCCAACAAATTGTCACTGTGTACGTGTTTAGGGATGCCTGCTCTAAATTATTTGCTTACCTTCATGTTTTACGTCATAAGGAGATAAAGGTAAATAAAATATTCATTTAAAAGAAAATGAATTTATTACAAAACATATTAATCAACAAAAAAAAACAATGAAAAATATAAACTGTTCTTAAATAGAGGTATAGTAATTGAATTGTTAGAAACGAAAAATGATCAGTCTAATTCAAATTACAAAGGTACCAATGTAAATTAGTGAAAATAAGTGATTAATTTCAATTGATGAGATGTATTTTTTAATAAAAGAATAATAATTATAAGACTATTATTCTTTAAAGTATTTTAACTATTGATGTTTTTATGGTACAGACGTATCATCTAACATGAATAATTAAAATACTTTTGAGTTAAAATCAGCAATATCATTAGGTGTCATTTTCTTCAACGACAGACTTTTTTAATAATATAAAACAGAAATAACGTCATGGTTTATTTATGGATTATCCATAGTTTCAGTAAAATTACCAATTAATAAACTGACAACACCGGCTAATCTGTTGTAGCTACAAATATTGAAATAAAGTATCGTATTTTCTCAGTGTAAATTAAAACAAAACTTACCAATAAGAAGTAATCTTAGTGTTTTTATAAAGTTTTTTAGCATAGTTTCGACACAATTATATAGCACAAACCGGTATGAGTAAGCACGTGGCCGCTTAGGTATTCAAATGACAATGTCCAATATCGTCTGTTACACGAGAGTTGACGAAATATAGTCGACGTTATTAGCGCAGTTCTGTACGGCCGAATGTGTCATCTAGACCAGAATATAATCAAAGAGTTAAAGTTAACAAATAGTAAAACAAAGTAATATTCTGCTAACGCCAGGATTGTGCTATAAAAGAAAAAGTCGAATGCAAGACGGCGAATCTCCCGGGAATGAGTCGCGCTCTCCGGGCGGGCGCAAGTGGACCAAGAGATCTCTCACTGTATCGATACGGCCTTCGATAACGTTATGTTCATTCAGCTTCGTGAAATTGTTGTTTCACATATTGGCGAATTTAATGGATTGCAAATATAAATGTGGATCGATAGATAAACTCGCATAGTTCAGTTATTTTAGTTCGGTTTTACTTTAAATAGTAGTTATAACAAAATAATATGTTACTTACGGTCCGTCGATTGACAAGTCTCAAGTAACATCACTGATACCGTTACTGCTTATAAAAAAAATGTTGTATAAATCGGGACTTAATCGCGGTAATAATTAATTAGAAGGTACAATACCTTTATTGGTTACCCGACATTCCGATCGAATTGCACCGATCGTGGTCACGGGTAGACTGGTAAGAGTTTAGGGACGCTTCCGTGTAGTGCGAGTTTCGGCAACTACCCGCACTTGGATTTCTTTGTTATTATTATTTACGTTCGCACTGTCGGTACTTCGACATACCACACTTACGACGTCTGTTGAGTGTTGTCGAGTTGCGTGTATTCACTGACGATTGCATTTACCGATGATAGGGTTCCAAGATGTTGACAAGCGGTACCCATCTTCTCTGTTGAAGTTTTTGAATTTTTTGATTTCGACTGCTTCACGTACTATTCTGGAGTAATAGTGACGGTCAGTGGAGACGACCGGGCGGTGGTTGGTGTAGTTCTATCTAGTAGTTTGGACTTTGCTAAAGCAAATAACAGTGGGAGAGCCATGTTTCGGCACGTATGGGCCGGCTCGATAGAAACCGGCCTCACAGAAAACCGTCAGTGAAGCAATGATAACGTTCCACTTCCACGCTCAATCGCTTGGACTCATCAAAACGAATCATATGAGCCCAAACTTGAGGAGTACTAGTAACCACTAAACGATTCCACTATCCATTTCCAGGCTCCTTCATCAAATCAGCTCCAAGATGCCAAAATATAATATCGTCACACATCATCATCACACGTCATCAAATACAAAATTTCATTTTGAAACGACAATTACAAGTAGGTTTAAATTAACCACCAATATTTGTTAACGTAGTTAAAAGTGAAGCTATTAAAAGCATGTTAATAAAGTCAGCTAATTTGCATAAAACAGCTCTTCGTGAAAATATTGCATGTTTGATGACGCGTCCGTTAATTTCACGTGCTCACTCTGGCGTAATACAGAACTCGATGAATGGTTGTCATTCGATCATTCGCTCACTATTTTGACAGACACCAAAAACGTTGCGTTAATTTTGAAAGGTAGTATTTGGCTTAGCACGCGTTGCATGTGGCCATCATCAGTGTGCGTTGCGTCCGAGTACCACGTAGGACGTCTGTATTTTCGTTTAGTGGATCAAGGAGAAGCGACTGAAAATTATACTTTGTTAATGTGTAATTAGTGATTTGGAGTGAATCAATAGTGATTACTGCATACGGTTGTTTTACCTTCTTAGCCCGACTACCTATATACACGTGCACATGAACGTATGATAGAACGAGATAACTGCCGTCCTTTTACATATTCACTTTTATACCATTTTTGGAATTTCTGTCTGTTTATATGTTTATTTGTGCATGCAACATGTAAAAAGTAGTGTAGGTACCATTGGAGGCATAACGTCGCAGTGCCGACAGTCCACTCCTTACATGCAATGTAGGCACATGGCACACCATGTGGTTTTCGTTGGTTTAAGTCTAATATACGGCCTCACCAGTAGCCAGGTGAGGTGAAATTCCACCTGTAAAAAATTGGTGCTATTCTCACTTCGTTATTTCGCTTGTAAACAGTCAAAACAATATTGTTTTGTACGCTCCAAGTTGTTTCACCGCCTATAATTGTAAGAATCCTGTCTAGAGCATCCCTTTCAGGAAGAGATGCTTCATCTATTAACATAAACGCGAACGAAGTCGCGGGCACAGCTAGTTTGAAACAAGGATGGAAGAGACATTAAAACGACTAAACTGGGGGAAAGAATGACATGAAACTTTTTACCGTAGTATATTTAAGTGTCTGTATATTTAAATATTGCAGTGTAACTTACGATAAAAATATAAAAACAACTAACCGCTACTTCAGAGCGGGTATCCGTGTGTGGACTCCGCTAGAGGTACAACAGAACAGGGCTATATTCGCAGCGCGCCATTCAGCCGCGGCCCGCGGTCGTCACAATAGCTATAAAAACATATTCTCGCTCAGCTGCCTGTAGCTCATGCATACTTAACGCTATAACGAATGTTTATCACCCTGTTTGTTATTGGTTACTGCTGATGTCGGTCATGGAATATACGGATGAATACGTGTATGGTTAGATATATTGGCGGATAGATTGTATATTTGGAGCGTAGGGCAAAAGCGTCCGACTTACGATCAAGTATTATAAACACAAACATTTATTATAGATATTATAATTCAGATTTAGGGGTTGACAAGAACAATAGCAAAGTGTGACCGTAGTTATTATTAGTATTCTTTTGAAATAAAAATAATACTAATATAATTAAAAGCTTTAAAATTTAGGTTACTATTGTTGCTGAAGTTAATTCTCTTGGGATTAGTTACAGCAACCACAGAATACATAATAGCACAGCAACTTGGAGTTTTACTTTAGATTAAAACAACTAAAAGAGACAGAACAATTTATAGATAAATAATCTATGATTTTAATTATTTAGCTTAAAATTTATAAATAGACTACTGATTGTTACGAATGAGACTATAGAAATCTTTGCATTCATTCAGTACGTAATAATAAATACCTTTGCTTTACCGATTTCTTTACTTCCGTGTTATGGCGTGTGTGTAGTTAGATTGAGCCATTTGTTGTAGGTACTATTAATTAATCTGTGGTGCAGTTGCCCTTAACAAACGATTATGAGTTATTATTCTCTGTCCTAATTTACGCTAACGATTTTATACGAGTATGGCATGTTAATATTCTTGTTTTTCTTATACTGAGAGATTCAAAGGTTCTCTCTTCTAAGCATAAAACACATGTTTTATAAATCTTATAAGTATCGTTAGAGTGTTTTGACTAGGCTTTTGTTAAGAAGCTATGTGGTAGGGAGTAAACATATGCCTCGCGCACAGTGCGTTTACATAGGACGTTCTGGGATTCTGCGGTAAGTGCGCGCTACTTCTAAAGCAAATATAAAACTTACTGTTCAAATATTTCGCTTTTACTTTTCAATACTTAGCCTTATATGTGCAGAGACAGCTTCCAAATACTTATTTAGACAGTATACTTAAGACAAATGATAAATTTCCACTAAGTACTTTTATCAGTTAGGTGACTGGTGGTTTTGCTTGTAAAATAAACACAAATTCTAATGCTACATACAAATAAATATCTAGATAAGGATTTTACGGAAAAAGTTGTTAGATTTTCTGAATCGCTCATCAGAGTTAACGGTTTCAAGACTAAATATCATTATTAAAGTTTTATACAAAAGTTTAATTGTTATACTATCGTGTGCATGTTATCTGAGATTCTAGGCCTGAAAATTTCCTGGTGCACTCTGGTCAACAGAACACTTCGGTTTTGTTTTTGTGGGGATGATTAATATATACTATAGGGATATTTGAGAAACACTAATCATCCCCTAGAAGAAGAAGAATCCCAAGAAGGGAAACACTAATGTTTTTTCTGTGCCCTATACTAATAGGGCACAGAAAAAACTTGCATTGGGAGCCGGCATGTCACTTTGCGTCTTTAACCGTGTATACTTATGGAGTATACTGCAGTGACGCAGATACTGCAAAAGTTCAGTTGGATTTGTGATTTGTTTAAATGAGATTCTAATGACAAAAATATTTCAATAATAAATTTTGTTTTTTCACATGTTTATATCATTTTAAATGTATCATTACGGCATTCAACATTTTTAATAGACTGACATTTAACTGGTCATGATCATCAGCAATATACTTGCTCTATACTCCCAACTCATCGAACACTCTTTCGTTAATTTTTTCTACAGTGGCGTACTTGTCATCTTCTTGTTTTGAGTTTTTATTATTCGCTAGAAATAAATAATGCTTGAGGCTAGTGTTACAGTTTAAAGTTTGAATATATTATTATTCATTTCTGCACGTTCCGAAATCTTCACCAATGTGATGGAGTCAATCTCGAAAATCTGGAACATTTATGTAGATAAACCAAAAGTTTGGATTCTTCTTCCTTCCTTACACACTCTATGGTTTTTGCATAGTACTTCTAGCTTTTCTTTCTTTTATCTTTATCGACTCCTGCATCGAGTTGGTCTCATCTTGCATTGGATGTCTTCATCGATACCTTTAAGTTATTTAAAGTTGAACTCTGAATGATGGGCAAAGGTAATTTTTTTTTGTTATAACTATATTGTAAAATGAAATTGTTTATGACAAAGCATAAAATGTCACATCACATATACGTGTACAGTTGCAAGTACCTAATACCCAAAGAGCTTTCGTGCCAGTGGTAAATTTAAATAAACAACCAAGTGCTTAAAAGACTTAGTTATTAATTCACAACATGTCCTACCCTAATAATAAAGTTTTCCAAACTTTTACCGGGTTGTTACCGTTACTAACTAATAAGGGGTATTATATTGGTCAAAAATAATAAACAGTTGGTTATGATGGGTAATTTTAGTGAGAAACTAGTTTCTAAACTTGTACAAATACTATTAAAATAATATATTTAAAAAAATAAATGATGTGGGACAAATTCATGTTCGCTGTTGGCGAGAGGGTTGCCACAAAAGCTTTAATCAGTATTCAAAATTCCAATGTCTATGACAATGGAGACTGTTTCATGGCTAACATTGTTTTATGATCCTGTTGTAGCGCAACAGCATTTATTTTTCAAATTCGGATCTGCCCCAAGGAGAAGTACCCCTGTAGAAAACCGCAGTCAATTTACCTGCAAAAAGTTGCGAATGATATCAGTAAGAAACTAAACTTTACGAGCAGGATGGTTGGGGAATTAAATCAAGGATTAAAGGATAAAAGAATGTCTAATTTAACTCGTGCAATTAAATATCATTTCTGAATTATTGACAACATACGTTTGATTAATAGGCAATAATAAAATATTTCACTTAAAACATACAGTGAGTAAATATACCCGTAAATTTTCCGGGTAAAATGTTCTTGGATTTTGTTAACATTTTCTGATAACATAAAAGTGGGTCAGGTTTGTTTCCGTTGCCATCGCTCGGCAAATATACTAACTAAGCATAGGTGTGTGTGTGTGTGTGTGTGTGTGTGCGAGTGCAGCCGACACGGTGGTAAGCTACAGTTTATTTTATGTTACGGCCAAAAGCGAGCACAATATGGAACAGGTAAAAATGGAAGCACAAAGTAAAACAATTTCTGAAAATGGAATGATGAATGATGAATGTTCATTATTTGACATTTCAAAATTTAATTTATATTCCTATGGAAACATCGTAATTGTTAATTAACTTCAATGCTTCTTACATTATATGAACCATTTAAGGGTGTATGTCTTAGTAGAGATTGTTAAGGTGGTTTACACTTACTGATTGCTGTAACTAAAATTTTTAATATGAGTTTTTAAATAAAAAGGTGGTGATTAAGTTTAGTATTTCTAAACCACATGGGATAAAGCCATTTGCTAAGCACGATGCAAGTGCACAAGTTTTGAAAATGGTCATGATTTAAGTCTAAAACCTCATTGTCAGCCGGTCTACAATCAATTGAGGACCATATCATAACGGTGTAAGACCACTGACAAAGTTTGACAAAATTGTATTAACTACGCGTAACATTAATGTCGCGCAATATAAACGAACATCTAAAACGAGTTCCTAATAACATCATCAATGACGCCACACCATATATATGTACCTAAACACACAACACTAATATTGGTATACCACTCAATCCACACACGTCACCCGCTCCAGTTCTCTCACTTGTCGCTGTACACACTATACGGATTGATAAGTACACACTTGATTGATTAATATTAGAGCTGTACGTCTCTTATTTCCTTCGAGATACTTCCGATAGAAATCAAAATCCTAACTAATAATATTAACGAATGTGTTTCTTTGCTGTTTGTAGTTAATGCGTGTAAGCTCGACTTATCTACTCAACCGATCATCATGAAACTTCGCACAGAAAGGGACACTGGGTGATATCCCCAAAGGGATACATGAATTACTTGACAACATCTACATTAATGTGAGTAAAGCCGCGGGCAGAAGCTACTAAGCATATAGTCAATAACCAACAACTATTCTCACCGACTGACTTAATATTCTTATCATTTCTATTATTGTACATCAAATATTGTCAGTCCTCTTGTTAACCCTTTTACCAACCGCATTGCCGAAATAAATCTTGTTCCGCCCGTTTTGTCTTATTACAGTTACGAGTGTTGAAATGGAAGGATGGTATTGAATGCGTTGGGATAACATGGGATTGATTTTTTCATGTTGCGGGGCAATTTGACACCAGTACATCTAGGATCAATTCCATTCCGTAATATTTGCTATTGAACGATATCATACATTACGTTGTTAGACTAAATAGACGTGAAGTTTAAGCGAAACTCGTTTTTTTTTACACACACACATGCAGACGCACACACACACACACACACGCACACACACACACACACACACACACACACACACACACACACACACACACACACACACACACACACACACACACACACACACACACACACACACACACACACACCACCTAATATAACTAGTAAATGTTTGCGCTTATCTATAAGTAAATTTATAAAAAATTTGTGTTCAACAAACGACTATTTTTTTTATCTGTATATGTTGCTTTTTACTTTTTTACTTTTCCCAAATCAGAAAATCGTTACCACACACCCGTATATCTTTCAAAAATAAATCCAACGACACTTCACACCATGGGATAGTAGAGAGAAAAAAACCTCCTCACTTTTACATGTAGGTATGGTGCCTTAATTTATTTATTTTACCGTTTTTTCGGCGTAATAAATATATATACCTATGCCAAATTACAGCTTTAGTAATAAGGGTCTCTGAGCTAAGTCGCGGATAGACATGGCGTTCCTTGTTGACTACCGAACCCTAAAAACGATTAAAAAGAGGTTTTTAAGTTTTACTAAGTATGATCAAAATAAGTATAGTCAAGATTTTGTACACGTATCAAATCATTTGTATTCCCAAGTGTGTTAATTAAATAATAATAATAATACATTCAAATAAAACATAGCATTGTAACTCTTCTACCTTAGTGTGCTTTAGAGTCCATGAGAGAAAAGTTCAGTTAATTAGCTTTAGTTATCGTTGTGTTTGTTGAAGGTATGAGCCATATTATTTTCTCATTCGTTCTCCATTGGTGTGTTGAACTGATTTTATTTAACCTCGTTTACGACTTTGAGTGTAGCTTTTATTTTGTTCGAGAATTGTTTTATTTTATTGCTCAGGAATATTGGCCGTGTTCTGTTCTCTTCATCCTCAATAAAATATTTTGAAGTAGTAGTTAACTTGCACAAAAGTTAATATTGAAGTCATATCATCTCTTCATATCGTTCAACTTATACAGTAAAGTACTTTTGTAAATATTGTTGTGATTGTTTTAATCGTTACAATGGCTTAAGTCTTTATTGCTTTCGCCCGCGACTTCTCATCTATCGGTCGGAAACGGTACTTTTTTGGGGTTCCGTGCCATAACAGGAAAAATGGTACCCTTATACGAGGATCACTTCGTTTCTCCGTCTGTCTGTCTGACCCTTTTTCTCAGAAATGCGTTGATGTATCAAATTGAAATTAACATCAATATTTATACCTACCATCCTTCAAAGCTGTAAAAAAACAAGTATACGAATTTCAACACTTCGTAGGAAAAAAAACATTTCCCATTGACTTAATCATGAGATTTGGCGAGAAGCAAGGTCGTACAGCAGAAGTAACATAAAATTAAAAAATTAAATAAGTAAAGGAACAAATCCGATAGTCGTTAATGTGTTGCTATATCATATATCATATAATATATATCATATATCATATAAGAATGTTTTTTTTTCTGTGATTACAAACTTATATTTTGCGCTTGGAAGATTACCGGTAAAGTACATCGATGCATGTAGTATTTTCAGAACGGTGAGGATTTCAGAAAGGTGGGTACTTTTCATATACCCTTTTTGACAATGTGTATGAAAAATTTAGGGATGATAGTTTTTTTTTATGGTATAGGGGGCAAACGTGCAGACGGCTCACCCGATGGTTAATGACTACCGTCGCCCATGAGCACCTGCAACTCAAGAGTCACAAGTGCATTGCCGGCCTTTAAGGTAGGAGTGGGGAAAGGTTGAAGAGGGGGGGAGGGAAGGCAAGCATTGCTTCACTGCTGGTTTTCTGTGAGGCCGTGGTATCACTCCGGTCGAACCGGCCCATACGTGCCGAAGCACGGCTCTCCCACGAATAAAGTATATAGTCAAGTAGTTAAGGCGTGAAAGCGTAATAAACAGACAACTTTCCCCGTTTTTGCAACGTTTTTAAATTGATGCTCCGCTCCTATTGGTTGTAGCGTGATATTACATAGCCTTTCTCGATAAATGGGCTATCCAATACTAAAAGCATTTTTCAATTCGAACCAATAGTTCCTGAGATTAGCGCGTTCAACCAAACAAACACTTCAACTTTATAATATCAGTATAGATATAAACATAGGCTCACGCCTTTCTTCCTTCAGGGTAGACAGAGACATCAGGTCGGCACTTGCTTCTATCCTGACATACGTCACGAGCTTCATCTACTGTCATCAAACCTTTTATACAA
Source organism: Callimorpha dominula (assembly GCA_949752705.1). Lineage (NCBI taxonomy): Eukaryota > Metazoa > Arthropoda > Insecta > Lepidoptera > Erebidae > Callimorpha > Callimorpha dominula. The sequence goes on along the minus strand of OX457003.1, from coordinate 22,553,350 downwards.
GCGTCGGTTTCGGGCACTTCTGACTTGCCCCAGTATGTTTTGCGTCGTCGATCGCTACCGGTCGTCTCACTAATGTTCAATTTATTTATTTTTATTTCTCATTCGTAATTTTTTCCACATACCCAAACCACCTCAGCATACTATTTTCAATTTTCGTCCTCTTTCAAACCACACTTCTCCCGAATATCTACATTCCTCTTTCTGTCCAACTTCGCAGTGATCTTATCTCTACAGCATTTATTCTACATTCATAATTTTTGTGACATACCCAACTCTCATACATTAAGATACCAGCTCCATTAAGCCAAGCGCGCCTTCTTCGGTAACGGCTAACCGCTCATAGAGGTCTATTCACCGATGTTCTACTTTTGTTATACTAGTAGAACTGATAGGAAAAAAAGAATCACATTTGTTCTACTATGCGGTATGACAAATAGGAATTATTTAAATAACAATAAAATTGATCTCATGTTCTACTAGTAGAATATTCGGATGATTAGTTTGTCCTATTTGTTCTACTGGTTTATTACCCGTGGTCTATCTACGTGGTTCACCTAGGTGTTCCACGGTTAACATTTTGTACCCGTCCACCCGGATGTTCTATGGGTAATTCAATGTACCCGTGATCCACCTAGGTATTCTATGGGTAATTCAATGTATCCATGGTCAACCCAGGTGTTCTATGGGTAATGGAATGTATCAATTCAATGTATCCGCTTGACACCTCTTGTTCACTCTCACATGAAGACCATTTCTTACATTTAGGAAACACCGCTAATTAAATAGGTACTATAATAATATCAAACGATAAGTGCAATATGATTGACTGTTTTACTATTTAGATCTTTCATACTGAGCCCAAAAAAAATATCTAATCGGACTTCTCATGTCATTAACCAAATTAAATATTAAAATATTAAATTTTTAGGGACTTTCAAGATATAAAATAAAATGAAAAAAGCCAAACTGTGGAATCTTAAATCGAAACCACAGAGGCGATTTGTAGCGTTAACGGCGGTTCTGCCATTGCTAAACGAAGAATATATATTAGAAGCCTGGAAATACATTACAATTAATGTGATTTTTACAATATTTCGATGACTAAATTCCTTAATTATATACAACGTTTCTGGTTTAAAGCGGATTGTAATAAAATATTAATTGTTTTTGGACAACATCACCGTACAAATAAAGTTGCGGAAGGTTTTAATGGTATTGGTATAGGGCTCTGTTTTCGCATTTAGACTCATAGGCGGTCCATTATGCGTTCGAATAAGCTGACTAGTTGAGCCAGCCTAGCTCCTTCCAGAAGCACAGTAGCCTCCTGGGGCGTTCACTGGCTTCTACTATATGTTTCCGCAGTCGACATATTGGCCACTCGGATGCCATCTTGAGTTTGTTAAGGCCGATTCACACGTATATCTACCTACATTTTATAAAAGATTATGTATTATGACTAAGTCACATTTCACCCGAGCGAAGCCGGGTTTTCATCTGGTAAATAAATAATATTACGTTTTTAAAATGGTGACGATTTCTTGTCATACCGTATAGTAGAACAAATGTAATCCTATCAGTTCTACTAGTATAACAAAAAGTAGCACAACGGTGAATAGACCATTTATATTCCTAGTTGTTATACTGTATAACAACTAGGAATAAATAAATAATATTACGTTTTTAAAATGGTGACGATTTCTTGTCATACCGCATAGTAGAACAAATGTGATTTTTTTTTCCTATCAGTTCTACTAGTATTACAAAAAGTAGAACATCGGTGAATAGACCCTCATAAGGGGCAAGTATCGTGCCATTTACGCGATTAACTGCATTTACTCACCTTTCAATGTCTCCTCTGCCTTCCCCATGTCACGACAACAGACTACTCAACTATTTAACTTATATGTAACTTAACACTTATTGTAATTCTAACAAGAAACTGAGTTCTGAAACCATCACTATCCGTTGCCTGCAGTTAAGTGATTTAAAAAACCTTGCTCAACTCTGGACTGGTACTTAGAACTGGTTCAAAGAAGTAGGGGAGCCAGTTGGCGATTTGGTCCCTATACTGAGCCTGTCCCCCCCACTGGTTGGTTAGTCAGTTAAGGCGTGAAATCGTAACTAACAAACAAACTCAGTTTCACATTTATAATAAATAGGTATAAGGATCTCGTACTTTTTAATTACTATCGGGCAAATTGCTATCGTTCAAACTAAAGGAACGAGGAAATACCATTTACTTCTGGTATACAGACACCAGTTTTAGATTGCAAGCTTTCACGAAATTGGTTGGAGAATCCCTGTGTAATCAAAAACTAATTACTTTTGTCATTTTCTTTGCGCTTCTTTAAACTTCTCCAAATCGGTTTGAAGCAATGTATCGAGGACTAAGTCCTTTACATGTTGCCTCAATTGTTATTTAAAAAAATATTTATTTATATGTAGTTAGAAAGTTAAGGTTAGTTGTATAATAAATATAACTAATCAAAGTTGTCTTTCAAAAATAAGTCGTAAGTAAAGGTCAAAGATTAATAGCAATGGATACCAATCTTATTTTATTTAATACTTTATGCACAATACGTACAGAGGCGGGCTTAATGCTAAAGGCATTCTCTGCCAGTATACCTTAGAGTGGTGAAGAAATAAGTAGGTGCATTAAAAAGTATGCGAATGAGTGTAATATAAGAAATAAATATATATAATATATACATATGGGAAAATTAATAAATATGTACATAGATACATGCATGAATATATAAATATAGTTATATAAATAATAAACATATTTTTCTACTGTTCTGATGATACTGGCAGTTTACGGAAGATGAGAGCACGAACCTTTGTTTTAAATGATAGGCGACTACGTGCTATCCTGATTTCCTGCGGTAGGGCGTTCCAGAGGACAGACTGAATAATGAAAGAAGAGTTGACACACGTGGCTGGAACATAATAAAAGAAGATTATTTTAAGAGTAGAGATTTATGTTATGATTAGAACAAAGTGAATTCAAAATTGAATACAGAGTAGTGAGGGCGCGCAGATGACCACGCTGACAAATAGGAAGACAATTCAATTCAGAACGAAAAGAGAAAACGTGATCATACTAACGAAGATTAAAAATAAATCGAATGCAGTTATTCAGAAAACAGTTGTATTTATTCAGGTCATAGTAGCATACATCACCATAATCAATAGTATTGATAATCAAAGTCTTAACTAACATAGCTAAGATGGGAGAAAGTTTTAAGACGGTATAACGTCCGCAGTGTTCCTGTAACTCTTTGGCTGACACTAGTAACCTGGGTTTGCTCGTTTAGGTTGAAATCAATAAAGAGGCCTAGATCCTTGACGAAAGTACTATAAGGTATATAATAGATCAGTTGAAGGTTACAGATGGCAGTTCATCTAGGTCTAGCCTCCTGATCAAACGCTGACTGCCTACAATTATGGCCTGGCATTTGGTTGGATTTTCTGTTAAACCAAATGTGTCGGACCAGATACTAATAGGTCGTGATTTATCATTGTAATAGCGTCAGATATGCTGTCTATAGTAGCTTAATAGTATAGTTGCAAGTCATCGGCATAAAGATGATACGCACACTGAAGATTCTGAATACCATTCTTCTTAAGACTTACCACTAAAAAGTGCCGATATGGATAAAAATTATCATCAGTATATTGATTATTGTCATATTGGCCAGTTGATGCTCCAGTCCCATTGGCCTCTCCAGTACGGATACGCGACCCTGGGCTCTTCGAGCTACTGCAGTCTCAGTCCCGTTTCCCATCCGAGACTTGCGACATCCCTTATCCTAGCTCCCTCACCCCTATCGGTTTCATTTTCTCCAATTTACCTTTTTCCTTTGTCCCGCCTGAAAACGATTACATTCCCAAGGAAGGTTGGCATCAGGCAGGCTTCCGGCCATAAAAGACACCAGCCAAAACCCTTTGCAATGTTACCCATTGCGCTGACTCCAAATACAATTGGTGGAGTAGGAAGATGATGATGATTGTCAAGTAACATAATATATTATTCTTAATAGATTTGAATATTTCCTTTATTATTTGTATATTTCCTTAAGGAATATACCGACCTTTTTTTTGTTGTACATAGAAATAAAAATGACTAGAAGAAAAGCTGGCTCTGGTAACGGCAATGGTAGAGTGGAGAGTTATAATTATATGTATTATACGTACCTACTCCTTTTAAAGCAAATATCGCGCACGGAGAAAAGTCATATTTAGAATGTGTTATAAATTGTAAAACCATGTGAAAATGGCTACAAAAACCTACAGGGGCCTAGTATAAATATAAATACTGACCCGTCATGGCACGGAAAGTCTATACAAGCACATTTCAAGTTATACTGAATAACTATATAAGATGGGTACCAGGTCATTCAGGTATCGATGGTAACGAAAAAGCCGATGAACTCGCCAGAGCCGGTGCAGACAACATGGCCCAGAATCATTCTGCGGCATCAGCAAACAGCAGGCGTATTCTATCATAAACGCCAAATATACATCATTGGCTATTAAGAGATGGAAGACCACGACTGGTCCAAGACACTCGAAAGCCATAATAAAGGGCTATGATAATAAAGTATCCAAAGAACTTCTGGAGCTCAAAAGATACAAAACCTGTGCAGTAGGTAACAAGAGTCCTCACCGGACACTGCAAACTGAACAAACCTATGTTCAACCTTAAATTCGGCAAGAACACAATATGCAGTCTCAAAACCACCGATATAAACTATGAAAATCACTAACTAATAGTAACTGCCAAGTTGTTCGTACCTCTATTCGCACTCAAGTGAAGTTCTCATCTTATTCCTACCTTTTATAATCCCACTATTCGTTAATATTTATCAATCGATCAATAGTATTGCGTTACCGGCATAACCAGTCAAAATAATGTCTATTAACTTATTATTATTAATTAGTATTGTCGCCACATTAAAAACTCTTATTTATTTTATTAAAAATAGGGACAAACTATAATAGATGATAACACAGTTCACTGTTTAATAAAAACAAGTTAATAGACATTATTTTGACTGGTTATGCCGGTAACGCAATACTATTGGTCGATTGATAAATATTAACGAATAGAGGGTTTATAAAAGGAGAAATAAGATGAGAACGGGACTTGAGTGCAAACAGAGGTACGAACAACTTGGCAGTTGCTGTTAGTTAGTGATTTTCATAGTCTATATCAGTGGTATTGAGACTGTTTCTAACATTAGTTAACTGTGTTATCACCTATTATAGTTTGTCCCTATTTTTAATAAAATAAATAAGAGTTTTTAATGTGGCGACAATATTTATCTACCTACATTTTGTAAAAGATTGTGTATTATGAGTCACATTTCACCCGAGCGAAGCTGGATTTTCATCTAGTAATAAATGATAATGAAACTATATAAAACAAAACATTCAAAACTTAATGACTTATGGTCGAATTTCGACCAAAGGGTCTCTTGTTTCAATTAATTAGTAAACAAATCTTGCAATGAAATTCTCTCACAGACTGGATTTGGACTTTTGCACACATATTAGAAACCGTATCTATCTAAGCGCACGGTAGTGCGCGGGAAAGTTTTGCAGTCCAAAGCACTCCAGTGCTATATTTATACGAACCATTTCGAGACATTTTTAGACCGCCTGAATGAATAAACTAACACTGAATGTGATAAACCTATTGAAATGGAATTTTGTACACGTCTGAAGGGCCCACTTACTACTCCTTAAACCAAATGTAAAAACTCTAACTTTAATAGTTTACGAAAAATTTAAATGATAAATGTTACATTTTGCCTGAAAATCGTAAATTTTGGGGGTGACTAACTGAATGACAGATAGATCATCAAACATTGATTTTTCAGCTTCTAGAGCACCAGCTAGAAATACGAAATTTGGTACAGGGCTAGGATTTAGCAAAATGTGCTAGCGTCTCAATTTCTTGATTCTGTAACCAGGATTGGCTCCAGAGAAGGGAACTCTTCACCGATCAACAGTGCAGATGCGAAACTTTATATACGCAATAAATGCCTAAAATGGCTCCAAACGAGGGAGCTACCTAAAGGTCAACAGAACAAACAAGAAAATTTATATATGCATTTTACTATGGTAATACGTTCTATAGTTCACCATTTAATTTAAAGAAATGAAATTAGCCAATCCCTCCTTTTGGTGGTAATGACTTGGCCAATAGTGGGAATTCCATAGAATTAGGTTAATATTTAGGTATAAAGCTTTTATCTATAATTTTGGCTAATTAAACTTCTAGAGACAGTAGAGGATTTCTTCACTGTATAAGAAAATTACTGTTATTCAAATTTCAATGCATTCCAGGAAACCTTTAGTTTTTTCATTTAATAAAGAAAAAGTGATCTGACAACATATTACAATGTATATGTATTACAGTCAACCCTGAGTTAGTGAGAACTGGGTAAGCGAGAAATCTATTTAAATGAGAGTAATCGCTTATTCCCGTCATTTTCAGGGTTCCATTCCTCAAAAGGAAAAAAGGAACCCCTATAGGCTCACTTTGTTGTTCGTCTGTTTGTCTGTGAAGACCTTTTCCACAGGAACCCGTGGAGGCATCAAGTTGAAATATTACCAGATACTTATGTTACCAAATATTGCCTTTGATTTGACAAAATTTAAACATTTCGCAGGTAAATCAAAACCTACACTGTACTTCCCATTAATCATGAAATTTGATAAGAAGCAAAGTCTCACTGCACAAGTAAGGGGCCTTTATAAATTATATATATATATAATATAGTGTGACATTATGTAACATGGCCTGCTTTTTGTTGATTTTAATACCTACTTTTGCATAAATATTTTTATACACACAAAACGCTCGTCAAGTTCACATTAAACCATTCAGAAGATTTACATTGTGACATTGTTGAACTTGAGGCTAAATTGTAGTTCATTTTTATTAGTGACGAAAGACTTGCCCATGCATTCACATTCATATTTTTGATCTGATTGTTATTATATGAATTAGAACATATATTTTTCCAATCGTTAAGTTTTTGAGTTCTGTTACTCCAGTAGAGTTCATTATGTAAAATATAATTTTTACATGAGTTACTGATAATCAACCTGCTATGAATTGAAAATAATAATATGTACCATTTTAATACCAACACCCAATTTTGGGAGTGTCAATAGCAATCAGCACCGTGGATCGAATGTCGTCTGTCCGCGGTACGCCTGAGCGATGATATGGGCAGTAAGCATTTATGTATACATCGGTGTCAACATCCAGAGGCGGTTTATGCACCATTTTCAATACCACAACTAATAATATTATTCGAAATCATAATAGTTATGAGTTTGGACATTTATTCTATAATAGGAGAAACGCACTTCTGTTTAAAATGTTACGCTTTCATTGAAATTTAACACAAAATAGATTTTTGAAAACAGAAATCTCTCGGTCTTACAGTTGTTTTTTTTTCTGTCAGGCCATTGGAATAGATCTGTGGTAATCAGTCTGTCCATACGATCTGTATGAAGTCTACATTTAGTTTACAACGCCTTTTGGAACTCAGTTAAAACAAAAACTGAAGACAGATGAGTTTCTAATCTGGTGTGATCATCACCAGCGACGTCTCTAGCCATTGTTTAAAAATTGATTACTTTTGCTGAAAAATTCTTAGAAGACTAAAGAGTTAAATACAGTTTATTTAAGAAGAAAACTTAGTAACTATCACCGACTGCATATTGCAAAGACGCCAGGATATGCAAGATGAGGTATGACAGCGTAACATCATTACATGCAATGTGCTAGTGCGATATTGCGATAGACCATGATCTTCTATTGCTATGTTTTTTTTGTATGGTGTTGTTATTGTGTTGAAAAATTATATTTTGAATTTCCGTAGAAACATACTTGCCCGTTGCCCGTTCATTATGGGCTTTTAACACCAGGCAAAACCATCGATTCGGATCTCTACTGCCAACAACTTAAGGAATTGATTAACAGAAAAGAAGTAGTATTTTTTGTCTAAATTAAGAGAGTTTGGTTGGGAAGTGTTATGCATCCACAATATAGTCCCGACCTTGCACCCTCAGATTTTCACCTGTTTCGGTCTCTTCAGAATTCTTTGGCTAAAGTTAGGTTACCATTAAGAGAGGACTGTCAAACTACTTGTCCCAGTTTTTTGATAAGAAATCCCAAGATGTCTACAGCAACGGGAATATGTCACTACCTACAAGATGGCAACAAGTTATCGAAAAAAATGGCATATATATATATTATGATTAAGTGTAATTAAATTTATAAAAAAAATGTCTTGAATTTGTATATGAAATGCAAAGAAACCTTTTCCCCAACCTTTTATGTAAGTATATATATTTCTTACATTGACTTCTTCCATATCTATATTTTTGTAATTAACGTTTATATCTGTTAGCTTATTAACTCTATTTCGAAATGTCATGATTTTTTCTATTTAAGATTAAGATTTCAATTATTCAATGTCAACCAATTTATAATAGATTTTATTGTCATATTCACGTCATTTTGTATACGAGATTTGTCATCCAAAGTAAAGATGATCGTTATAAGAAAGTGATAAGAATATGTATGAGCCAGATTTAAGAGGCTTTTACGTACGTGCGTTTATTACCATATTTTAATCGCCGTAACACTGTTCTTACCAAGACCAATTTATTGGTCTAGTTTAGCGTGCTACTTTTTAGTGTATGATCTAAGTAAATTGTGTCGTGAACTCATGGACGTTTTAAGGGCCTGCTTACAGTTTTACGGCGAAACAAAAAAGGATCATGAATTCAAAAGCTTATCCTATCCCATGCTATCGACCATATTTGGCATTTATATATTCGATATTATTTGATTGGAACAGTTTTGAACAGATTATAATTCATAACAAGTGAGGTACCTATCGATATTTTAGCAATTCTCTATGTATCAGAGCTATTATGGAAATGAAATTGGAAATTAGTAATTTCATTTACGGATATTTGATCTGTCACGACGATAAGTACTTACGTGTATTGTACCTGCGTTTGTTCACATGTTTTTTTTTCTGTTGCTAATATATAATCGATAATAAAAACCTCAGGTTAAAAAGAGTTTGTGTTTACCTTCGTTATTTTGTTCAGTACGAAAATGAAAGATAAACATCATGTGAATAATCTCTTTAGCGTCTTGGGTCCTAACAGAAGGACACCGGACTGCTCGACTTAATTTTAAACTTTTTTGTGACAAAAATATCAGAACATAGCGATAATGATTTCCAAAAATACTATTTAAAATCGTCATTAGTCATCTGCTTAAAAAATTTAACAGGAAACATGTCGCTGCCAGTGATACTTAAAGAAAGAATCCAGTAGGAACATAACAAAACAATCACTATTTAAGCTTTCACTGGTGTAAAGGTACCTCTGTGATAGAAGGAAAAATACAATAAAACAACAACTTTTCTTCACTATTTGTTTACAAGAACTCGTCGTACAGCGTGACGAATTTTTGACGACGGGTCTTGTAAAATTACAGATAATAAATATAATATTATTCTATACTTACATAAGTTCAGTATGAGAAGAGCTCTCGAAAACTGTATTCGTTTAACAAACTCGTACAAGTTGTACGTTTTAATGTATAAGGGCAGAATGAACCGTATCTAACAGTATCTAATTACTCAGATTGGATTGTTTATCGTAATTAAACAGCGGAATTACACGTCGGTAGAAACAGGGATGTACGGTAAATAAATAATTGAAGGAGTTACTTACAGGAACATTTCTGGGGCACCTTGAAACAATATACGTTGGCTGGATGGTAGTAAATTTACGTAAGGAGTTACCTGGATGGTAGCAGGCGTCGGGTAACTCCACTTACCATCAATCTTGCGAGTCGGAGTCGCGCGTTTATCAGGCGCCGCGGTGCGACACGGCCCGGTGCGAAGGCGGTGCGGTGCGGAGGAACGCGCGCTAAGTGGCCCGCGCACACTGCGGTAACTGCTATAATTTTGAAGCCAGGAAGTTAGAGTTAACGTGAGTTACCTGCTTCTTTGTCTTAAAACACTCTGAACTAAAAAGTGATTAGTTACAGGCTTAGTAAGTATCACTAGTACTGGTAACGTTAGTAGTTATTAGCCTTCTATTATTTTTTGATAGTTGAGTAAGTATTCATTTCAATGCTACGAGTATAACAATATCAAGGTTGCCTATAAATATACTTAATATTGGAACAGACAGCGTGTGGACATCGTGGCGTGAGCTAGTTGTAATGTACTAGCTATAATATTCAATTCAAATTCAAATTTTTAACTTTCACCGTTCACGCCTCGCCCGCTATCTGCCCCAGCCTTTACACTTAAGTTAGCAAACTAGCAAGCCTCAAAGTAGGAGTTTCCGTGTTACTCGTCTTCGAGAACCTTTATTATATAAAAAAAAAATTAATCGAAAACATCGTCGAAAAATGTATTCCAACTGAAGAACAACTGCGATTTAATAGCGAAACGTGAGCAGCATTAAAGGCATTCCTTCTAAAAGATTATAGTTATTTATGTGGTTGGACTCAGAGATAGATTAATGTGATCCAAATATTTCGTACATAGGTATTGCATTAGTTCCGCCTCTGAAGTAGGCACGTACCAGTATTCACAAGCTATTTCAAATATTTAACACAAATGTCATGTCAGCTAATATGTTTTTTTTTCATCTTCTGTCTTTTATGTCTTTCTTTTCTTATTTTTATTTTATCTTTTAACCTTAACAAAATGATAAAACAGTGTTGTATTACATTATTTCACTAAATATGTGTTATTAACTTATCTGGTGATTTCAAAGAGTGATCGTGAGTTTGTTTGCCCGATTTCTTCTCCCAAGGCTCAACTACTTGGAAACGGGCGGTTATAAATCGACGTTATTTTTCATTAATAATGTACATTTGTGCAACCACTTATATAAATTTATTTATATAAGTGACCTATTTGAAAATAAAGAATTTGATTTGATTTGATTCTCAGGTAGCGATCTTACCTATTTGTAACACGGTATTATTTATTATTTGTTTTACTTTCGTAACGTTGCGGTGACTTTGTGTTGATCTATTATTTTTAGATAAAGAAGACGATTTCAAGCAATGTTTAAAGAATTTTATGAAATAAAGATATTTGATTTGACGGTGTAGGACTAACTTTTTGAAGTGATAACTTCTTATAGGAGAGTAAAACGCTTAGTTGCGTAACGCGTTATGACACCAGTCTGTCTGGCGTTTAAGTTATCATTTCTGTCGGGCGTTCCGAGAGGCACACGTTTCTTTTTAAAATTATAACGTTAGCTTTAGGCAATGCAACATAATTTGTGATATTTTTATTTTATTTACATAGTGATGGACAGAAAAAAATTGGCATTTGTATGTATTATTATGAATAATAAATACACTGATATTGGGTTGATATTGTCTGTGAACGGTTATGACGTAACTAAATTCAGCGTGGGCGCCCCTCGACTAAAGTTTGTCTAAGTTTTCTCTAAGCTCCTTGTCATAGACACGTGTATGAGCTTTCATTATCGGAAAGTGATTGTGATTGGCTACTCTGGGTCAAATGTGGGGTCTGCAGTGTATAAAGTTAAATTCTGTAAAAAAAAATTGTTTTACAAATATTAGGCCCACGACCTAACCAGATAACTATAAATTCATGACAACTTTACTTTTCCATACCTACTAACTTCGCATACTTACTAGTTTCAGTGTACGTAGTGTAAGTAATGACATATTAACATCTTAAACTCAAATTAAATATAAATATCTAATGAAAGTTAGACCATTTATTACATCATTAAATTGTTTTATATTTAAACACAAGAAGATCATCTTATCGGTCTACTTTCAACGGTTGGTAAATGGCGATGTGGGTACATGTACTAAATCAATGAATCTTATGATGAAATGGCACAAGCGTCGGTCAAATAGGGAATGGTCAAATAAGTTATCTGGGGGCACGGCAGTGCCCCCGCCAAGTCGAGCAAAAAAGCGCCACGGCCATACCATCCTTTTCTCGAAGCAGTTTAGGCCATTTTCAACCCCCTATAATTTGGTTGTGGATAAAACTAGAAGCTTGAATTTTCAGTTACCAAGCAGGCATTGTATAAATACAGTATATTTCAAATTTCATTCAATTTGAACCAGTAGCTTAAGAATTATAACTAGTCAAAGTTTCTTAATTTTGAAAGTCACTTACTGACTGACCGATCATCAAAATTCTAAGGCACTTCTAGCAGACATAGCTTGTTCAAATTTAGAATACAATTAGTGTTTAGTGTATAAATCAAGGAAAAACTAAAATATTTTGTAATATCGGTCCAGTTTTCTGGATACACCAACTGTATAAATAACTTTGTAATCCTATATAAATATGTATTATTACAAAGTTATATTTGCAGTGAATGAATCAGTGTATGTATATATCCTACTCCTACCAATATTATAAACGTGAAGGTTTGTGAGGATGTATGGATGTATGGATGTTTGTAACTCTTTCACGCAAAAACTAGTGTATGGATTTTAATGAAACTTTACAATAATATATTTTATATATCAGAATAACACATAGGCTATAATTTATGAAGATATTGTGCATATTGGCCAAAATGTAACGAAAAATGTTAAGTAAGTCGGAAAAAAATCTGTCATCTGCGAGCTATTCTGGCGCGCCGCCGCCGTGGGAAAACTGTAAAAGTTACACGAATATAATGTACGTTGGAATTGTTTCTCCTAAATAGTTGTTAGGTTAGCTAATTACGTAATAACTTAAGACAAAAGGTCCCTTAAGTAGGGAATGAATAAATTAATCGACTTGGTATTACATGGATCTCACAAGTTTTTACGGTAGAAGAGCTGAGTGGCGAGACTTGGTTTTTTTAACAAGTTTTGTTTTGATGGTATAGAACTGTCTACTACATTCCTTGACAACAGCGCAGTCTTCACGTACCTAAACCTAACAGTATTCATTCCCGTTTGGAATGTTTGGGTACTCTTTGTTTTAAGAAGAGAGCGGTGAAGGTATTAGGACAAGAGTTTTTCCAATATACTCTAGACTACCTATTCATAAGTTCACTCAGACTTGTTTGTAAAATACTAGACTAAATTATCACGTGCAAGTTTTTTCAAAAATATATTACTACTAACAGAGCCTCGCGGTTTCACCCGCGTAAGTCCCGATCCCGTGGGAATATCGGGATAAAAAGTAGCCTATGCCTTAATCCAGGTCTCCAGCTATCTACATACCAAGTTTCATCACAATCGGTTCAGCGGTTTTTGAATGAAGGAGTAACCAAAATCCATCCATCCATCCATCCAAACTTTCACATTCATAATATTAGTGGAATAATAATGGGTATATTTAGAAATAAGATATAGAATGAGATAAATATATCAGAACTATACCTTATACTATGTTTAAATCATTTTACGAGTACACATCATATACTTGTACATGTGTAATGATTGTATTAAGTAACATAATTAAGTGTTAAGTTAAGTTTGTCTAGTAGATTCATTAGTGGTTATTTCTATTAGTAGCGAGAGCAATTGTCTCACACTTCTCTCGGCAGTAAATTAGGAGTTTCAAGTAGTTAAGGTGGCTACCTACTTTCATGGGGGCGTACTGTTTTAAAAGTTAAGTGTCTGATGTGAACGCACTTTGAACTTAATAAAATACGAACTGCTTAAGTTAATTTATCTCTTTCTTTCAAATATTTTTATAAGACTGATTTTTAAGACATTCGTTTAGAGACCTATATGAAGATTTTCACTGTATCAAGTGTATTTCAAAATGTCATCAACTTGGTATTGATTTTTATACACTCACTTTATACATTCTTTAACATGTGTCAGTTCTTCTTTCATAATTCAGTCTGTCCTTCTCTGGAACGCCTTTCCGCAAGGAATCAGGATGGCACCTAGTGGCCTATCATTTAAAGCAAAGGTTCGTGCTCTCCTTTTCCTTTTTCACTCATTCTTATCTCACCTTTTAATGCACCTACTTCATTCATTTCTACATCACCCTAAGGTAGACTGGCAGAGAATGCCTTTGGCATTAAGTCCGCCTCTGTACACATTGTGCATAAAGTTTTGAAATAAATAAAAAAATACATCTGCCAACAAACTGCTCTGTAGTTTGGCAGAAGTAAAAACTGTTACTCCTCCTTCGCGCCTTTTCCCAACTAAGTTGGGGCCGGCTTTCAGTCTAACTACGATATGGTCAAAACTTCGATGTTTTACGTGAAGCGACTGCCATCAGACCTCCACAGCCCAAGTACTAGATGATATCAAAGTTCTGTAGTTAGCTAAGATTGTCGGACTTTTTAGAGTCTGAGCTCCAACTACCCGTAACCAATGCCACAGAGGTTCGTATGGCAACCGTACAACCTGTTACTAAAAATGTATATTTGCTGAGAATGAACACTTTTTAATTTATTTTTTCATTTGTGCAAGGTGTATCAATCTACTTATATTTGGAAAGCAATTCACATTTACTTGTATTCAGATAATTATCGATAATCTGAATACTGCCTTCATTTTATTGTAATTACGGATAATTATACAACACCAATCTTTATTATTGTGTTCATTGAAATGTTCGGTATATTACTTCTATTGGATAACGTTCTCTATTTAGGGATACACAAAAGGTTACCTAAAAGTCCTTTAATGGTTATTCGGACCTTTACACCTAGTTAGAGAGCTACAGTTTACGATAAATCTACACGCTAACGTTGTTTTATGTAGCTTTCTCACGGAGCCGCTGTCAGCTAAAGTATTGATAAGTTTGCGAGTCAACGCAGACGTAAACTACGGGAACTTATACTAGAGATTCTGTTTTATCCCATACCCGAGTAAACTGTATTGGTATAGACTGCACGGATGGTGATAAAAATAATTGTGATGTACAAATAGCTATAGTTGTTGCTCGTCTAGGTGTTCTTTGTGTCCGTTCTTTGAATGTTTGTAAAATCCCCCGCGAGACAGGACTCATTCTTAGAGCGGGAGTTATCCTCTTTAGATATGAATATACATAATGTAGACATGGCAGCTGTTGTTACCTGTTGTTGTAGTATTTATGAATATTGTTATATTTAATTGACTAAATATAATTATGTTGACTATTTTTGTAATTATTACTATTATAATAATACTTCCTTTTCTTCATTCCGAATATTATGGATGTATTATAATACCTTTTTTTTCATGCCAGGTCAACTAAATATCAAGCTAAGGCAATTAGTAGGTCTTACAACCTCTGTTTTAATCATATTGTGGGGTTAGAAGATGTCAGTGTGTGAACAATACCGCTTTAGTAAATCCAAGATCTTGGTAGGAGAATCTGAGGCTAAGTTATTAAGAAAAAAATGGTTATTGCGGGGCCGTTCGCTTTGTTATGTTAATTTGCAGATATGGGGCCACTATTCAGTTTCGAGTCTGTCTTATTCCTGCTCGGTCACTTAAAAGCGCCCAATTTTCTGAAAAAGCCCGTCTCTCTCAGCAAAGGGTTGGTAATATTATTTGGATTAGCTTTGTAATGCAAGCTTCGTCCTTGAATATTTTCAATATTGTTGAGAACGAGGTTATAAGTCCCTTCCATCATAAGGGATGGATCCTCCAAATAGATGATCATGCGGGCCGTGGATCAACGGATTGTGTGGGGATGTCTTAGCTAGTATTGTAAATGTTCTCTGTTCTCTTTTTTATTGACACTTTTCACAATTCATAATTAAACTAAGAATAGGTGATCATTAATTTTGGAATTCGGTGACGGGTATGCGATCTCTTTATAACCCTCTTTTATCATGGTGAAGTAATTAATAACTAGTGATTATTAATACATATTCTGATATTTAACATCAAATGAAAATGACGCCATTTGCCACACATCAGAGCTTGTGTTTATGTGCAATAGTAATTAGCGCTCGAAGGCAGCTGAGGCAGGTTATTTATTGAGCCAACTGTTACCGTTCACCTGTGAAGGTAACCGCAAAAGGCATGAACTGAAAGACTCTTATGTGTTATATCTTAAGATATGATGTAAATAATTCGATTGTTTAAAGTGTTTACTAAAGACTTGTGTTATATATAAACTTGCACAGTGAGGAACTTAAGTAGGTACCTCCAATTTCTACCTTAGCCATTAGAGATGTTTCATAAAATATTTATTAGGACGACGTTCCTTATCGCACATTACAGACGCTGGGCGGCGGCGGTGGGCGGCGAGACGGATAAAAGTGTTAGCGCATCGGAAAATGCAGACCGATGCGGGTTGATTAATTTTATTTACACCAAATGTGGATTCTGCGATACTACTGTAGCTGTTCGGGTAACTTTCACAGATGAAGCAAATATAATTTCGAGTTTTTTTGTTATGTATTTGTGCAAATGTACGAGATGAGTGAATGAATATTCAGATATGTATGTGTGCGGGCTGCGTCCCGACGCTTTTACTTAGAACATTAAAAGAGTGTGCAACCAGCTAGCGAGTTTGACTGACGTACTTCGCTCCTATAACTCACTCACTCACACTCAAAATATTTCTATATTTTGATACAAATTATTAAATGTGTTAAAAATATTTATGTACAGCGAAAGGAACTTCGTCCCCACCGGGGCTCTCAAACACACCCCACGCGGTCTTTTATTCCTATAGGTATACTTCGTGTTTCAGTCTTGTCAGCCCTAATGTATTTTATGTTTATGATTTAATGTTTACAAAAACTGGTTTAATTAGTATAGATTTATAATATATTACTATAAATCTATACTAATTAAACTAAAGAGGCTCTTGGCTAAGTGGTAACCGAGTAGGTTAGCATATTACAAAGTTAAGTTATACTAGCCAGGTCAGTCTAGGATGGGTGACCATTCTTAACACATTGAGACCCCTCCGTGCCTCGGAGAGCACGTTAAACCGTCGCCGTCGGTCCCAGGTGCCATACAAACATCTGTGGCATTTGTTACGGGTAGTTGGAGCCCTAAAAAGTCCGACAACCTGGTCGCGGGTTGTGCAGGTCTGATGGCAGTCGCGTCACGTAAAATATCAAAGTTCGGCCGTATCGTAGTTAGACTGAAAGCCGACCCCAACTTAGTTGGGCAAAGGCGCGGAGGAGGATGATGATTATAATATATTACTCCATATAAATGTGCTAAAATGCTACATAATCTACGTAACTGCATAGATTAATGGAAAATATAACCGTATTTTGTATAATTACCTATGGTTCAGTCAAGATCTACGGTGTGGTGTGAGTTAACTTGTCCACTGCATCGTGTACGAGGCCTGTGATCGATCACAACGATTAATGAGGGATGTATCACGTCTTGACGTTTATGCCTCTAATGATACTAATATGTAGATAGTAATAGATAGTAACTTTTTCTAGGCAGTTTTTGTGTTCAATCGTTTATTGTGATACAGATATAGAAGTATATCAAAGCAGACTGCTAATATTTGGGGATAAATTCCGTTTTTTTTTCTCTTGTGGCGACTTCCACATACAGCAACAAGAAACATCTACAACCTACTAATCCTGCATCGCGCTATGAGAGTTCTCGCGTCGATTAGTATATATACAACTTCCCAACATCAACCGTTGGGCCGCGGCCCGCCAGGCATGATCACCTCGCCTGGTCGGAGGATCCTCCCTTTGTGTTGGAGGGACATGACACCCGTCCCTACACACTCTCAAGCTCAAGCTTCTAAGTCAACGCAATCAAAAGATAAGGCCATTTAAGCTATATATATATTACTAGCTGTGCCCGCGACTTCGTCCGCGTGGAATAGTGTATTTATATCGAATCAACAGCCTAAAAAATAAGTTTCAAGCTTCTAGCTCTAAATATGACGATACTTCCATACAACTTTTCATCCCCACCTTTCGACCTCTTACACCCCTTTTTTCACATTAAAAAGTCGGTTCAGTAGTTTTGGCGTGAAAGGGCCACAGACAGACAGACAGAGTTACTTTCACATTTATAATATTAGTAAGGAAGTAAGGATTTTAAAATAGGAACTTCCCATTGACCTAGAATCATAAAATTTGGCGAGAAGCAAAGTCGCTCAGCACAAGTGACAGGAAAAATTCGAAAGTGGTTAATTTATAGTTATATCACATAAAAAATATGTTTTGACTGGTGAATGACTTTTCAGAAATAAACTTTTTTTAAAATAAAATGGTTTCACTGAATAATAGTAGTATCAGGGTCCAGCGCTTGCATGAATAATGTAGTACATCTTATTAATAAGTCCTAATTCTCTATTACTCCAAGATAGTACTATCCCGTTCTAATTAAAGATTATCCTTCCGTTTTAATGACCGATTAAAGATTGATTTCCAACAAAGTAATGCCAAGAGATAAATGCAATATATGGAATTTTTTTCTGTCTGTTTACCATCATGTAAATGAACAAAAATACCTTCTTGCGATCTAGATTTGAGAATGCAAAGGATTTAAACTTCACAATAACCTTTAAGATGTTTAGTTAGTACGTTATATTCTATAAATTGCATTAGCAATTCCGACTCAGACAATTCAAGACGATGCAACGACATTTTTTAATAATATTGAGATAAATATAAGGAGTTGCTATCACTTAAAGAAATTTTGTTCGGTTTTGTTTAAACTTAAAACTTATCAACGCTACAGCGCTGAAACAATCATCATTTGTCTAACCAAACACTAGGAATGGGCAGCGCTGCAGCGCACTGGGGCGTGAAATTTTTCACGATCAAAAGGTCGCAAGCGCCGTGATTTTCATGGCACTTATGTGTTTCGTTCATCGAACCTATGCTGGATGAGCTAATATAGACTAAATTAAAAAACAGAACGGACATTTAACTTAAATAAGAACTCGTGTTAAAATAAACAAAAAAATATATTGAATTTGTTTATTAATTTAAAACTTAAAAAAAACGACAATAAATAAATAAGTGTTAAACTTTGGCTGGTCTTTACTAATGTAACGTTACAAATTAAATCAAATAATTTATTGCCATTGAACCAATTATAGGTATTTTTGAATTATCAGTGACTAAGTCAGTCGTGCAGCTAGTCGCATGTTCCAATAAGTTAGATCCTGTGGAGAAAAACAGGCAAGAAACTCCAAGGACACTCTTTTTTCAACACCTTTTTTTTTAAATCTCTGGTTACATATCTTATAAGCGCAAATGAAATGTGAAGACAATGTAACGTATTGTTTTAAAAATATAATCAGTCGCGCAAATTACTACTATAAGTACGTAAGTAATAGCAAGTAAATAATGAAATGACCAGCTCCGACCAGCGGCATTCGATCACGAGCATGATTCAAGCGCCAGCCATCGTCCACCTCAACCATATTACAGAGAGCCGAACGACCCAACACACACGCCACCATCGGCAGCACTTCTAGGCGAACAAGGCCGAATTTCTGTTCTGCAACTTTTTAATCTCTGATAAATTAGTTCCTGCTTACAGTTCTTCCTTAGTGAAAGCGAGACAGCGCGAGGTGCTATTCATTGATAGAAGTGAGATAGAGTTATTGTTTTAATGGCGAAAAACATGTACAAGGTACTACTAAGAATTTAAACTTTTCTCTTATTTTACTGCAATCTGCTACAAAATCATGTTATAATGAGTACTAATTTTTGTTTTTGATTACCCGAATGTAATATAATGATGCAAAAATAACTCGCTAGTATATTTTTACGTTTTCTAACAAATACGAAACGCTCGCTGCTAGCTACACATGCGCCAGTGTACACTGAACCACAGTTGAAGTGCGTATGAGCTCGTTGTAGCTCCGGGACCACAACTAAGTTTGACAAATTTTGTGTTCCAAACGCCATATCTAGTACGTAGTACATTTATATCGATGAATATACCGTACTTAGTGAACGATGAACGTTTTTGAGTATAAATAACATATTTATTATGCTTACGTTGTAAAGATATTTAAAAAGGTGTGCGTAATTCCGGGAGGGAAAGAGGGGGTGGAATGCCTTATTTATACTGACTGAAGTGCTCTTTCAGGATGTTCATACAAGAGTATGTGTGGGTATTTAGCAACGTCACATTAAAGAAGGGCGTTTAATTGTCCATTTGCATAACCCAAGGGGTCACGAGGGACTGAAAGATGTCGTTTTAAGGTTCGGCTCCTCAAAAGGAAAAAGGACTCTTATAGCATCACTTTGTTGTCCGTTTGTCTGTCTATCAAGACCCTTTTTCTCAAGGACTGAACGGTTCAAATTTAAAGTAATACCGAATACTAATGTCTGCAGATCGCAGACAGGTCTCTTAAAGCTGGAAATCGAGCTTCTAAGTAAAGGCAATTAAAAGATACGGTCATTAAGCCTTAGATTTAAAAAAAAATGAACATTTTGCAGGTGGATCAAAACCTATAGGGTACTTCCTATTGACCTAGAATCATGCAATTTGACAACAAGCAATATCTGACAGCACAAGTAAAGGAAAAAATTCAAAATTCATTCATTTCTTGTTAATCGCATAAAAAAAAATATATGATAACTTACACTTCGCGGTTGGAAAGTTGACTTTGTCATAAATCGCTGTATCGGTGGTTATTTTTCGAACTGCAAAGTCTATCTTTCGGAAAAGACGTGCAAAAGTCTTCAAGAATTGACCCCGGCCGGTGTAAAACAATCTTGATTGGTTCATGGCTGGTCTTAAATAGGGTATGCAATATAAAAAATATAAAAGCTATAGACTTCATATTTCAATTTGAATTCCATATTATTCTTATAACATATCGTATTTATCTTCTATATTCTTTTCATAACATATTGTGACGTCCGATAATCTTTCGGGTGTCGATCAAAACTGTCTGGTAAAATATTTGAACCTTTTCTAATATTATTTTTGACATTTTTAAATTCGTTAGAAAAAGAACAGAAGGGAGAAGCGGTTCAGCGAGCAGATTGGACTACTGTCAAGTTGCTGTACCATATCTTTAAAGCCATTATAAAGTTATTGTATTTAATGTAGCTGTTAATAATATAATGCAGTTCAGTTCCTAATATAAATAATTATTATTCCCTTAGCTTCTATCAATTCTTAACCTCCTCCGAGAACACCCGATCCCCAAATCCTCTCAGACGGCTGAGGTCCTAAAGGTACCGTGAAACGCTATACAACAACATATCTTCAACATTATAATATATTCCTTTAATTAAATGTGAGCCAAAAATGTAAGTCAATTCAGCGACTCCCTTGCACAAAAATATAAAAGTGCTTATTTTAAGAAAGTGGTTGCAACGTAGCACTGTTTTGAATTGTTGTTGCGACAAACAGATGCCTTGTTAGATTCAACAAACTTATTTATGAAATATTTTTGGGCAAGATTACAACTGACAAATTGATCTAAATCTACGGATCAGAATAGGGAACATGGGATATTTTTATTTCTATTTTTTTTCCAAGACCCATGAACAAAAACATAAATGTGATATTCGCTAGTTTTGTGTTGCATATGTTCATACCTAATTATACAAAAAACTCGTTAAACCCTTCACAAGATCTACATAGTAACAAGGTAAAACATGACGCTAAAGTTTAGTTTGTTTCCTTTTTTAGTGACGAAGAACTTGCCCACACATTCACATTTACGTTTTTGATCTGATTTCAGATATTTTTGTTTGTATACCTTTCAGCTACATATTGACTTGGAAGCTTACTTATAAAACTCAAATACGGCCTGATTGATTTTATTAATTTGTTTTCTGTTTTATTAATTACTCGGACTAGAATATATTTATACGAGTATGTCTGGGAAGACTTTACAAACATAGACACAACGCACACAAAGATCACGTAAACTTGGGACAACTATTTGAGGATTTCACAAATATTTGTATCGTTTGGGAATCGAACCCCTTACACTCGCCGCAGCGTAGTAGCAAAGCGACTACTTCAACCATTGCAGCAGCCGTGTATTCATCATAATTCACTATCATTGTATCCGTATACAACATTTCTTGGCCGCGCTGATTACTGAGGAGTCTCATCACCTGGAGTCGAGTCCTGGCGGCAGAAGTCGGGTTATTGTAAATTTAAGCATAGTTTTATCATTATTCACCGTAGTGTTGACTATTGAGGAGTTCCCTCGTCTGAAACCAATCCTGGGCTCAGCAGCCAGTTCATGGTGAACTTTAGAACAGACTGTCGTAATTCAATGCGTATATTAAGTTTGTCGTCTGTACTGCCTACCGTTGGTTCCCTCGTCTGGAGCCAATCCTAGGCACTTTAGCCAGTTCTAAAGTTTATAAAGTTTCGTATCTGTACTGTTGACCGATGAGAGTTGCCACCTCTGGGACTGATTCTGGTCACAACAGTATAGTCATGTCAAACTTTGGAAGAGTTGTAGCTAATCTTGGGCACAGCAGCCAGGTGACGTATAAAATTAGAACAGACTTGGATAATTCAATGTGTAGGTATATAAAGTTCCGGGTCTGTACTGTTAACTGTTTAGGAGTTTCCTCGTCTGGAACCAATTCTGGCAACAGCAGATCGTGGTAAATTCTAGAACATACTTTTTTATTATGGTTTTTTTTTTTATTATTTTTGTAAAAAGACAACTCCCGCATTAGGAATTACTCCTGTGTCGCGGGGGACTTTAGAAACATTCAAGCAACGGAACAAAAAACACCCAGACTAAGGTGGGAATCGAACCCACGACCTCTGGCTTAGCAGTCAGGGTCACTAACCACTAGACCAACAGGCCAACCAGAATAGGTGGTAAACGAGCAGACGGGTCACCTGATGCCCATGGACACCTGCAACTCAAGAGTCACAAGTGCGTTGCCGACCTTTACTGTGGGAGTAGGTGAAGGCAGGGAAGAGGGAGAGAATAGGGGGAGTGGAGGGAAGAAGCGAGGAGCGGGAAGGGTTAGGACCTCCGGTAATCTCACTCAATCGGCGAAACACAACATCGTTGTATGAGGTCGGTTTTCTGTGAGGCCGTGGTATCATTTCGGTCGAGCCAGGCTACTTACTTACCCGTCCCGGCTGGAGGCTCCACGTGCTGGCTTTGCCGCCGTGGAGGCGCTCCAGCCGGTCATCGTCGAGTGGGCAGGGCGGCAGCACGGGACCCTTTCCTTCCGACTGACGCAGGTTCTGTCCGGGCACGGCTGCTTCGGGAAGTACCTGCACTCGGTCGCTAGGAAGGAATTGAGTCCCGCCTGTCACCACTGCGACTGCAGTGAGGACTCGGCTCAGCACACGCTGGCGTTTTGCCCCAGTTGGGCGGTGCAGCGTCGGGCCCTCACTGCAGTCATCGGAGTGGATCTGTCTCTATCGGCTGTCACACGCTCCATGGCCGGTAGCGACAGGAATTTTACCGCGGTCGCAACCTTCTGTGAAGAAGTCATCTCGCAGAAGGAGGCGGCGGAAAGGGTCGGGGAGGACGACCTCCACTCGGACCTAATTCGCCGCCGGCGAACCGGGCGGCGGAGGCGCGCTTACCAGCGCCTCATGCCGCCCTGAGTGTGGCCGCGGATGGACGGGACGGGTTTTCCCCTCCACCCGCTATAGTGGCCTCCCGCAAGGTGTCGCCTAATTGAGAGGTTTTTTACCCGAAGGTGGTGCCCGTGCTTTTGCGGGCAGGCGCTAGGGGGGGGTCCGGATGTCTTAATGAAAGCTGTTCCTGGATCCCTCCTACTTAAGGCGCAGTACGGCACACCGTGTGGTTTTAGTCAGTTCGATTCCGACACACCGCCCCATCGAAAACCCCGGTGGGGTGACGGCCCGAGGGGGTTTCCACACGCAAAAAAAAAAAGGCTACTTACTTACCCAAAATTTTTGATTTTCAGACAAGGTAATGTTATCTCTTATGAACCATCCGATCATCCCTCAACATAAGATAGTCACAACAACACCACCAATAATGTTCTGAGACAAAGCCGTGTCATGTGTTCATCAATGTGTCCATCTACTTCGGCAAACGGTTGAGCCTATCTTTCTTTCATACCTACAAAATATGTATTTTTTTCGTGTAAATATGCCAGTCAAGCCTATGGTATAATAATAGCATAGACTTCTTTATATTTTTGCATATTTCTGTGAATAGGGATTTTTTATTAACCGACTTCAAAAAAGGAGGAGGTTCTCGTCGGAATGTTTTTTTTTTATGTATGTTCACCGATTAACCCAAGACGCCTTTAGAAATTTTATCGAAATCAGTCGAGCGGGTTTTGAAAAATCAACAAATATCTAAAAATTTTATACATCGATGATGTTTTCGTTTACTCCGAAACATCGCTGTCTCATTGGAGCAGTGCGTTTAGTTGTTATATTTAAACAAAATACATCTACTTTTCACTAAAAAGCACTTTGAAGTCGGTGATGCTTTTTTTAAAGATAATTATAATGTTTATATTTTGTTGCGATAAACACCTAAAATGGAACTAAGCCGGAGCCTTAATAGTTACCTCAACTCAAACCACAATGTAAAATCAGTTTGATGACTAAACATCACAAAATCATGTTAATATTATTAGTACTAATTTCATTTGATAATATTTCAAAAAGTGACCGTGGAGATGTTTAATCAAGGTTGAACACAGTATAAGATTAAATTTAGTTATTGATTTTGTCAAATGTATCAAAAAATACTCGCTACATAATCTTCTCGAGCTGATATACCTGCTTTCTAGAAAATGTTGAATAAAATATGAACTTTAAATTGTGATTTTTACATACGGTAGTATAGATAAACCAACCTTATATTTTTATTGGAAAATGCTATTAATAGCCGCAACAAAATGATGTTTACTCTCAAAATTATAACTTTAAATAAGTTTACAAACAGGAAATGCGTCACTAGACGCTGATTGGTGTATTAAAATACGTTTCGTTTCACGTTATTTTAGTTCGTTATTATTAACAAAAAACTATTTTAATTTAATTAGAAACGTTGCAGTTTGCAGTGATCCTTCATTTATGTTTTTATAACATTTTGATAACAACATTTCATAAATATCATACCTATTTGCATCTTCAATATTATAATCAAAAATATTGAAGCTGTCGACAGTCTCGGCCTTTCTTGTAGCAGAAGCACAGGCCGTATATCTCGACATGCCAATCTTAACGACATAATCCGTCGTGCTCTTGTTACCGCCGGCGTGCCAGCAGTACGTGAACCCAATGGTCTGGTACGAGACGATGGGAAGAGACCAGATGGTATGTGGTTACTGCCATGGAAGATGGGTAGGCCTTTGGTGTGGGACGCAACCTGCGTTGACACCCTCGCGCCATCACATCTTCCAAGTACAGCTGGTTGTGCTGGCGCTGCTGCTGCATCAGCAGAAAGCCTCACACGGCGTAAATACAATAATTTAATTGGTAACTATGTTTTTGAGCCATTTCGGGTCGAAACGCTAGGGTCATGGGGTTCGAGTGCTCGTTCCGTTTATAAGGAATTACGGGCCTTTTTCTTGCACAGAGAATTAGCATTGCCATTCAACGTGGCAATGCTGCCAGCCTTCTGGGAGCACTGCCAGTAGGCGATGATGCGGAGGAATTTTATGACGCATGCATGTAAATAGCCTGTATATTTATATATATTTTAATTAGTCTTATAATTACAGTAAAAATAAAAATGTATAATTAGGCGAGATAATCGACCACTCCACCATAATATTACTTCTTCAACTAACAGAACCAGTAAAAAATTGTCCAAGTAAGTATTTCCATTCGCCTCATACTTCATCATACTAAGGAGGCTGGCTGAATACGATTTCATTAAGAACAAACTAATTATAAAACACACGGTGACGTCCTTATTCAATTATAAGGAGCCTCTCAGCCTTCTGCCAACAGAAGTATTACGTACCTTGAATATATTCATCATACTTTTATATTTCAATCCGAGTACAAATCTCAAGGACCTTCGTTAATTGCGAGCGTTTCATTAAAAGTTTGCGAAGAGCCCCCTGGTGGCCGGGACGTGACTCCGCTCACCGTCTCGTGTCTGTGTGTAACTTATAAATCCATTGATTGTGTACCCATTAGAATGCACTGCGAAAGTTTATTCACCGATCGAACGATTAAAGTATAGTCAGGGCTACATCACTCGCTCGAGGTCGCGTTTTATATACCTACCAATTTACCTTACCGTCCACGGTAAAAATGTCAGTAGGGGCGACAACGCGTAGCGTAGCGAGAGCACGCGCGCACAGCAGAACGGTATTCTCCGTAAATAAAAACAAAATGTCAAATCGAACTTATTATGAAGTGGAGATGTTTTGTTATTGCTAAATGTATTTATTATGTTAAATTGCGTTACTGCTAGATATTAGTGATCTGTAAAATTCTTTAAAAATAAGTTGCAAAAATGATTTTAGCTATTACTTTTTTTTCAATATAATGTAAAAATACTTTAGGTGTTTATTCTTAAATCGCCATTGCCGCGTGGCTTTACTAATAATAAATAAGTGTTATCTTCTCAACAAAAAAATAAATGTTACTTATATATAATATTCTATGCAATGTTGTACTAAATCAGGTTTTGAGTGATTGGCCAGAGTGATGTTGTAATAAATGTAGTCTATTAAACCGTTAATAATAAACCCATAATTTCTACGAAAGGTGACGAACTTAGTAGGTGTGGACTGCCGGCGTATCATTTGTTGTAACTTGTAGGCAAGGCGAATTGACAGCTGCTTCTCTCACACAATATCTAATATAGTTAGAATTATAGTGAAAATAATAATAAGAGCTACTAAAATGTAAAACATATTGAAAGCGCCACGGAATGAGGTTTTTATTTGAGTAGGTAGTTATTTGTTATTTAATATTTTTGTGTAACATAATATTATTTTATACAAAAGTATTAAATTATAAGAGTATATTTCTGTAGTCTACGCAACAGATATTACTAGCAACCCACCCCAGCTTCGCACGGGTA
Organism: Callimorpha dominula; assembly: GCA_949752705.1. Taxonomy (NCBI): domain Eukaryota; kingdom Metazoa; phylum Arthropoda; class Insecta; order Lepidoptera; family Erebidae; genus Callimorpha; species Callimorpha dominula. The sequence continues at coordinate 22,526,402 of OX457003.1, read as the reverse complement.
GCAGAGACATCTTCAACAATCATAATCATATTTCAACCAATTTACACAAAACCTTAACAAATTACATACCTAAACCTTCCTCATAAGTAGCTCTGTCTATTGATGAAAACTGCATCAAAATCCGTTGAGTAGTTTTTGAGTTTATGGTGAACAGATAGACAGACAAACGCGCCGGTGTAAAATGTAGTGATGTAGTGATAGTGATGTATATGTCTACAGCATCAACATTTTATGTTACTATCGAAGGTTTAAGGATATTTTAATTATCTATAAAAATTAAAGATATAAATTTCATAGGGGAAATAAGTTTTATTTATCGTTATATAAAACTCAACAACCCATAAACTTTATTATCAAGTGTGTGTTCCGATATGCACTGCGAGCACTATAAGAACTGACGTCAATTTAGTATACTGCGAAGTTTAATACGGAACACAGTCCAGTATACTGCCATCTATGTTTTTGGCGCTGTTTTGACGTGAAAATAATTATCGTATATATGTACAAGTTATCTGTTTAACAAGAAAAAAATTTGTTTGAATGTAGTTATATTTAAAAATTTAATATTCAAGTCAATTTTCAATTGACTTGAATGATTTGAATGACTCGCATAGAAAACGTAAGTTTACTTTTTATTAAAAGAAAATATTGTTTTTTAAGTAACCGAATGCATAATAACTTTATAACCGAATTATTTAAATGGGGCTATGTACGGTAAAAGTGATGAACATATTTCGACAAATAATTGTTTATTATTTAACTGGAAAAAAAAATTGTAGTTGATCTCATGACCAAAGCACTGAGAGCACCTTTCCTCGAAAACGCCAGTGCTCACAGTACAAAAATGGCGACGCTTTATGACGTCATTTATTACCCTAGGATACTGCGGCAGTATAATGTCAGTCCATAACGGAACGAAATTATCCCCAGTAAGAGCACTGAACAGTGCTCGAAGTGTATATCGGGACATACCCCAAATAAATAATTTATTTCATTATTTGTGTACTTTGTACAACCCTAGAGTGTCCGGCAGTTCGGCTACACGCACACACGAAGGTCGCACGGTGGGCAAGACGTTCTCAACTTTCGAAAGGCGTAAATAAGATATATTTCTGGTCGCAGCTAACGCCAGGTATTATTATTTAAATTTTGTAGGATATTATAATGTAGGTATTTTTAGTTTTGTATGGGAGTGATGTATCTGTTACGAAGTTATTATCTTATCTGTGGTATAGTTATATTCTAGTTGTTTGATAATAATAATTTCTCTGTCATAGTATAGATAGGAGGAAAAAGTCTCTCATAACCATTACTCACTGAGTTTATGACTTGGAAACAGTGAAGTACGCGTGTAGATAGTTCATCTTGGAAGTGGTTGATTCTCGTTTTGTTTCGTGATTGAGATAAAGGATGTGCTTCTTTTTGCTTACACATCGTTGGTTGAACAAATTTCCTTGTTATAAAACGGTTTTATTTTAGACTAGCAGTTCCCGCGCGGCTCCGCTAGCGTCTACCGATTTATATATTTTGCGCGGAACCCTAATCCTTTTTCAACATAAAAGTAGCCTAAGTTACTCCTTATAACACCATTAATTTGCCAGTGAAAGTCCTGTGGAAACGGTCTACCCGTTCCGGAGATTAGCCGGAACAAACAGAAAGAAAGACAAAAATTTAAAAAACTGATCTTTAGGCATAGGTCTCGTGCAAATAACTGTATGAGCTTAAAAAATCTATTATTTTGACATTACAAACAGACACTTAAATTTTATTTATTTGTATTGATTGTTAACATTTTAACAATACATTTGAGGTACAGGTTTGTTTCAAGTTATCTTGATTCAGTAATGATATAAAACATGGAAACTAAATCATGGATATAAATGTTTCGTTCTATTTCTTTTTGTTGGAATATTTGATAGTCGTCAGGTTATAATCAAAGGTCGTGCGCTTACTATGTACATATTGTACATATATTGTGGTGGATGTCTATTTAATACAAAATTTCAGTGCTACTTATAGATATATTATTCGAGCCTTGCTAGTAAGAGAATATAGTGACATAAGAAATATTCCTTTCTTCACTTTGACTGTTTACGCGATACTGTTTCGTTAGAGGTCAACAGAATATATAAGGAAAATGTGGAAGGAAAGGTTTTACCGGCAAACAAGCGGATAAGATGTGAAGTGGGATTGTGTCAGTGCGTACATATATTAGTACAGCGCTCACTCGCTCCTTGGGGAAATGTCGAGCGAAAGGGCAAAGGGCAACGTGTACTAGACTAGTCACAACTAGCAATATTAGTGGTACCTGCGTATATTTGTACACAGTGCGACACAAGCTCATGGGTACAGCAATGAACGCGGGTCATAACGTTTATGTGTGTTCGTTTTGCATAAGGGCGTGTTTGCGTGTGTGCGTTTGCGTGTATATTGTTTATATGTGTTTTCTGAGTATAGACTGATCAACAGATTGTTTACTAAACTTGTATACTTATGCTAACAACGGTGACATAGGAATGTAAAGCCTGTGTCACCTGATAGGTAGGGTAGTTGAATGTAAAGTCAAATCAGTATGTTTTAAATAAATGTTAAAATGGTAGGTTTGGTACATTTTTTATGAAATAATAGTGCATAACGACAGACCTTACTGTTGTGAAATCATTCCGTTTTGATGTTTACAGTGACACGTGACAATTCTAAAATAAGTATTTAAATCTTAAAATAAAAAATACACTTTAAAACAGTTAAACCGACTTCAATTGAAAAATAATTGATTAAAAACTTTATTGAAAAGACTACAATACTTAATATAATAGGCCACATTATAAAGGCACTAGCTACCTAGGTACTGTGCTGGTGTGTTTGAAGTCGGTGCCAAGTCCGAAACGCAATAAGTAGTACCTATATTTTATGTTTTGATTAGATCGTATGTATTGGGTAGATACAGTATTTAGCCCGTTACTTACTGTAATGTAAGTTGTTGAACTCCAGTACATCATATTATATTAACTATAGTCTAATAAGCCCGATACTTTATTTAGGTAAGGTGGTAAGATTTTCAGTTTGTCTAGTAACTTGCTGCACTTGATTGAATAAGTTATCAAAAAAAAAACATAGAGCCAAACATTGAACCTCCTCCTTTTGTGAAGTCAGTTAAAAAATAAAAGAATAAAGTATTGCATCCCGGTCCAAAGGTATCGAACAGTTTAAACATCAGAAATCGAATGTCTCACGATCGATCAGTAGGCGAAGTGGCGCCATCAACTGCACCAAGTATCAATAAAAGCCGGTTGCAGCGAGGCTGGCAAGCTTCGAGCTATAAAAGCTAACTTGCACGAATAAATCCACGGCTTAAACCCCTCCCCCAAGGGGTAAGGCTTACTACCCACAGATCTAAACTAAGGTGAGTTGTCTCATCAGGCACACAATTTGTAACAATCTTTTTGTGTATCAGAAGTTAAATATTAGTTTTTTGACAGCTAAGTTTGCAAAATAGCATCACTTGATAGTAAGGGGATCCCAGCGGCTTTAAAAACTCTCAACAGACGTAGCATCACTTGTGCATTGCCGACTATGTGAGCTCCTCGTACTTGCTATCTAACTACGATCTTTTACCAAGGTAGAGTGTAGGTACTGGATCAATTGGACGGTTAGTGCCACTAAAATCTTGATACAAAAGTTTACGTTTATGTGTTAGTATGGTTATTATTAATTGAATGCCGAAACGACTAATAACCAGCCATGTCTAGGCTTATAATAGGGGGATATCCTGCAGCTGCCGCATGTCCCTGGTATTGTTGTAAAACGCAACACTATATCAGTATGTTTTATTGCCAAGATTCAATGTGCTCTGTTAATAACCCTTAAAAGAATCAAAAACGTAGGAATGGGAGATAAAACGTACGTCTACACACGTGTGCAGCTCTAGTGTCGATTTATCACAGAAACACGACGAACAAAAACTGTTTGCAACAGATGGCGCTCGGATGATGAGTCTGGGCGCTGAGGCTACTTTATAACTTAGAAAGTAATGTAACTGTTACTATTTGCACTGTTCGTAGTGGATATAATACTGCTTACATATTTTTCCTCTGGCATATACCGCAGTATTATGAGACCTTATGTAAATAACTTTGAATAAATAAACATAAACCATGCCACAAAGCACTCATTGACATTATATGGCAGATATGCACATAAAACGTTATCCTTGTGTGCAGACCTATTTTCTTTGCTTCTTTGCTTCAGTATATTATGCGTTCAATACTTAGGTCTACGTAATATCTTTCAAGGCAATAAAATTTTTATATCACATATAATTAGGAAAATGTAGAAGCTACACTAAATGTTTGCTATATTTTCTGAGCCACGGGTGTTATTATAAACATACAATTTGATAGATATAACTCTGGATATTGTACAACAAAACAAAAAAAACTCTGTGTCTCATACACTCATAAGCGTCTCATAGTACGAATATCAGTAGACATCATCATATACAATTATACTAACGGTAGTAACTAACGGTAACGTGCGGTCTTGCACGTAATTAAGCAAATCTCTCGTAAGTCTAAATGTAAGATTGTATACCGCGTGTTATCTATTAGTAATTCAATATAAGGTATTCCAGGAGCTACACGAACGCACTTCATTGTCCTGGAGAAAAGGAAGGTTACAGCAGATCTGGCTATAATTTTATACCTCAGATGTCTCACGAAGTCGGAACTTGTCCAGAGAAGTAAAAACTATCCTAAAGACCTATTATTCTGGTCAGTTCTGTCAACCAAGGTAAAAATTACGTTTATAATATTTTATCAAATTTACAAAATATTGTCATTGTTTATACAAGTCAATAATCCGTGGCCTTGATCCAGTTTAAGAACTAATTGCCACCTCTTTTGTTTACTTTTCCTAACCTAAACCTAAACTGAATAGATCATTACGTGAAAGATAGCGGTGTCATTACTCAGAACTAGTTCTGTCCAAATTTTGCAGACGAAGAAATTCGGTAATAAATTCCAGCCTTGTCTGATTTACAGCGAACATTACCAAGGTATCGTTACAGTGATTTGCGAGACTTTGGGCAGAAAGGTACAACATGAAAAATGTCGCAAGAGACGAGGATTCTCGTATACGTCACTTCTAAATGAACCCTAAAGGTCAGCTCGCACCGAAACGTGACTCGGCGCGCTCGTGTTAAAATAGTAATATAATATAGAACTTATTTACTATACAAAAATATGATTGGCCTGTTGGTCTAGTGGTTACTGACCCTGACTGCTGAGCCAGACGTCGTGGGTTCGATTCCCACCTGAGTTTGGGTGTTCTTTGTGTCCATTGTTTGTATGTTTGTAAAGTCCCCCGCGACACAGGAGTAATTCCTAATGCGAGGAGTTGTCTTTTCAAATAAGAAAAATAAGAAAACAGTTCATAGTTTAGTGGTTTTGCTCCGCGTTTCAAGACGCAGCACGGCATGGCGATGCTTGCAAATTGCTACAAGTCTGTGCTACAACTCGCGGCCCGACATGCTGCACAGCACAATGCAAACGGCTTCTTTAAGCATCGTAGCGTCGCATCTCGGTGTAAACTGACCCTAAGGTTTTTTTGTTTCTTTTTATTCTGTTTATTTAATTTGTCATTATTAATGTTTGTTGTATCTATGCGCACGGGAGTAGTGCGCGTGCAAGTTCTCGAGCCCAAAGTACTCCAGTGCTATATTTACACGTACGATTTTGGGACCCGCTCTAATTAAGAATTCGACAAACCCATAAAACTTAAATACGTCATTAGGACTCTCTCCCTACTGCATATTATGCCAAATTTAAAAACTCTAACTTCAATAGTTTACCAAAAAAAATACGTCTAAAAATCATACATTTTGGGGATGACTCACTGATTGACTGACTGACAGATCATTAAAAATCGAACTCTCAGATTCTAGAGCACCTAGAAACATAGAATTTGTTATAGGGTTAAAATTTTGCAAAATGTACTAGCACTTCCCTTTCCAACCTGGCACTGCAACCAGGATTGGAGGTGAAATTTCTAAAATGGTCAAAAGTACAGACACAAAACTTTATTCGCGCATTTAATTAATATAGTAGTTTGTTCTAAAGTTCACGTTACAGCATGACGTTCATTTTCTTCCGAAATAAAAAAACTCTTTATCAAGAGGGAATATCAAATCACAGATAAAACCGGTACCGATATACAACCGGTGCTCGTACAATATCATCCAAACTGAAGGATAGTAAAGGCAGATTAACAAAATTAATTATTCGTTACATGGCAGCAAACTGTTAAAATATAAAAAATATGTAAAGAAAACCAGCATTTACCCTTACTGAGTTAACCAGTGCGGAATATTGATCTTTATAGTCTTTGACCTTTAAATCAGTTCCTATTTTAATATACTGCTAACGTTCTTATACTTCAAACGGTAAGGTAATTAATTACCTTAAGGAAATTAATTAAAGTATGTGTAGAAATAATATAATCGCGGGTAATCCAACCCCTTTTAAATATATTGTGGGTTAAATATGGACGCTGATAAGCAATACAGTGTCAAGCCACACATACATTATTTAGAGAAAATGGCGTTTTAAAATGTCATACCAATTCCCAATCAATTTGTTTGAAAAAATATTTATTCCCACTGTATTGCTTATCAGCGTCCATATATCAATAAATAGTTAAATAATAATTCTTATGTTGTTTTTTTGTTGACGTTATAATTTAAATCGCCACTATATCTTTTAATGTATCTCTTGTAATGATGTAGTTTGCCTCAAAAATTATACGATCAGATATTTTAGAACCAGCAAAAGAATGTGAACATGTTTAATGGATCCAGTTTAAATAATTCCAATTCTTTAAAGTACTTGAGGGACAATAGTCGTATGGAAGCATTGTAGAATACGCGCGGCTCCAAGAGGAGTTTTTAAGTCCGGTTCCTACCCGCGCCTCACTTCTGTTCTTTTTAGAATCCCACGTATATTTTCACTGAGATCACTGAATTGATTGACAAATCAATTCAGTGATCCCTCGGGAACAGTCGTCTTCTCTTGTATTGTCTTCTGTCCCCCTGATAACATGTGTGGATTTTTTTTTTGATGATTGGCTTTGAAGTTTAGGTGTGAAAGCGTAACAAGTAAACAAACAAACTGATTTTCGCACTTATAATTTTAGTAAGGATAAGGTGCTTCAGCGATGTTCTTGAAACTCCAATTATTTATTTACCAAGCACTCTGTTCTCACGCAAACGTTGGGAATATCCGAGTATATTAAGATTCTAATTACGGTCTTTAATTATGTATTCACAACGAGTAGGTCAAAACTCTGAGATACTTAAATGTAAATAAATAAAGTGATTGAGTCGCTTGTCAGGAGCTCAATACACCGACTTGCACATACTTGATCTAGAGAATCAAATTTCTGTCAAATTGTTATACACGCTCTCACTTAGGTTTGTTATGTACGTACCAACAGGAAATTCCACAATTTGGTTTCACCCAACGTTTTAGTACTACTACGTGTATAGAATTTCAAGGTATTTCCGTCCCAATATTCAGACGAACGACGTTCACAGTTCGCCTACCTCACTGTTATATTCAAATTCAATTCAATTCAAAAAAATCTTTATTACATAAAATTGACCATCAATTATTCGAAATCGTCGATTTAATAAATAATTATTATAATTAAAATTATAGATCAACACACACAGAGATATCAGTAATACAACAGTATTCCAGGAACTAAGAATTAATTATGTTGGTTCCTAAGCTTATTTTATTTTAACAATACTGATCTCTATTAAAATAACCGACTATGGATAAGCGAACTGCCAAATCCTTTGACACGATGATCGATCTGCACGAAGACAAAGTAATATTTACTTCACTGTCGACTATGAGTACTAATGTGTTCCCATCATCATCTTAGGACGGTCCACATCTCCGGCGTGTGAAGGGGTAATGTGCACGTAACGGCCCATAAAGTTCAGATGGTGATTATGGGTCTGCCCATCCGTTATAACTTGTCCAAAGGTTCATGACTTAGAGCTGTTAATAAAGTAACAATTTATGAATATTACACACACACATATATATTGTTCGGGTATAGATATTTTCTGTACTATTGTGGTAACATCAACGATGATGTTGTCAATAATATGCGCCTTCTTTTAGAGACCTAGTGCCTCTACTTAGTAACTATGTTCATCATTATCATCATCATATTATCATCAAAACTGCATAATACAGATTAATATTTTGATAAACAAGAAAGTTTAATATCGCATAACACGGTAAATAACAAAACAATGTGACTCGTTAAACCATCCCCTTGAAAGCGGGCATGAAAGTCGTAAAATGTCCGCTGACTAAATTACGTCTTATTGTGAAGTCCTATCTCGGAGTGTCCAAGTTGTAACGACCCTTTTGAGAGCTCATTACATGATATTTGAAATAGTTCAATGTAAGTGGGTACAGTCTTATTTACAATTAAGAAAATAATAAGTTCTGGCTAGAACGTTGATAGGAGGAAATACCTAGAACTCACGCTAGTCTACGTATATATACATGTACACTGTACAAATATAAATTAAACAATTGAAATACCCCAGACTCAAAATTCCCTTCAACGATTAGAAAAAGCTGATGCTCTTCGAACCACTGAACATATTTTCTTGAAGTTATATATAGCTAAGAACACTCTCGATCAAGTCACCTTTCGAACAAAAAAACTAAATTAAAATCGGTCTATTAGCTAAGATGCAATGATGCTACACAGACAGGGACACACGTTAAGCTTATAAAACAATTTCTTTCTACATCGGGGGTTAAAAGCATCGGTGGTGCAAGTGGTGTACATAATAATTAAACTTGATGCCCTGGATAGAAGAGTCCGTACATTGCTAACCGCGTACCGAATGCACCATCCACGTTCATCGGTTATGAGATTGTATATCCCGCGGAAATGTGGGAGTCGTGGTTTTTTAAATACCAGGACACTACATAACCGCGAGGTATGCAATCTTAGAGATTACTTTCTCTCTGTTGACGTGGAGATGCATCAGGATGTTGTGGTAGTGGACAACGGACTCACTCCGCTTGCTCTAGGTAGAGAGAACTGGCGCAAACCTGCAGTACTCAATATTACAGATCGCAGGGAGATATGGAAGAGCAAAGAGCTGCACGGACGTTTTTATCGGGCCTTAAATGGGCCCGAAGTAGATCTATTATCATCTGTGTCCTGGCTACGTTTCGGTGATCTCTTTGGAGAAACTGAAGGTTTAATCTGTGCAATTACTGATGAAGTTGTTATGACGAACAACTATCGGAGACATATCCTGAAGGACGGCACAGTTGACATTTGTCGGGCATGTCATCGTCCCGGAGAAAGCCTCAGGCATATAATTTCCGGTTGTTCTCATCTTGCCAACGGCGAGTACTTGCATAGACATAACCAAGTGGTCAGGATAGTCCATCAGCAACTTGCTCTTAAATATAACCTTGTGACTGCGGAATTACCGTACTACAGGTATGTGCCCGACCCAGTTCTTGAAAATGGTCGTGTAACATTCTACTGGGATCGGTCTATTATCACTGACAGGACTATTATTGCCAATAAGCCTGATATAGTGGTAATAGAGCGCCGAGCAATGATTATTGATATTACCATTCCCCATGACGACAACCTCTTAAGGGCTGAAAAAGAAAAACAAATGAAATATTTGGATTTGGCCCACGAGGTGGTCGACATGTGGGATGTGAATTCAGCAATCATTGTACCGATAGTCATATCAGCCCATGGGTTGATTGCAAAGAGCCTCGACCAACACCTTCAGAGGCTCTCGTTAGGCAGCTGGACTAAGGGCCTGATGCAGAAGGCGGTCCTTCTTGATACGGCACGTATTGTGTAGAGGTTTCTGTCTCTGGAACCCTAACCACCGGTAGCTTGGTCCCTGTACCCGATACCGGTGGGGCACTATTTTTTATATTTTTAAATGTATTTTTGATATTATCTGAATGTATTTAAAAATGTAATTGATATGTATATTTAAATGAATAAAGAGAATAATAATAATAACTCCACACATCTCACACACGGCTGTCTGATCCCAAACTAGGCAGAGCCTGTACTATGGTAACTAGAGTGCTGATAAACATACTTATATATTTCTAAATACATACATATTATAGATAAATTACACCCAGACACAGAACAAATTATCGTGCTCATCACACAATTATTTGTCCTCGATTTGGACGACCTTTGGCTTAGCAGTCAGGGTCACTAACCACTAGACCAACAGGCCAGTCAATAATATATTTATATAATAATAATATTTCACTGAATACCAGAACTAGTAAGAATAAACTTCGGTTAAAATAACATACTAGTGGGTGCTTTAGGGTTCATAGTGTACTTTTACTAATGACAACCTGCTTATAGAATTTAAATGTATATAAGCGTGGGGACAGTTTTTATTTTTTATAGTATATGTAAGCGGTCTCTGCAGTCTATGATACGAAGATACCTAGTACTGATCAACGAACATGATACAAATTTAACGCAGCCAGAATTATTACGCGCACGTTACCGTCACTTAAACATCACCAAGGGATTCGTGAAGCGAGAGCTTACTTTCACGATTAATTTCAGATCGTGACTCACGAAATTTTGGCGTATTGTGAGAAACCGCGCCGTCATTCAGGCCTGATGTGTTCCGACAGGTTGAGTTGTGTTTTTGTGGGTGAGCGTAGATAAGAGCACTGAGATGTGAGAACAAGGAATTTCTTTTTAATACTTTGTTAATAAATTAAACATTTAATTTACAGCACATTAAGAAATCTAGATATTCGAAAATTAATAGTACCTACTAAATAAAAGCAAGTTTTATGGAAGCAGTTCAACCAATTAGGATCTTATAAACGTCATGCTTGCGTTACGATTTCACAGTAAAGACTAATAATATATATTCTGTACCGAGGTTTTGCGCGACTTTGAATAAGCGAAAACATTTATAAATTAAAAGGTCAAAAAACTAGTTGTAAAAATAATACTATACATCGCTATCTAGACACAAACTAAACAGAATCTGTAGGTATTAAGGGTTCTACACCATGGATAAACATACAACAAACTACAGAAGTAGATACTTTTTTAAATACATACATATTACACACAGGAACACAGACGCAGATACGAATAGACATAGTCATGAATACAAATATTTGAAAGCAAATCGAACCCGCGACCCCCAGCGTAAGTAAAACCTACTCTCAAAATTTTTATTCTAGATCAACACCTAAAAAAATAGTTATTGAAATGGATTCACAATTAGCGAAGATTTGCGTAACATACACAAAAAAAAATTTGCCGATTTGACATCGTGGTCGTTTGGTTTGGAAGTTGATTCTAAGTATCAAAATTTATAATATTTAATTTTTAAATTTCTATTTCTCACTGTTTAGTGGGTCGGTTTGTAATTTATCTCATATACAATAGCCTAATGTCAAGTGGTCATTAGGTACCTTTTACAAAATATTGCTTATCCCGATGCAAGGACGTTAATTGTCGAGGACTTCTCCTGGTACTTCAAGATCATCTCCTCTTCACCACATGCATTGTGACAAGCATAAAGAGCTAGCTAAGCAACCATATTAAAATAATGGAAACGCAATACGTGCAATACTGTTATATATTATATATAGTTCGAGTGGCCATCTGTGATCGTCATCATCAGTTCAACTGCACCAAATAGTGCTTTCCAAGAGCAAATACATAAGTTACTGTAAAAAAAACATAATAGCTACAGCTGTGACTACATATAGCATTTGAAGAGCTCCCTCGATTTTTTCAGAACCCCATCATGAGATCCTGACCTGATTACAATGGGATCAAAACAGAATTTTCCTAATCGGTCCAGCCGTCTCCGAGTAAGTTAAAAAGGATCAGAAGTTTAATACTAAAATCCTCGGGCTAAAATGTAAACGAAAATCGAAGCTAACCGGGTTAACGTGCGTAGGCGGGCGCTCAGTTATACTTGGTTAAATGTCACTTTTAAATGTAAAAATATTAAATATTAGCTTAGTTTCAAGTTTCTACAATACACTTTGCTTAATAAATATTGCCAACGGCAAACAACCTTACACCTTGAATGTTTTCAACAGAGGAATATAAATTTTAAGCAGAGTGTGACGTAATTACTGAACACAGTTTTTATACGAGTACAGTTTTATGGCATCTGGTCTGGTTTCGCTTTATGTAGATAATAATCAATCGGTGAAACTGAAATAATATACATATTGTTGGTTCACATCTCATATCTACGTTCCTTTATTGTTCATTAATATTAGTAAAATAATATACATATTGTTGGTTCACATCTCATATCTATGTTCCTTTATTGTTCATTAATAATAGTAAAATAATATAAATTCTCCTCCTACGCTGTTTGTGACGGATAGATGAGGACAAATTATGCAGTGATGACTCGAAATTAAATTGAAAACCTTTGTTAAGCTTCTGCAATATACGAAAAAGTAAATATATTTAGGAATACGGTGATTAATCTCTAACACTCCCCAATAAGCAAAGTTGAATAAAGCGTATTCTCTTAATGCATTCATTTACATGTTTTAATTCACCTGCTGCATTCATTTCTGCATCACCCTAAGGTAGACTGGCAGAGAATGCCTTTGGCAAAATCCGCCTCTGTATAGATTGTGTATAAATAAATAAAAATAATCAATTATTCAATTATTCGCGACAAAGACAATAATATCCTTAAAACTATAAAATAAGAGGTTGATTGATCACTGCAAGTCATTGTCTTGCCCTCATTTCAGGATCACTATTACTTTTCAAACCAACTGGTTGGCTAAGTTTGCCAGAGCGAGCAACATTTGTGCTTGCGGAAGACTCTCAAGACTCCGATATGAGATTTCTGTCCATGGTAGTTCATTGAGCTTTGACAGTTAATATCGTTATCGTTAACAAACCGCAATTACAATATAATCATAGATACTGTAAGTCAATTTCATAACGATACGTACTTACCAGTATTACAATCAAGATTACAATCTTACCCTTTGCAAATATAAAATGGTGCAGAGCGTTGAGTGACATATTATATTAATGTTATAATATAATGCATAAAGGGCTAAATCGGGTTTTCATAGATTTGGTAACGCCCAGTGATAGTAACATAAAAATTCCCGGTGAAAAAAAAATATAGATAATAATATATTATAATGTGCTTACTAATGAATGATTTATTTTACAAAAAAAATCGTACCTATATCAAAAGCTGAAAATAGAGTCTCGGCGCCGCGACATCTCCAAATCTGAACGTAATCTTTTCGTACAAAGACAGAACGGCATTTGGCAAGTTTACATAATATTTTTATGGTGAAGAACAATGTTTATTATGTGATCTAAGTAAATTCTAAGCGCTACGTTGATACGTTCAAAGTATCTTATTAGAGTTATGCACTACTGTCAGTTCCCGCGCGCTCACACAAACTCTTATTGTTTGTCAAACACACACTGTGCTTTGTTATCCTAAGTGTGAAATTACACAAAAAACAATTCTATGGTTTTGATATCAAAAGCATTATCAACGCGACCTACGTCTAATATTAATAGACGACTTTCGAGATATAAAAAACCAGACAAGTGCGAGTCTTACTCCCGCAACGAGGGTTCCGTATAAACTTGTGTATGAAGATAGTTTGTCCATTTCGGAAATCGATTCTCGAAGATTTTCGCCCGTTTTTAGTGGAGACATACTCCGTATTTCCCCAAATGTAGTCCCCAAAAATAACTTAATAAAATAAAAAAAAAAAAATTCTTTATTTGTAACTAATGAGTCTGATGACAGATTACAATTGTTTCATGTGTTCGAAAATGACCGCATTTGTGAAATACGGTGATGCGTTTACTAACTCCACCTCCGGACGGGCCATATATGTTCCATTACATTTTTTATTTCATTACATAATATACCTATATAATAATAATAGTTTTATATAACTTTAATCGAAGCTAAGTGTGTAGAGTAGAAACCTGAGGATTTGCAAGTGATTTTTGTGTGTGTGTGTGTGTGTGTTGTATTATATAATAGATGTGCATTCTAGTATAGTGTAGGGATAAATGTTCACGATTTTACTTACTCTGTTATACAGCGAGGGGGCAAAAAAATGAAAGTGTCGTTTAGCAAATTGCGTTTTACACATTTTTCGTCGTTGATAAAACTATAACATTGGTGTCATTTAAATCGGATTTAAAAACAAACTTAACTTTGTGGTATAAAAAATACTCCCCCATATATCGATGTATGTCACCGTGAATGTCCCAAGTGAAAAATATAAGTCACCCTGTGTAATAAGTGTCAGCCTGTGACCGCAGGCAGTGCCACCTGGTCGAAACGTCAGGCAATTCAGAGATATGTAATACCTTTTCGTGATCGCGTTAATTCTCGTAATAAATAGTAATTCTCGCGTTAATTCTCGTAGTAAATAATATTATATGAAAAATATAAGTTTGTAATCGCAATAATTGTTTTTTTGTTTGATATCAATACAAATTAACGACTTTCGGATTGTTTCCTTTACTTGTGCTGTAAGACCTTGTTTCCTAAGAAATCTCATGTGCCTAGATCAATAGGAAGTACCCTATAGGTTTTGATTTACCTGCGTAACGTTAAAATTGGATAAAATATAAAACTTAACGAGAAGACTCATTGACTTGAAGGTACTAAGCAAGTTTTACGAACCTGAACAATCGTAATAAATCTTCAGGCGTTATTCACAATTAGTGCATTTCTGTGGTCTTCCTGTCAATTTCCTCAAACAATGGAATACTTGACATGTCCCAAAGTGCCCTGAAAAGCGCATGCTGCAGGAATTAATAGCCGCCACCGACAATGTAATATGTGTAGCAAATTAGAATTCAACTAAACACGTTGTACAAATTATGGGTTCACTAGTCTACATAAATACGAAAAACTTTAATCCGTCAGTCACAAATACGAATTTCATAATTCCGAATTTTTCAAAATTCTTAATATAACAACTCCGCCTTATCATTCATATTTAAGTTATCCATTATTTATGTTATTTCCACATGTAGTGTCGGAAAGGACATTGCACAAGTCAATGTGATAATGAATAACATTTTATCTTAATTATCGTAGAATCTAGGCGGCCAGTATTTTAAATAAGTTTTAGTGTAACTACGGTATGCTCCGTTGTTACAGCAGTGTAATTACCGATTATAGGTATGCTCCGTTGTTACATCAGTGTAACCAATCAGTGTAACCATGAGTCAGAACGGAAACGACCCTTTCACCAACTATAGAGGGGATCTGTTACATCAGTGTAACCAATCAGTGTAACCATGAGTCAGAACGGAAACGACCCTTTCACCAACTATAGAGGGGATCTGTTACATCAGTGTAACCAATCAGTGTAACCATGAGTCAGAACGGAAACGACCCTTTCACCAACTATAGAGGGGATCTGTTACATCAGTGTAACCAATCAGTGTAACCATGAGTCAGAACGGAAACGACCCTTTCACCAACTATAGAGGGGATCTGTTACATCAGTGTAACCAATCAGTGTAACCATGAGTCAGAACGGAAACGACCCTTTCACCAACTATAGAGGGGATCTGTTACATCAGTGTAACCAATCAGTGTAACCATGAGTCAGAACGGAAACGACCCTTTCACCAACTATAGAGGGGATCTGTTACATCAGTGTAACCAATCAGTGTAACCATGAGTCAGAACGGAAACGACCCTTTCACCAACTATAGAGGGGATCTGTTACATCAGTGTAACCAATCAGTGTAACCATGAGTCAGAACGGAAACGACCCTTTCACCAACTATAGAGGGGATCTGTTACATCAGTGTAACCAATCAGTGTAACCATGAGTCAGAACGGAAACGACCCTTTCACCAACTATAGAGGGGATCTGTTACATCAGTGTAACCAATCAGTGTAACCATGAGTCAGAACGGAAACGACCCTTTCACCAACTATAGAGGGGATCTGTTACATCAGTGTAACCAATCAGTGTAACCATGAGTCAGAACGGAAACGACCCTTTCACCAACTATAGAGGGGATCTGTTACATCAGTGTAACCAATCAGTGTAACCATGAGTCAGAACGGAAACGACCCTTTCACCAACTATAGAGGGGATCTGTTACATCAGTGTAACCAATCAGTGTAACCATGAGTCAGAACGGAAACGACCCTTTCACCAACTATAGAGGGGATCTGTTACATCAGTGTAACCAATCAGTGTAACCATGAGTCAGAACGGAAACGACCCTTTCACCAACTATAGAGGGGATCTGTTACATCAGTGTAACCAATCAGTGTAACCATGAGTCAGAACGGAAACGACCCTTTCACCAACTATAGAGGGGATCTGTTACATCAGTGTAACCAATCAGTGTAACCATGAGTCAGAACGGAAACGACCCTTTCACCAACTATAGAGGGGATCTGTTACATCAGTGTAACCAATCAGTGTAACCATGAGTCAGAACGGAAACGACCCTTTCACCAACTATAGAGGGGATCTGTTACATCAGTGTAACCAATCAGTGTAACCATGAGTCAGAACGGAAACGACCCTTTCACCAACTATAGAGGGGATCTGTTACATCAGTGTAACCAATCAGTGTAACCATGAGTCAGAACGGAAACGACCCTTTCACCAACTATAGAGGGGATCTGTTACATCAGTGTAACCAATCAGTGTAACCATGAGTCAGAACGGAAACGACCCTTTCACCAACTATAGAGGGGATCTGTTACATCAGTGTAACCAATCAGTGTAACCATGAGTCAGAACGGAAACGACCCTTTCACCAACTATAGAGGGGATCTGTTACATCAGTGTAACCAATCAGTGTAACCATGAGTCAGAACGGAAACGACCCTTTCACCAACTATAGAGGGGATCTGTTACATCAGTGTAACCAATCAGTGTAACCATGAGTCAGAACGGAAACGACCCTTTCACCAACTATAGAGGGGATCTGTTACATCAGTGTAACCAATCAGTGTAACCATGAGTCAGAACGGAAACGACCCTTTCACCAACTATAGAGGGGATCTGTTACATCAGTGTAACCAATCAGTGTAACCATGAGTCAGAACGGAAACGACCCTTTCACCAACTATAGAGGGGATCTGTTACATCAGTGTAACCAATCAGTGTAACCATGAGTCAGAACGGAAACGACCCTTTCACCAACTATAGAGGGGATCTGTTACATCAGTGTAACCAATCAGTGTAACCATGAGTCAGAACGGAAACGACCCTTTCACCAACTATAGAGGGGATCTGTTACATCAGTGTAACCAATCAGTGTAACCATGAGTCAGAACGGAAACGACCCTTTCACCAACTATAGAGGGGATCTGTTACATCAGTGTAACCAATCAGTGTAACCATGAGTCAGAACGGAAACGACCCTTTCACCAACTATAGAGGGGATCTGTTACATCAGTGTAACAAATCAGTGTAACCATGAGTCAGAACGGAAACGACCCTTTCACCAACTATAGAGGGGATCTGTTACATCAGTGTAACCAATCAGTGTAACCATGAGTCAGAACGGAAACGACCCTTTCACCAACTATAGAGGGGATCTGTTACATCAGTGTAACCAATCAGTGTAACCATGAGTCAGAACGGAAACGACCCTTTCACCAACTATAGAGGGGATCTGTTACATCAGTGTAACCAATCAGTGTAACCATGAGTCAGAACGGAAACGACCCTTTCACCAACTATAGAGGGGATCTGTTACATCAGTGTAACCAATCAGTGTAACCATGAGTCAGAACGGAAACGACCCTTTCACCAACTATAGAGGGGATCTGTTACATCAGTGTAACCAATCAGTGTAACCATGAGTCAGAACGGAAACGACCCTTTCACCAACTATAGAGGGGATCTGTTACATCAGTGTAACCAATCAGTGTAACCATGAGTCAGAACGGAAACGACCCTTTCACCAACTATAGAGGGGATCTGTTACATCAGTGTAACCAATCAGTGTAACCATGAGTCAGAACGGAAACGACCCTTTCACCAACTATAGAGGGGATCTGTTACATCAGTGTAACCAATCAGTGTAACCATGAGTCAGAACGGAAACGACCCTTTCACCAACTATAGAGGGGATCTGTTACATCAGTGTAACCAATCAGTGTAACCATGAGTCAGAACGGAAACGACCCTTTCACCAACTATAGAGGGGATCTGTTACATCAGTGTAACCAATCAGTGTAACCATGAGTCAGAACGGAAACGACCCTTTCACCAACTATAGAGGGGATCTGTTACATCAGTGTAACCAATCAGTGTAACCATGAGTCAGAACGGAAACGACCCTTTCACCAACTATAGAGGGGATCTGTTACATCAGTGTAACCAATCAGTGTAACCATGAGTCAGAACGGAAACGACCCTTTCACCAACTATAGAGGGGATCTGTTACATCAGTGTAACCAATCAGTGTAACCATGAGTCAGAACGGAAACGACCCTTTCACCAACTATAGAGGGGATCTGTTACATCAGTGTAACCAATCAGTGTAACCATGAGTCAGAACGGAAACGACCCTTTCACCAACTATAGAGGGGATCTGTTACATCAGTGTAACCAATCAGTGTAACCATGAGTCAGAACGGAAACGACCCTTTCACCAACTATAGAGGGGATCTGTTACATCAGTGTAACCAATCAGTGTAACCATGAGTCAGAACGGAAACGACCCTTTCACCAACTATAGAGGGGATCTGTTACATCAGTGTAACCAATCAGTGTAACCATGAGTCAGAACGGAAACGACCCTTTCACCAACTATAGAGGGGATCTGTTACATCAGTGTAACAAATCAGTGTAACCATGAGTCAGAACGGAAACGACCCTTTCACCAACTATAGAGGGGATCTGTTACATCAGTGTAACCAATCAGTGTAACCATGAGTCAGAACGGAAACGACCCTTTCACCAACTATAGAGGGGATCTGTTACATCAGTGTAACCAATCAGTGTAACCATGAGTCAGAACGGACACGACCCTTTCACCAACTATAGAGGGGATCTGTTACATCAGTGTAACCAATCAGTGTAACCATGAGTCAGAACGGAAACGACCCTTTCACCAACTATAGAGGGGATCTGTTACATCAGTGTAACCAATCAGTGTAACCATGAGTCAGAACGGAAACGACCCTTTCACCAACTATAGAGGGGATCTGTTACATCAGTGTAACCAATCAGTGTAACCATGAGTCAGAACGGACACGACCCTTTCACCAACTATAGAGGGGATCTGTTACATCAGTGTAACCAATCAGTGTAACCATGAGTCAGAACGGAAACGACCCTTTCACCAACTATAGAGGGGATCTGTTACATCAGTGTAACCAATCAGTGTAACCATGAGTCAGAACGGAAACGACCCTTTCACCAACTATAGAGGGGATCTGTTACATCAGTGTAACCAATCAGTGTAACCATGAGTCAGAACGGAAACGACCCTTTCACCAACTATAGAGGGGATCTGTTACATCAGTGTAACCAATCAGTGTAACCATGAGTCAGAACGGAAACGACCCTTTCACCAACTATAGAGGGGATCTGTTACATCAGTGTAACCAATCAGTGTAACCATGAGTCAGAACGGAAACGACCCTTTCACCAACTATAGAGGGGATCTGTTACATCAGTGTAACCAATCAGTGTAACCATGAGTCAGAACGGACACGACCCTTTCACCAACTATAGAGGGGATCTGTTACATCAGTGTAACCAATCAGTGTAACCATGAGTCAGAACGGAAACGACCCTTTCACCAACTATAGAGGGGATCTGTTACATCAGTGTAACCAATCAGTGTAACCATGAGTCAGAACGGAAACGACCCTTTCACCAACTATAGAGGGGATCTGTTACATCAGTGTAACCAATCAGTGTAACCATGAGTCAGAACGGACACGACCCTTTCACCAACTATAGAGGGGATCTGTTACATCAGTGTAACCAATCAGTGTAACCATGAGTCAGAACGGAAACGACCCTTTCACCAACTATAGAGGGGATCTGTTACATCAGTGTAACCAATCAGTGTAACCATGAGTCAGAACGGAAACGACCCTTTCACCAACTATAGAGGGGATCTGTTACATCAGTGTAACCAATCAGTGTAACCATGAGTCAGAACGGAAACGACCCTTTCACCAACTATAGAGGGGATCTGTTACATCAGTGTAACCAATCAGTGTAACCATGAGTCAGAACGGAAACGACCCTTTCACCAACTATAGAGGGGATCTGTTACATCAGTGTAACCAATCAGTGTAACCATGAGTCAGAACGGAAACGACCCTTTCACCAACTATAGAGGGGATCTGTTACATCAGTGTAACCAATCAGTGTAACCATGAGTCAGAACGGAAACGACCCTTTCACCAACTATAGAGGGGATCTGTTACATCAGTGTAACCAATCAGTGTAACCATGAGTCAGAACGGAAACGACCCTTTCACCAACTATAGAGGGGATCTGTTACATCAGTGTAACCAATCAGTGTAACCATGAGTCAGAACGGAAACGACCCTTTCACCAACTATAGAGGGGATCTGTTACATCAGTGTAACCAATCAGTGTAACCATGAGTCAGAACGGAAACGACCCTTTCACCAACTATAGAGGGGATCTGTTACATCAGTGTAACCAATCAGTGTAACCATGAGTCAGAACGGAAACGACCCTTTCACCAACTATAGAGGGGATCTGTTACATCAGTGTAACCAATCAGTGTAACCATGAGTCAGAACGGAAACGACCCTTTCACCAACTATAGAGGGGATCTGTTACATCAGTGTAACCAATCAGTGTAACCATGAGTCAGAACGGAAACGACCCTTTCACCAACTATAGAGGGGATCTGTTACATCAGTGTAACCAATCAGTGTAACCATGAGTCAGAACGGAAACGACCCTTTCACCAACTATAGAGGGGATCCGGCGCTCGGCACGCTCGCTACGCTTGCTCGCCTTCGAGTATTGAAAATCGGGATGTAGTGTTTCGGACCGAGAACCCATCAAGCATTTGATTCTTCGAACGTATAAAAATCGGAAAAGAAACAAATCGCATTTACGACTGTCGGTAAAATAAATTTCGTGAATTTTAATAATAGACATTATAATTCTTAGGTATTATGAAATTCGGACTTTTGAAAATCGGAATAAAATATTTCGGAGTATTTGGCTGTTCCCCAAATATCCGTACGCATTAGGTAATATATCTGTTTGCATTGGTCTGGGTGTCTATGTATAAAATGTATGTATTTACAAAAGTAATGTAAAACTAACTAAAAACACGGATCAACAAATTACATACTTAGAAGTATGTAATTTGTTGATCCGTGTTTTTAGAAACCTCTTGAGTTACAGGTGCCCATGGGCGGCGGTAGTCATTTACCATCAGGTGACCCGTCTGCTTGTTTGCCAACTATACCATAAAAAAAAAACATTTACGACAAAAAATACATAAGTTGCCACTTAAAATTTCCCTCCACATTTTATTACGAACCAAATGTAAATATCGTGTCTTATTATTATCTCCAATGTACTCTTCAATTAAAAAAAAGAATGTACAAATATAGTCCCGTTACAATTTTATTATATGCATAGAATATACTAATACCTGCACATATATATCCTACTAATATTATAACGTGAAAGCTTGTGAGCATGTATGGATGTATGGATGTTTGTTACTTTTTCACGAAAGAACTACTAAACCACTTGCGATGAAACCTGGTATGTAGATAGCTTGAGACCTGGATTAACACATAGGCTTTTTATTCCGATATTCCCACAGCACCGAGACTTACGCGGGTGAAAACGCGGGGCGCAGCTAGTGTAGAATAATTTTATCCTCTCTCGTACGTTGCCGTGCCTGGGAGGTGGCCTAATAAACTATTATAATTACTTTCATAGCAGTTTTGTAACATTATAAAGTGCAGTAAATGTATTGTGATTGATTGTGACATACGATGTGCTAGGAATGAGAAGGAGCTCCAAACAATACAAAAGCAAGGAACCGTATTTTAGTTTTTGACTTTGAAATCCTCGAAACATCCTCCAAAGAAGTCTGCCCTCCTTACAGGCGACATGTATTTAGAATCAATACTGTGTTAGTGGTGTTCCACATTTAAGTGTGTTAGTTGGCCAGCGCGTGCCTCCGATATACAATACGTGCCAACAATCACATACCTCCTAGTCCTCCTACCACTCGATTTCTCTTCACTAAACGTACAACTTCTGTGGAGTTAGTGTGTGATTTTTTGCAATCTATAAAGAAATCCTATTTAATAGACATCTTCTTTTTTATCATGTCATTATGTGCGGCATAATAATTATTTGCAATACAATATATGGAACCTGTGGGAAAATAGTAAGGTAATTAAATGGCACATGGAAATATCCTGTTTGTTATTCCCAGACCTAAGAAGCCCTTAAAGTAAAATTAGTCAAAATCCATGAAATCTTTGTATAAAAATGACTATCCCTGATCAAATAAACTTAATATGAAAAAAAGTCACGTTGATCCGTTGTTTTATGCTGCCTGAAAAAACCGACGAACATTCCTCGCCCTGATATTATTAGTAAAGAAAAACAAACATGACGTTAAATTTAGTTTTTTACCTTTTTTAGTGACGAAGAACTTGCCCACACATTCATTCATGTTTCACATTTATGTTTTTGAGCTGATTTCAGATATTTTTATTTGTCTACCTTTAAATTACGTATTGACTTGGGTTGGGTATTGACAGGTCACAACAAACCGATGCTAACGATGCCTGAGACGTGGTATGGAACCAACTGTGTTGCTCCAATGAGGCATGCCAGACTTCAGAGAGAAATAAAGGATTTTATAATCCTTATATCCTCATAAAAGACAATTTCTCCCACTAGGTATAATTTTTGTGTCGGAAGAATTTAACAAACAACGGACACAAAGAACAAAAGAGGCCGCCTTGGAGCCGCGATATTTTGAACTTCAGCATAGTTTTATCATAGTTCAATGCAAAATTCAAAATTCAATAAAGTTTCGTCAATGTACTGTTGAGGATTTCCTTCATATAGAGCCTAGCCTAGCCAAGTCATAGTGAACTTTAGAACAGATTATGATTATTCAACTCGTATATATATTTTCGAGTCTGTGCGTTTGGCTGTTGAGGAGGCCCTCAAGAGCCAAATCTGGGCACAGCATACAGGTCATGATGAACTTTGGAACAGATGATAATAATTCAATGCGTTTACAAAGTTTCGTGGCTGTACTCTTGACCATTAAAGAGTTCAATCGTCTGGAGCCAATCCTGGGTTTGTGCAGAAGCGGGTTAGAACAGGCAATGCAAAAACATTTTGCCAAACCCTAGCTCTTCCCCAAATGTAATTTTTTAGGTGCTCTGGAAGCTGAGACATCGATTTTTGATAATCTGTCAGTCAAATTTATGATTTTCAGACGTTTCCTTTTTCGTAAACTACGAAAATTTGCGTTTTTAAATTTGACACATATTTAGAGAGAGAGCCCTTACGCCGTATACAAAATTTTATTTCAATAGGTTTATCGGATTCTGAGTTAGAGGGGGTCTGAAAATGGCTCGAAATGAAATCCCTCGAAATTATGTAAATATGTATATGTAGCACTGCAGTGCTTTGGGCTCCAGCTTGCCCACGCACTCAAGTGCTCATAGATCGGATTATAATATAATCGTAATAATATGTACCTAATAGGTACTAACTTTTAAACTTTCGCGACCCTTGATATATTACAACTATAACGGAAATAAATGCGATCACGTTATAGGTACTACGTATATTGGAATTGCCTGATGTTTTAGGAAGCCTGTGACCACGATCAGTGCAACTTGGCCTTATACATCTTATGTAAGTGATTATGACACGTACCTCAACTAAACTATGTCCACGAATGTCATGTTGCTAACAGACTAGTGACCATTACGTAGTGCCAAGGCGGCTGGAAGTAATAGCGTTATGTTCAATATCACGCGCCACATGTCAAGTGTAACTGATCGAGTATTATACGCGCCCCGACATCTGAAGGGCAACGTACCTTGTGACTCATCGCGACCTTTATTATACACGCCACGTTGGGTGGTAGCCATGTTCACTTATTTATGGAGCCACCTCTAATATTGGCCAGTTGAAATATGGTGCGAAAGATATGAACATGTTATTGCATATTGTACAGTATCCTCATCATTCTTAGTGGATATATATCAATCTATTGTCTCTTGCTACTAAACAGGAGTAAACAATATTGTTCAAGAGTTCGCCTAAATAATATTTTATACGTATAAAATGTTTAATGTCTCAACACTCTTTTTGGGGAACGGGTGAAATTCACTTCATTCCTCAGTGATGTCCTGCACCCTTGGGGATCGTACTTGGGTGCCCCGCACAACCAGGCCTGATGTACCTACCTTTGGTTCGCGAGACAGTCGCCGATTAATTTCAATACTAGGTCAACCAATGTTAAAATTAGAGGCGATTCGTTATTGACTGAAAACTGCTTTCTTTTTAATTCCTAGCTGTTTTGCGTCAATGTTGTTCATTGTGATTAATTGTCCTAAAACATGATATGAGTTATACAAAGTTAAGTCAACCACGTGACAAAATCAATAAGACTTAGTTTTCAGTTTATTTTAAAACATTAACATGTTTTCTGATATATATTTTCATTTTCTTAGATCCTCTTCTATTCTTGTACTCGTCAACTCCCATACACATAAAACTCACAAGACCGTTATACTGTAAGTTGCAAATTGGGTCAAACATGGAATACCGATGTCAAAATAGTCAAAGACAGTTTCAAGCGGCATTATTTACGGGCATATTACTGATACTACTATGCACTATTGATGCGACATAAATACCCTATTTAAACAATGACAACAAATCACAAAGACGATTGTAAAACAATCGTTAGCCAGTGGAGGGTCTAAAGGCTCTTTACAAAACGTTAATGCGTACAAATTGCTTTAATTGATAAGGGTATCGATCGTACCTCGTACGGTGGGTGGAGGGCGGGCGAGGGTATAAGTGGGGGGAGCACGATAGAGATGTTATCATAACAACGTTGCAAGTGGTCGGATTTTTCACTTCAATTTTATATTTTTAATTTTATTCATGTTTATATCGCTGAGAACTTTTTTTATTTTATTATTAGGCGTGTCAAGTTAATCTCTAATGTTTAATAAATATTGCATTATACAATAAGTGTTCTTTTTTAATATGGACTAATCCCTTCGACATTCCTATTATACCTACTGTTGTGAGTCCTGTACTCCCGGACCAAGAACAGTGACCGAGCATGAAACTCGGCGAGTGTCGAGGAATGTTAATCTGACTTAGAATCCGCCACGAATTCAATCAAATGTATTTAAGATGAATTAGGAATACTAGGTATAAATCTTTAGCAAAGTGTTAAATTCTTAAGTTTAAATAACTTCATTTTGAATTGATCCATTCGTAGATTCGTTCTAATGAAGCTTAAAAAGAAATGTAAGTTCTAGATTTTGCACTAATTGTATTATCAATGCAATAAGCAAAACTTTTATTCTTTGTTATTATTTATTGTACACAAAACAATCACATATTACACCATTTATTTGCATAAAACGTATATATTACGTTTTGATGATCCATCAGTTAGGCCATCAGCCCCTAAATATATGGTTTTCAGGAGAAACAGTTTTATAAACCGCTGCGCCCCGCAGTTTCACTCGCGAAAGTCCCCCGTTAAATTTCTAATTTTCCGCGTAACTGTCTTGTTTTTTCTTTCATAAGAACTTTCTCCTGCCAATAACAAACACAAAAAAAAGGAATTAGCGAAATCGGTCCGGCCGTTCACGCGTGATGCCGTGACCAAGGGAAATAGTGATTCATTTTTATGTATAGGTATAGATTAAAGTACGAGTTTTTAAATTTAGCATAATGTGATGTAGTGAGAAGGGGCGCTGACGAGGTTATACAGAATTATATTTCAGTATGATTACCCGATTAAGAGTTAAAGATGGTCTAAAAATGGCACGAAATGGTTTCTGTAAGAATAGCACTCCAAGTTGTTAACCGAAACGTTGATGTAAAAGTCATGCAACGTTTGTTCATATTAAAAGAAAAATACTACTATTTCTTTCGAAGACTTTAATGTACTAGGAATAAGATTGATTGTCCTATCTGTATTCAACAACTGTTTCTTCACAGCGAATGGTTAGCTACATTCTAAATTATCTGATTACTTTAAACGAGCACTTATTGTATATATCTGTGTATTTATATTTCGGGTATCTCGGAAACGGTTCTAGAGATTTTGATGAAATTTTAAATCCAGTTTTGCATTTTAAGTTCAACCGCATAGCTATATTTAGTGTAAAAACGCAATTTTACAGTAAAAAAAATAATAATTACGATTTTACAAAAAACTAAAGAGCGAAGCTAGGTCTCCCAGGTACTATTTATTCATATCGCACAAGTGAAACAGAACTGAGCCATAAGATCATATATTTACCTAATTGAATTGCTGTTACAAAGTCTGAATGTTCCGTCTGTTTCCGTTTTAAAAAACTAGAGCATCATTTGACCTGATTAGAAAGCCGAGCTCATACTTTAGTTCACGTAACGGCAAAGTTCCAAAAAACGGCATAAAAATGCGGTTCAATCTCAGAAGATCCATTGGCAAGATCGGGCACTGTATAGTGTGACCGTATATTTCTGCCTAACTATGTACATATACAGGGTTACTTGAAATACGTGGCGATCCCTTTAAGGGGTGATAGTAAAGATCATTAGCTATCAAATTGCCCTCGGGTAGATGGGGCAAAAATGTACCGATTTCGAAAAAACTATTTTTTTCTCTTTTTTTAAGAAAAGTGGGTCATTTCCTTACAACCAATGGAAACTGTAAATTCATTGCTGATGCTTGGTGGCTGCGAAGGGGCAAAATAGCTCGTTAGCATAGCGAAAACCCGGCTACCAATTACTCTGGCCAAACAGCGAAAAAAAGCTATTACTGTTTCCACAATCACCACAGAAAAGCCGCCGCGCTCTGTGTTCCCCTATGCTATCCTTCCATTGAATTACGAATTTATTATTTTGTAACCGTTGACAAATAATTTTATAATCGCATAGAGAAGACATAGGTTCGTAAATTTTAGGAAATAAATGCACAAAGGTTATTTTTATTATTTTGTTGAGAATCTTGCACCGCACTCTAACACCGCGGTTTAAAAAAATCCATAAAGCCATCTACATACAACGCACACATACTCTGTAGGCTTTGTGCACTTTCACAAAGCATTAAATTTAATTGCTTTTCGTTTATATTGTAAAAAAATATATTTTATTTATTTATTATTATTATCAGATTTTTTTTACGAAAGACAGGAATATTTAAAAACAATCACGTGTATTCGTTAGTATTACCACAGAATACATTAGTATTCCTTGTAACCAGTAGTATTACTTGGGCTGATACCGGAATGTACCTATGTCTACAGTAACAAACATATGATTACGATGCAGTCAGCATTGTAATGATATGTTTTTTTCTGGAACTAGATATGAATAGAGAATATTTTTAGAAGGAATATTAATATTTTTACAACAACACAACATGGGTTCAGTTTATTGTCCAGTATAACACGCTCACATTTGTTTTGGAAATATATAAGTATAATATTAATATAATAAGTATATCATTTAAATTGTATTATTAACTATTACATTATCGATGAATATTGCACTACAAATAATATCTTCACACATCTCATACATACAGACCAAACTAGGTAAAGCCTGTACTATGGTAACCAAACTGCTGATAAACATACTTATGTATTTCTAAATACATACATATTATAGATAAATTACACCCAGACACAGAACAAATGATCATGCTCATCACACAATTATTTGTCCTGGTGGGAATCGAACCCACAACCTCTGGCTCAGCAATCAGGGTCACTGACCACTATACCAACAGGCCAGCCCAGTATTTATCTATAGGTATTATGTAATATGTTTATATTAAAATTTATAACTCCTCATCCTACATTACACTTACAACGTCCGTTGAATGCTGTCGAGTCTGTACTCGCTGACGATAGGGAGTCATGGTCATACGATTAGTTTTCATTCCATCATTATTAAAGTCGCCATCTATTATTTTATTAGAAAATACATATTTCTTTAATTTAATCAATCAATCAAAAAATATATGTAATAAATTCGCTTTTGGTACTCGATATATCCATACAACAATTTACAGTCTACCAATTCCGTCACACAACATTCGTAAGTACCACGTATAAAAATGTGTGAAATGTCAGGTTCAATCTGTCCACGTATGACCGTGTCTTATAAGAACCGCCTCTTGTACTATCTACTATCTACTCTAATATAGTGCACCGCTAAAGAATAATTGGGTATATCCAAATGAACTTCCTGGGCTGAGGTCATAAAGTGCTCAGTTATACAAAGTATCAATATTATTTTATACCGCCCTCATCAACAACATGGTCACTATCCCTTAATGAGCTGATCAGAGTACTTGCATCAGAAGCATGTAACCAGCAAACATGTTCTTCGATCAAGCGCTGTAGTGTAAACTGAAGATGGCGTGGCGGTTAACGCGCTAGTATGTGCTAAAGATAAGACATTCATCCTGATTCTCACTAATAGTATAAATGTGAAAGTGAGTTTATTTGTGAAGCTTTCACGTTAGCTCAACTACACAACACAACTGATCATCATGAAATATTGCACTAACATTACTAACTTTTAAACTTTCGCGTTCCATCATATAATTATGTATTTCCACACGGGAATTAGGCAGTCAGGCAATTCAGAGGTATGTAATACCTTTTCGTGATCGCGTTAATTTTTTTTTCGTGTGAATGCATACACATTACCAAGGGTACAGAAGGACATTCGGTACTTTACATGAAGAAAAAATAAAGTGGAAGAAAAATTACTTAAACGCGAGTGAAGCCACCCTCAAAAGCCACTTTAATTTGTAATTTATTGCATACTTCATCGGCTGTGGAAAAACATGCAGAAACCACTTTTACCGATGGGTTAGATACATAGTTGTATTAGGTACAATGCCATCGAAAGATAATATAACAATGTCCTTAACGGAAGACGTTTCGAAAGCACCTCCTTAAATAAATATCACCACTTAAGATTTGAGACTCGTCTTTGAAGAAAACTCATGCAATGTTACATTATGAATGAGGTTGGGACTAGCACAGCTCGAAAAGTGTAAATGCTGAAAATAAATCTTACGTAGACAGTATAAAGTCTAAAATTGAGTACATAAGTGAAACAGGGTCTTTTGATCTAAGCCCATCTGTCCCCGTGCATTGAGCGCTGAATGAATTATTATAGAGACAATCGACGGATCGTATATATTACATAGACATACAAACAGAGATGATCCGCAGAGTCAATTCATGACCACCGTAGTTGCTGCATATTGCAATTTTTTATTTTGTTTAAAGACTACGTACTTAGTTTAAATAAATAAAGTAAATATCTATGTAATTGAAATAGGTATATTACATAATTTATTTTAAACGTATGAACGCGTCGAAAATTGGGTCATTACATAATATCTAGGCAGTTTTAAATGTCATCCATTTTCAAACATGGCATACAGCGTTTGTTTAATTTCATATATTAAAACGTTTTCAGTGTGTACTACGAAAAATTACTGTATTTAACGCAATAATTCTATAATATGTAGTACAAGCTCTATGATTTATTGGTTATGGTAAGGCGGAAAAAATACTAGTTAACCTATCTATAACGCACTTAGTTATCTTTATCCAAATTTAAAAACAACACACTTTAATTAGACATTTATTGCTAGAATTCTTTTTGTATAAAATAGTATACGGTTTCAAACAAAAAAACTACCTTTTTTCGTAAATCTTAGACGGAGGTTAGGAACCAGACTTCTATTCAAATTTAGCCGATTGTTACCTAAGTTAAGAAACCGCCCTTAGAAAGCGCAGTTTACCAAAACCAGTAATGTGGAGTTTTCTGCCTGTTAGTGCTCCAGTCAAAAGTCAGCAGGTACGGATAAGTCGGCCACTCTGTGTCTACAAAACCAGTAATGTGGAGTTGTCTGCCTGTTAGTGCTCCAGTCAAAAGTCAGCAGGTACGGATAAGTCGGCCACTCTGTGTCTACAAAAACCAAGAGGTTCAAACCTCGCTATAACCATGGCATAAATTGCAGCGTTTATAGAGATCGTGATTTTATTAACGCTTTAGTGGCGCATAATGGTGGTTTTATGTTAGTTTCTTCGTATTTTATTTCGTATTAAAAAAGTGCTTATAATTAGATGCAATGAAGTAGGATTGGTACATAATTATGTGGTCGCAGATGGTAGGGAGGACGCAATTGTTGAAGGTTGTTTAGTCTTACGTATTCATACTCCCCGCAGCGCACCATGAATTATTCAGACACATTATAAAACTGAGAGACGTGTTTGAGAATTTGCAAAAAGTGCTTAGCTCAACCGAGTACTCCCAAACGCGGCCGAATATCTTTGAGTCTTATGTGAACCTTTGAAATAAGCTAATAAACATTAATGTCCAACCTCACACATATGGTCGCTTGAAAACTTTAGATGTTTGAAGTCTTTAGAAATCAAGCAATATCTCCCCGAGTCTGCTCATCGAATGCACTGAATATTAAAGTGTAATTTATATAGTTTTATCATTCACCTAATTATGGTTAAGGGTTGAATGATTAAAGCAGTTTGGAACACAGCTTTTAGCAAAGCACTCAGTCCATCTCATTTGTACTCCAATATATAAACTGTTTATTATTATAGTTATCACCAAGGACTTTATCTAAGACTTTTCATTTGATCCCGGTGATTTCTTCTAGGGAAAGTAGTTACGATGTTAGAAAAGCACCAGAAGCGGTTACCATTGTGTGTTATTGCTTACCAACTTGCAAGGTCCGGGGTCACTAAAGCGTTGCTGTCCTAGTTGCGATTGTGCTCTTTTGATTACCATGAACTAAATAATCTACACTTCTCTCTATTTATTCTCGTTTCGTTCCTAAGAGCGTGCACGTTCATTGTTTACAACTCGCTAGAATATCGTTGTGATTGTATAACAGAAACATCACATACACATACAAAACATACGGACTTGTTTAAACGCGCCTCGGCGAGCGCGGCGGTAGCTAATGTTTCATTTCATACAACATACATACATACATACATACATACGCGCATATGTACGCGCATATGTACGCGCAACTCGTAAATAACTAATATAATGGTTTCAGGGAATTATGTTTGTTCACATCGTTGTTGGTGCAAAATGAATGGTTAAAAACATTCATATTTGGTTGTACATTTACACAATGTAAAATGGCTTTCACTTCATCCAAAAAAAAATTGGAATCGGCTGGAGGTGCCGTTTACCTGATGGATATAAAAAAAATAATGTATATACTATTAACAAACAAAGCGGCTAGACCTCCCCCACATCTCTAAATTGGTTAGTTGCCGATGTTTAAAATAAATTATTTCATAGGTCTTCATGAAATAAGTCGTATTTGAGTACCTTGTCATTGCATGTTTTTAGCAATTATAGACAATATCGTCTATTGTCATTAGCCCTTCAGATCTACTTACAAACTTGTAAAAAACTAAAAGTGCCGGAACTTTCTGCACAAACTGAAAGCGAACATAAAATCAGTTTACATGAAGTTTGCGTCGAGTCAAACGGAGCGAATTCGAGATGACCCTTTTATCTTACATACAATAAACGTTGAAAGAAAACAGCCTCTAAAGAACAGTAAATGAAACCTTTTGTTGGTATTGTATCAGCTTACAAAACGTAGCGAATGACGCGAGCGAGCAATCCCGGCCCGAGCCGGCAAGCTCGACGCGACGGCTCGACGTTACCATTCATTTGTTAGTAGTAAGTATAACGTTTCATGATTTTAAGTTTTATGTATTATTTTATGTATAGAACATTTCGCGTCGGGACTTGTCTGCAGCAAGAAGGATGTTTTGTTGTGATTATTGTTGTTTTTTTAACGTACATTAATCCCCTCGTGTACCTACCACGTCATCGAGCACTCGGCGAAGTGGTTATGTCTGAGTCGCACCGACTAAAATATACATCTATAGCCGACGCTGAGGTATAACCCAGGAAAGAACTCCCTGAATATAAAGAATTTTTACGTTTAATTTTATAACCCAACAGAATAATAGACAAAATGTCTAACCAGAATAGGTTCTATACATTTTGGATGGTTAGAAACACATGATTACAGTGTCGTGTCATCACAATACAAGGTGTGAGCCTAGCTTTATATATTCTTCTTTTTCTAAAGTAACTATTAGTATCTCGACAATATTAACAATAGGCAATATTAATGGACGCGGAGACCATTAAGGTAGACAATAATCATAATATATAGTAGTTATTATCGTCTCCAATACAATAAATTAATACCTGAGGAATCATCTTTGAGATAACACGATGTATGTTTGTTATGGTATAGGGTAGCTAGGTCCGTACACACTATGGAGAAACTTTAAACATTTTAAAAGTTTTGCTTCATAGGGTAATAAAAGAACTTTTATTAACCGACGAGGGGAAGATTTGCGTATTAGTTTTATTCGATCACGTTTTTTATTTTTTGAAGTTGGCCCCCTTTAATTTGGTGGCATGAACATACAAGGTCTTTGTGAAGACGCCAATAACATTGACTAGTCGTACTGTGTACTTCTGGTCGGTAGATGGGCAAGTAGACATTTTCACTTCATTTCTACTAGACATGCTAAAAGCTACCCTCCGGATCGCCGCAAGGTATTAACGTGTGCTCAGTTCCGTGCTTCTTTTAATTTATAAAAATAAATAAGTTTTGAAACATTAAATCGATCGAAAAAATAGGACATCATAAAATAGCAAGTGGAGTTTACAACAGCAATAAAACGCATACTGCAACTCTTGTATGCGTGCGCGCCTAGTAACTAGATAGCGGAGAAGACTCCGCCTTGGCCTGCGCATACGCAAGACCCCGCCCTAACCTGTACTTGCACAAGAATCCACCCCGCCCCATTCGCGCGCGGGACTCCGCCCCCGGCCTGCCTGCTCCGCCCTGGTTGCATCCTGCTGCCGCACAATTCGATAATTCGCAACTAGAAGATTACACACCCCTTGTGAGCTTTGCGGCCCTGGTACTTTACACGTTTTGAACGACAGTGGAACGCGGTGAGCACCTTTATTTATATAATATAATTCGGCAAATTAGGCATAAATGTCGCTTTCCAGAACACCACCGCAGCAAAAACCCTCACGTTCCGAGTCCGACATTATAAAATTATGTGCTGAAGATGACTCATCTCCAAGCATATCCCACCTAAACATTACCCAGAGAGCTAAGCGCAGATGTCCGCCGACCGAGACCGTTGGAGATAATTGCAGTGATGACCTCACGAACTTTAAAAAATCCATAGCCGATATGATATCCAACATGATAACCGCCCAGAACTACAGAATGGATAAACTAGAGAACCATATAATGGAACTCAAAACAACATTATCTAACGTCAGCGAGACTAACTCTAGTATTGAAAAGTCTATGACATTCATTTCTGATCAGCTGACTGTACTTGAAACCAAAATTTCAGGATTGGAAAAAGAACGGAGCTCAATGGTGTCAAGGATTTCAATGCTAGAAGAAAAGATTGAACAATGCGACCGCAACATGCTTAAAACTTCATTGGAAATCCGCAACGTTCCTAAAAGAACGAACGAAACGAAAACAATGCTTTACGATATGGTTAAAAATTTATCAAACTGCTTAGAGTTTGATTTACAGACGCATAATATTCGAGACGTACTGAGACAACCCTCTAAAAAAGAAAAAACAACGTCTAGTGTTACCATCGAGTTGTCCAACACACTGGTGAAAAACGACTTTTTGTTAGCTGCGAAACTTTACAACAAAAAGAATATGACTAATAAATTAAACTCATCTAATTTGGGCATTACGGGCGCACCAACTACGCCTATTTACATTGCTGAACAATTATCTACGAGTACAAAGAGATTGTTTTTCTTAGCCAGAAACCACGCCAAAGCTAATCAGTTTACATTTTGTTGGACAACAAACGGACGTATTATGCTGAAAAAAGATGTTGATTGCCAAGCTATTTGGGTAAAGTCGGAGTCACATCTAAAACAACTAATTTTGAACAGCGCATGACTATCACATAGCTATAAGTATATGAATATTCTTAATGCAAATTGTTTACTCTGCCACAATACAATAAATTGTCTATATACTTACAAAAAAACACTGTTATCAATCACAACAATTACATTAAACACACACAAATACACATCATTAACAATAAACTTTTATACCAGTACAACAAATCATACACAAAGTAAAAAACATTCACAACATACACCACTACAATGGCCTACATATTATCACAAGAATATAATCCACAACCACATTCAACGTACATATCTTCGTTTATTAGACTATATACTTATTTTTATATACAGTAAATTAATAACTATATACCATTCAAAGCCTTTATTAACAATAATTGTGAACATTATTATTGTAATAAGAGCATTGAAAGTTATACCTATTGACTTCTACGAGACCCTCTTACTGCCCGTATACGATTGTAAAAATGACTGACAACATTAGCTCACTGATAGATAACATTGATCAGCTATCTATATCGGAAACTTATAAATGCTCCCCTGAACAATCTAAATCCTTTGTACAACACCCTAACTCCTATCTAAAAGTCCTTACTCAGAATATTCGTTCCATAAATCGTAATTTTACCAACTTACAGACACTTCTTTGTCGGATCCCGTTTGACTGCGACGTACTAGTTTTGACTGAATGCTGGCTCTCCTGTGCCAGCAACAATAATATCCCACATTTACCGAACTATTCATTTTTCAAAACTACTACTCATTTAAATCAAAGCGATGGTGTCGTAGTCTACATAAAATCAGCAATGGTTGCGTCATGCGAGGAACCGGACTTTTATCAATCCGCATCAAGTCTTTTAATTAAACTTAACGCCGATCTGGCTATAGTATGCATATATCGATCACCGTCAAATGATAATATCCATCCCTTTATCTCAGCCCTTAATAATTTACTCCCCCAACTTCATAGTTACAAAACAGTCATAATAACAGGAGACATAAATGTAGACATTAAAACCGATAATCTGGATAATCGCTCTCACGATTATCTAAACTGTCTCGCTTTTAACGGTTTTTTAGTAACTCATAACGAGCCCACCAGGGGTAATAACTGCCTGGATCACTTGGTTCTAAAAACGAAGACACGCTCGCTAACACTTGTTTACGACTCTACTGTTACCGACCATTGTTCTACCCTGTTTTGTCTCTATAACAAAAATGTACGTACTATTGTCACTAAGACCATTAAAAGGATTAATTACGAAACACTTGACGCAGAAATCTCACAACTCGATTTGAATACCATATGTACCACAACAGACGCTAACCAAGCCACTGATAATTTGATACACCTTCTAACAACAGCTATCTCAAAAAACACAACTATTATTAAAATCCCATCGAAGAAAAGAATAATAAAACCATGGATTACGCCCGGATTGTTACGATGTATTCGAAACAGGGATGCTTTACATAGGAAAACTAAACTGTTTCCAGAAAATGAAACAATTCAAATTACATACAAAAGATACAGAAATTTTTGCGTCAAAATCTTAAGAAAAGTCAAGCAGCAATATGACAGGCAGGAACTTAATAAGGCTAGCCATAATCCAAAAACACTCTGGGATAATATTAAGCGTATAACGAACACTGAAAAACATAAAATCCCTCCATCACAACTTCTAGGGACTGCTTCCTCGCCTAAACAATCATGCAACGACGTGAACCAGTTTTTTGTTGATATTGGTCAAAATCTAGCGGATATTATATCTACGAAGCGACATGTCCATCACAATACTTCCCAAATTACCAACAGTAAAATCTTATCATCGTTTGTGTTAGATCTAACTTACCCTACGGAAATAATAACTGTTATTAACTCACTACGATCTAATGCTGCCACTGGCTGGGATGGTGTCTCGGCTACTATCCTAAAAAGATACTCTACCACCCTGGCTCCAGTACTAAGCCATATATTTAATCTTTGTTTCGAGACTGCCATCTTTCCTGTTTCTTTCAAAAAGGCTATTATTCATCCCATCTTCAAGGGTGGCGACGGGAAGGTTCCGAACAACTATCGTCCTATAGCTGTTTTAAGTGCATTATCTAAAGTGCTTGAGCGCCTCATTAATAAGAGATTAACACATTATCTAGAACACTTTCAATTAATATCCCCACAACAGTTTGGCTTTCGGAAAAATAAATCAACATGTGACGCAGTACATCAATTATGTAATTATATAGTAAAAAGTTTAAATTCAAACAGTAAAGTCTTAACAATATTTCTAGATCTAACGAAAGCGTTCGATACCATCCCCGTTCCCACCCTGCTTCTCAAATTAGAAAGTATTGGTGTCAGGGGCTTACAATTGGATTTTTTCCGTAGTTACCTTACCAATCGCTCGCAAATAGTCACAATAGAGGGTCACAACAGTAGCGAGTTGCCAATTTATTACGGCGTACCCCAGGGAAGCATTCTTGGGCCGACGTTGTTCTTAATTTTTATTAATGACCTCTGCAATTACTACATCCCAAACGGTCAAATAATATCATATGCGGACGATACTGCTTTGACCTTTTATGCAAGTTCCTGGACGGAACTAGAATCAGTTGCACAACTTGGCTTAGATACAGTTCTAAATTGGCTCCAATCCCACTATCTTACTCTGAACGTATCTAAAACGAAATTTATTCACTTTTCAATTACCTCAATCTCTCAACCTAAAATCCCCATATACATAAAAGCACATACTTGTGACTTGCAAACACAGCCTTGTAAATGTCCACAATTAAATAATGTTGATAGTCTTAAGTATTTAGGCATAATTTTGGATAAAAATTTAAACTTTAAAGCTCATATAAATTCCCTTACATGTAGAATTCGGAAATTGATATATATATTTAAAACGCTCAGAAATGTCGCGAATCCCTTTATTGTTAGTAATGTTTATTATGCTCTCTGTCAATCAGTTGTAACATATTGCATCTCCACCTGGGGTGGAGCAGCCAAAACGACCATGAAACCGCTCGAAATTGCACACAGAGCTATTCTAAAAGTAGCTACCTTTCGACCCATTCTGTATCCAACAACTGAATTATATAAAAACTGCAGTGTTCTAAATGTACGTCAGTTATATATCTTAAAAACAATTCTACTTCAACACCATGAAAAATCAGAATTTACCACAAATAAGAGGCGAAAAGATAAAATCTTTGTAGTTCCCCCAACACGTACCACTTTTGCCAAACGCTTTTTCTATTTCCTAGGACCATCACTGTACAATAAAATTAGTGCAACATGCCATATCCATGAGATGTCGAAATATGATTGTAAAAGAGCGGTAAAGTCAATCCTTCAGGAAAAAACTTATGACGAAACAGAAGCATACCTAACCTAATGCAAAACACACACACACACACACACACACACACAAACACCTTCACACACACACAAACACCTTCTCACACACACACACACACACACACACACACACACACACACACACACACACACACACACAAATATACGCGCAAGTTGTTCAGATTTAAGATATCTGAATGTCTGGATAATTTAATTAATTTTAATTTTAATTAAATCTTAAAGATAATGTATACTAGAGAACTCACCTTTAATATAGGAGGGAAAGGGACTGTTACTCCTTAATACAGATTATTTAATAATCTAGCTAGGAGAACAGTACACTTCACTCACTAGATTGTAGATTAATTAGTATACTAACTAGAGAATAAGACAAACCTTTGTACTGCAATCTCCTTATTTGGTAAATAAAGTTATTATTATTATTATTATTATATAACATATATGTTCCTGTTCGAGCGGTTAAAATCAAGCTCGCTCCTTCTACTTGGCTTACAGATGCTATCCGGTCGCTTATATGTAAGAAAACTGCAGCCAGGTTTAAAGAACATAAAAACAACACCTACAGCTTCTAACTGGGAAAGGTATACTCGCATACGAAATCACTGCAATAAGGTGTATATAGATGCACAACACCAACACATTCGCAGCCGAACATAATTACATAGGTGCTTTAGTTTTTAAGTGAATTTACATATATATGATTGTATCTTTTTTGCCAATAAAGAGTTATTTTTATTATTATTATTATTATTCACATCAGATACAGTACGGCATGTGGAAGTCTAACTGTTATCGCACTACTAGATTCTTCTAACGCTTTTAACACGGTGGACTTCGACATTCTGATTAAAATATGTAGATCGCTCACTTAACATGTCTTCAATGGTGATTGATTCCCTTCGAAGTTACCTGTGCGGACGCCGACAATGTATACGCATTGATAGCCCTCTCTTCTTGGTGTTATATTGTTATACACATGTATCTGTTACTTTGCGAATCGTTCTTTACTCTTCTCGTTACTTCTAATTCTATCGCTGATCAACTTTTCTCTTCTACTACCTTTATGCAGATGAGCTTCAAATATACTCCTAAATACCAGTAGATAACATCGCTAATGCTGTTGAGATCATCAATAAAGATCTGGCTAAATTAAATGCTATGCACTATTATACCTTAGTGAAAAAGTGAAATAAATAGGAATACTTATTGACTCAGAGCTATCCTGTCTCCTCAAATGCAAAAAATAAGGTTTACTTAACGGTAATATGGTTTACCTTTTGGGTAAACCATAGGTACAAAATGTTAACCGTGGTTCACCTAAGTGAACCACGTAGGTAGACCACGGGTAATAAGCCATAATAATTACTACTTGCACACGTCAATGCACAATTCACTTCACTTGACGTATTTATATACAGAGTGCACTATAAAATATAAATTAATAAATAATTGTACCTCAGAATAGCATTATTCACTTTTCAATAATGTTATACGTAAGACACAATATAAAGTTCCGGACGGACTATTAGTGTAATAAATCACACAATACATCACCGCTATATCAGAACAGATAAAAATAAAAACAAGTTTCTCAATTATTTCGCGAAGGAAACACTCGGGGAAGTTTCCGCGCGTCCTTGAGATGACACTGAACTGACAACTAAACTGCTTTGTTTATATCTGTTGTGTTTCTTCATGGTGGCATCCTTGAGGCGAAGGGTTCCTTTGATATATTGTTTGTGGCCTAAGTGTATACGAATGGAAATTTATTTACCAAGAAAATGGAATTGTTTAGTGGCTGTCGAGTCGCTTCAAAACATAACATTATTGTTGTGAAAACGGAATGTCTTACCAATTTTTTGTTATTCATACACACATAATAAGAACTTAGCAAAATAAGGAAATTACTTGATATAAAATGGATTTTAATTTTTTTATACCTATAAAGTGATGGTAGGTCCGACGTTCTGTTTAAAAAACAATAATCTAGGTTTATAATACTGCAATAAAAAGAAATTTACAACGCGACCTCGCGTCATAGTCATGACACAAAACCACCGCGAGGCGGGCGCGGAACGGGGTCAATATCAGTCGGGGGTACAGTGGGGCTATATGTTTGCCGCGCGCCATTGTGCCGTGCTCGTCACAATCCTAATAAAAACTTATTCTCTTCGAGGCGGCTCTAACTCATGTATACTTAACGCAATAGTGTAGATTTATCGCACTGTTTGTTACTCTTTGTTACCGCTGACATCGTACGAAGTGAAATTTTCGGGGACTGCTTGACCCCGGTGCAATAGATAACTTATATAATCGACTTGTTATTTGTTGCTGAAGAACAATAACAATTCTTATTTCCGTAAATGGTTGTTTAAGGACTTGGAAGTGTTGTATTTTCATTTGTTCGAAGATTAATAAAATATTGTTGAGACCATATAGTGAGATCTTTGTTTTACTTCCTGAACTTCTTGAAGCTCTGAAACGAACAAACCTACAATCCATATTTATCGTTGACCATTTCCCACAGAGCAAAACATGTGATCTTATTGGCCCAGAGCGTACCACTGTTACTGTACACACACTGTCCGCTTCTTGATAATTGGTGTTCGTTCCCCACAGAGATACACGGCATTGAGAATCGAATTCCTTAATCTGTTGCCTATGCAAATAACACTAACCGTATATGCAAGATTCAGATTTTGGGGATTCCCCTGGCGACTTTGACTAACATGAACATCATAGTAGTAATTTAGCTTTATTGTTTTTTTTTCTTTAACAAATACCATACTTTATCGCTTTTGAACTATACTAATATTGGTATAACAGATTGTAAATCTTTAGTTTTATCTCTCGTTGAACATCCTAAGAGCCTCGTCAACACATTCGATAGATACGCGTATTAACTATACGGTTCTTGTGAAGTGGTTCTGCGGCTCGAGGCAAAGAGAGGCCCTACACGCAGCGCATTTACACAGCTGGCTGTTACCGGTACTGGTACCTACATTTTTTAATCATAATTATGGAGCCTATTTTTAGATCATTATTTTATTTCGCAGCTAAATATTGTACGTTTAAAGAGAACGATGATAATAATAATAAATGAAAAATGAAAAGTTTGACGAACAATGAACTGCGCCTTGAACTTATCCAAAAGCGTATTGCTTGGCGCCTAGAGTTTTCAACGGCCTAACTAAAATAATAGTACTTTCACTCTCACTCGTAAGCATGCAGACTCGAGCATTTTTGGAATGAAAACTTTGGAATACCGCACAAAGCTTAATGAGGCAAAATGTGCTAGTAAAATTCTTTTACACCAAATTGACAGTCGAAGGTTGTTAGGGCTCTTCAAATTCAATGCCCCAGGCAAGATCCCTCGCAGACCAATCACACCACTCTGTCAACCTTTAAGAGGGACAGTTTTAGGTGCCAATTCTACTTATAGCAGATTGTCTAGAACTGTACACAGTTTAAGAGATTTGATTGACCTACATTTTGATTCCATCACAAAATTAAGATTTTTTTTTATAAAATAATATTTGTAAGTTTCTCTTCTAAGATAATAGCATGTGGTGTTTACCTCTAAGTAATTATTACGTGGTCTGGTGTTCTCTTTGTACAAGCTCATGTTGCATGAATGAATGTAAATAATTGTTGGTGAACCAAATAAATATTTAAATAAAAATAAAATCGAATCTGAAAGGTTTCTATTCCTATTTCTATGAGAAACGACTGACCAACCGATAACGAAAATCGTACCCGTAATGGAGAATTGGCTCGGTATCCGGCCTTCGGTACCGGTGCAGATACTTTCTTAGAATAATAACTTTTATGATTAGTTAAGTTACACGATTGTATTCACGTATGTATTTCGGATACCCATTACTAGTTTTGGATCGAACAGAGGCCTATTATAAAGGCGTCTTGTCACTTTGGTTCTTAGGATTGTTATGATGGTTGGGAAACTACTCGTGCTTCTGTACGTTTACTACATTCTAAAAATAAATCTTTAGACGTCAGGGAGACATGTACAAAATAAAAAGCAAGTGAGTACACCTTAGGTACACCGTAGACGAGCGGGCATCCAATCGGAAGCGGCCAGGATAGCGTACTAATTCACTTGTCATGTATGATATCAGATGATCTCCCCCTCTGGTGGGGTATAATTCCGTAATGATGAGACGGGCGAACGAATGAGGCGGAATGTAGTTCATCTGAAAAAAGTAGAGGGTCAGTGGCGTGTATTACAAGATGAAAACAGTAACGAGGGTGATACAGCTATTGTAGAACAAAGCGGTGATGCTAATTAATAATAATAATCACAAACCGCACCTCCTTAGGCGCCTGGACGACAACTAGTGAACGGCGCGTATTTATTTAAATATAACCATAATCTAGGTAGGTAAGTACATACTTTATATAGGTAATGGTTTATTTAGGTACAAATTAGACTTAGCTTTGATAATGAATAGTTATCCTATAGTTAGCTGCAGTGTCACTAGAAATAAAGTAAAGTAAGTATGTACCAAGACGCCTTTCATTTTGCGTTGGCAACATCGGTACTTAGTGTATTTTTTGGTCACGATCTGATTATTTTTAGTAAATGTCATTTAAAACTATAGTTATTCAAGATACGTTTCTTATTCCTTATCAACCCTTCAGAAGCTTAGAGCTCACGATTAATGCCAAGTAATCCATTGTAAAGAACCATTTAGGCTGTTACAATGGCCTTCACTGCACAATGTTATCGCAACGCAGATATATTAATCATTACTTATCCAGTCTAAATTACCGCTTTGTGTGCATTGAAACACTTTCTGTAGGCCGCCATTTCTCAATAACTCTTTGTCACTTTCATTGATTAAACTCAGATGTTAAAGCAACATCTACATAGCACACGTACATAATTGAGTCTGTCTGAACATAGAAGTTGCATCGACAGGTCAGAGCGGGCGGATATCCGAAGCAACAATGAAATATTAAACCAGACCACTGCTACTGCTACCGGTGCGAGGCAACTTTGTATACTAACAATATTCTATACAGTTTTCAATCAGGTATTTATAAAGTTAGTACCTCCGTTTCGGCGAATAACTGAGAGCAGTTGATTTCAGTTCTCAAGAGAAGTATATGTTCACCACTGAGCATCCTTTATCTAAGATGACACTGGTTATTAGAATCCAAAGACAGCCTATCAATTGTCGACCAATCAATCGTACCTTAACCACTATTAATAACTTTCATGTTAGACATACGTATTATGTTTCTTGAAGAAACTTGTATTGTTTAGAAATATTGGAAAGAAAACAAAATAGGCAAAATATTCGCAGACAATTAGGATACACATATTCAATAATACAC
The DNA here is from genome assembly GCA_949752705.1 of Callimorpha dominula. NCBI lineage: Eukaryota > Metazoa > Arthropoda > Insecta > Lepidoptera > Erebidae > Callimorpha > Callimorpha dominula. The sequence continues at coordinate 22,483,298 of OX457003.1, read as the reverse complement.
AATATAACAATAAACTTACATTAAACAGTAAACTAAGTGTTATAATTTCACTAGCTGTACCCGGCGGGCGTTGCAATGCCACGTAAAAAAATGCAATGCAAACTTTAAAAATAAATTCAAAATTTTAAAATTAAATTATTTCAAACTTTATCAAATTAAATTAAATCTAAAACGAATCACATACAAACTAAATGTGATTTTTCGGAACTTGTTGTTTTACTAGAATCTCTGTTTTTTTTTTGTAATAAGGAAGTAAGCTGATTACAATATTATTTTCACCAATAATCTTCGTGGCTCAAGTAAAACGTCACAGTTTTTGTGAGAATCATTTCATACTGCTTCCACATCAAACACGCGTCTAATGAGCTACGTTCCTATATGTAACCTTTTTACCTTTAACAAAATATCTTGTTTATATTAAAAATAAAAAACCAATACTTAAACATTTATTCAAGATAAGCATTGGAACCAGTTGAAATCACTAAACAAATTGAAAACTGCGGGACCGGTCTCCCTTGCGAGACCGGTATAGTGACTGTGGCGGTCAATATTTACTAACATGATGAATATTTTACAACAACGCTCAATTTCTTGTAATAAAACTGCGTAATATATTGCCGGAGCATACACAATGATGTAAGTTTTATGTACTTAAGCACGTGACCGGCGCTATGTAATGTTATATCTTGGTACTACATTGCCTGAGATTTTTTATGGGCAAGACCCAACTTCTGTATTAAGTTTTCTACCCAAAAATGCAATTAGAAAAATAAAAGCTATAAAGATTAAGGATTGTGGAACAAAATTACAACTGCAATAAACTGGACAACAATACTTGGTGACAAAATGTTACTAGACCTATTTAAAGCATTCTTTTCCGTATTCATACCCACTCTTAATACATAAGGTATAAGGACTCAATAGTATTTTTTCGTCTGACAAGTACAAGCTGGTTGATTCTGTTATCAACAATATATCAATATTGGAATTCCCAAGGGGAATATGCTAGGACAAATACTTTTCCTATTTTTCTTGAACATGTCTGCTAACTGACAATACTTAGCTAAGATATTTACACGATGGGGAAGACGATGATCCGAAAGAATACCATGTAGCAAGTGAAATAATAAAACTAAATTAAGAACGTACTATATAACTATATTTAATGAAGTAAATGGCTGTCAATTCTTGTACCATGAGCCCTACTTATGAAAGATAGTTCAGCTCCCTTCCTATAGCTTTGGTTTAGGTCAAAGCTAATAATTACCTAGATCACACTATTAGCTGTGATTATCCTGTACCGATATTAATTAGTTTCGAATGCTAAATACCTCATTTACATTGGCAACCAATTATGTTGGCCAACTCACATAAAGACACTACTTACCCGAGTTGGAAAACGAATTTATAGTTACAGAAGGCGTATGGGCTTACAATGACACCATATTTTTTTAGAAGGGTCTACGCTTAATTAAAGATGGGGTAATGGGTGAAAACCCATTCATCCCATTTGGGTTAAAACTGGGTGATTTGGGTTGATACGTATGATATTATGTTACCCATTTTTTTTCTTTAATAATTTTACATATGACAAAGCAAACTATTGATGCTGTGACTGTCGTGTTGATCAATAATTTATAATCATAATAATATTTTTTTAAGTTGACGATTTCGAATAATTGATGATTGTACTGTGAGAATTCAGGATTTGGATCTTCTTCACGCTACTCATTAATTAACCTATGCTAAATTCCTAATTCCAGTCTTTTTAATCCACCTTCTTATTACAAAACTAGTAGTGCCCCGCGGTTGCAGCCGCGTATTACTTAAAAGACATCACTGATTTAGTTTTTTTTCACAATATTTTAGTAACATTTTCTTGGCATGGCATGGCGTTCACAGTTCGTCTCTTCTTGGCAATGTTCGTTTCTCATCGGGCAGCCAGGGTAACCTCACCTGCCTGTTACTCTAGCAAAAGCTGGCCCGAGACGGTGGCGCGACTCTAAACCGGAGGGGGAGCAGAGCCCTCCGCACCTTCGTACGCAATAGTGTAGCTGCCTACTATTTAAGAGGCACCTAAGGGCAGCCGGGGTTCTTGGGGACTTCCTCCCTAAGGTATACCCGATCCCTTGTAATTCCGACATTCCGACATACCACTATATCGCTAGCCTCAGTGAGCTTTTAGCCGCGGGGGTTCCCACGGCTAAAAGCCGTGGCTATTCGATGAAAAGGGTGATACATTACACGTTCGCTCCACTGCTACTATGTTGTTGTGAGCCGAGGATTGAATTATTTTAATTTTCTATCATCTCGTCCAAATAACATGCTATAAAAGTTTATATTCATAAAATTGTCTTGAACCTATAAGTAAGGATTAATAATGCTCTCATGTCTAATAATAATGCTCAAAAACCACTTTTTAAATTTGATGTTTTGTTTGAAATAGCTTATTGTAGCTTATGTGTAAGAGATAAGTACTTTTTGACCGATTACAATTTGTTCTTAATTATTTTAAAGTTTAAACAGAAAAAACTGTTAAAGTGTAGTAAACTAAGCTGTAGTCCTAATAAAAAAATAAAAAATCTACAACATTTAGTTTTCACCCACCCAGTTTCAGGATTGAAATGGGTGATAACTGGGTTTTTAGCCAATCGGGGTTTAACCTGGGTGGTTACCCATCTTTAGCGCTAATCAGTTAGCATGTACCTACTGTATTTTCGGGTCAGGTGGTGCTTATAAAAACATATCATTTGCCATTAAATATAAATAGTGCCATAAATAGTGTTTGACGTCAAGTTTTAAAAAGTAATCTATTTAAACTTTTAATTTCTTGACGACAACTCATGTTCCGTGGGTAAATTTTTTTATTCTAAGAATTTATGTGCTAGGTCTATTTATGTTTTTTTTTTTCGACGTTGACTATGATTTTCTGTAAAAAGTAAAATACCTTTCATACAACCACTGGCTTAATATAGGTACATGGTTATTTATCAGTAAGTCACTACCATTTGTTATTTTTTGTTTGAGATTAACGTAAATTATTCATGTGATTGATTTCCTCACTGTGCTGCTTTCATTTTTCATTTAAGTAATAGTTTAAATCGTCATATCTTATAAAATGTGTTTTTTCAAACTATTAAATACATGGACGATTATTTTTCAATTATTTATATTTATGTAAATAAATCTCAATATAACGTTTTTTTTATATTTGATTCAATTCTTCAGCTCTCCTAATCAACAAGTCAGTAAACATTATTATATTATATATTCGGAGAGTCGAACTCGCCTCCCCCCTATAATGTTCATCAAATAAAAAGGCTCGCACTTTAATATAAAATGAAGCATGTGAGCTCACTTCTACTCCACTTTATTTATAATGAATACATACTAGGAGTGTATAATGGTGTTAATTTATTTATTTCCTTACTTAATTGAATAATAAGTGGGCAAAAACGTGTATCACGCTCTCATTCTTTTTACATTAATCTGATATGAACACGCAATGGTTGTCACGACATCTGGTGTTGTGTTGTTAGGAATAGCTAAACTTATTGGTACAAAATAAGTAAATTTCTTTTTCTCTATTTTTCCCTCTTCGTGTTACAAAGAAAATGTATTAGGTGTAACAATTGTACGAACCACGTTATACGTTTCTCGTATCATATTTATATTTCTGTGAATAGTCAGCAACTTATCTCATTCACTAATCTATCACATCACATGTGAAATCAGTTCGCATTATATTCGACCATCAAGTGAAGTGCCATAGTGCCAGTTAAATTTATTGCTATGTTTATTAATTTATCCATTTATGATCTCCAACGAGGGCGTTCGGACTACTGAATATCGCTTTCGAAGGCCAAATCTCAATGTTATTGAATGGTGCTAAACAAATATAAGGCACATTTCGAATAAATGATATTTCACTTCGTACTAGATTTTTATGGACTTATATTGTATTACGTAATACTATAATTAGGTAGGTATTGATTCCTAAATACATATGCAGATTATTCTTAGATTGAATAAAATAGGAGTTGCGGTGAAGCAGCAGCCCAAGGATTCATTTATAGTGTTGCGATATATCCTGTGCAGTCTGGCAAACACGACTTGAACTACTTAATAACTACTGCTACTACTATTAAAGGTCTTGTTCAATGTGTACAAGACAAGACACACACTACGTTTATTTTGTATAAATATGATTCCATGCAAGTGCTACATGTTTTGCAGATCAGAAAGGAACGAAACATATTTAAATTAAGTTTATTGATGTGGAATAAAATACATGTTCAAAATGTGATATAATGATTAAAATCCAAAAATCTCATCAAATTACTTCATCATACAGCCGGTTTACAATGTTATAAATATAATTATTATTATTTAAATAGAATACAATGTATAACTAATGAGTAGAATATAAAATATAATTAATATAAACATACAGTTAAAACAAAATCTGTCAAAAACTCAGTAATACTATAGTAACTTCTATTTACTCGTTAGCTCCGGTGAGGTGATGACCCGTGGGGGTTTCCACACGTTATACCTGCTATAGATTATTGTTACCAAAGTTATCCTATCAACTTTAAATATTGGAGATCTATTTTGTTAGGATTAGTAGACGTCTATTATTTCAAAATTGAAAGAATAGGTAAATCGTGTCACTCAATTCCAGTGTTAATATGTAGTAATACTATCTTGAGTGCCACTTCGAGTACCTTATCTACTTTGAGCTGACACCAAGTAGTATCAATCAGTATTGTGATATTTCATTCAATACAATAAATATTAAAAGCATATTGATATCAAGATAAACTTCCTTCTTGATAGATACTACAGGTACATGGCGTATTTCTTTAAGCTATTTCAAATAATGTAAATAATTTTTGTCCAGTTCAGAAATTTTCATTTATAATAAGGTAATACATTAGCAGGAGATCCGACGCTTATATGATGTACGACTGTGTTGAAAGATAAAAAACCTTCTTGAAGGACCATTAAAGGGCGGAAAGTTGTGATAGAGGGGAACAAACACAATTCACAAAAGTCGCGGGGTGGAGATGACGTATTGTCATCGCGTATTGTCCAAACCAAGGACTTTTTGCTTTTGTTATGTTAATTTGTAGACGTCTAATATTCAGTTCGGGAGGTCTTGGGCGATACCTTTTCATTCGAGATAAAGTTTGAATGCTCATAGAAAACTGTTGAGTGTCGTTATTACATTGACGCAGTACCTGTAGAAAAAGTCTGGGTTTTTGGTAGATATTTTATTCATTCTTCGTAATATATCTTTATATTATCATTATTGTCCTCTTTCTAATGGCATTAACTTCTTCCTTTTCTTTTAACGAGCTAAGCATATGCTCAGACCAATAAAAATAGATAGACGGCGCTCGCGTAAACAAAAGCGTTCTATTAAGTGAAAAAGTTGTGTGCGTTACCTTCTGTGTGGCCTCCGTCAAACTATTTACCCTATTTTAGCATCATTACATATTATAAAACAAAGTCCCCCGCCACGTCTGTCGGTCTGTCTGTCTGTCTGTCTGTTCGTGATAAACTACTGAACGGATTTTTATGCGGATTTCACTAATAGACAGAGTGATTCATGAGGAAGGTTAGGTGTATAATTTGTGCCCTTGCAAAGCCGTGTCGGGTTGCTAGTATTAAATAATTGTACTTAAGGGATATAGAAAAATAAATTAAACACATTTTTATTAAAAATCTCTTTATAAAATAAAAATGAAATGTACTGAACCAGTTGCTTTAACCATTCCATCCATTTTTGTTTCCAGTAAACTCTCAAAAATAAAGCAGAAGTTTGTTTTCATAAATCTTAGAATTGAATTCAACAAAGGTACATTAATACAAATTACTGTTAGTAAAAAAAACGTGACACTAAGAGAGCAGTTTTTACTTCAACTTTATTATTACGTGTGATTTTAAATTTAATTTAAATCTTACCACCATACCTAAACGACACCCACATATCGGGAATTTTGTTCACAACTTCGGTTGTTCACACTGAAGACAATAGTCGAGGTTTTGTGCACCAAGTATGCATTATATTTTTTCTTTACCCAAATAACACAAGCAATTACTTACTTTAGAAATGTTATCCCACATTTCTTTTTTATCAGTATAGTACTAATGTACGGTCACCTTACTATTTCAAATTCAGCTTACTTTACCCGGCAGTTTTTCACTTACTGATCACACATACATTATATCTATTATAATTACGATAAAATAATATATGACTAAGGCTAAATTAATGCGCAATACTAAATAGAATTATTATATTTATTTATCTTATCTGTCTCGCAGTAGATTAAGCCGTACTAAATTGAATTTGTAACATTTACTCAACAGAGCCGTACATTTCCCACGTGTAATATGAACATAGCGTGTGTCAGCGAACAAAAGTAATTAGCCCACTAATTGAAACCGAAGCTACTACAAATTACATATATATGTAATATAAATTGTTTACCGACAGACCACCGTGAGATGCTGTTAAGTTGACACCGACACGTGAGAGTAGACATAAATATAAATTGTTTACCGACAGACCACCGTGAGATGCTGTTAAGTTGACACCGACACGTGAGAGTAGACATAAATATAAATTGTTTACCGACAGACCACCGTGAGATGCTGTTAAGTTGACACCGACACGTGAGAGTAGACATAAATATAAATTGTTTACCGACAGACCACCGTGAGATGCTGTTAAGTTGACACCGACACGTGAGAGTAGACATAAATATAAATTGTTTACCGACAGACCACCGTGAGATGCTGTTAAGTTGACACCGACACGTGAGAGTAGACATAAATATAGGAGCGAACCGAGTGTAACTATGTTACGGCTTGTTACATAATCTGTGATAGTCCAAGAGCTAACAATCTGTGATAGTCCAAGAGCTAACAATCTGTGATAGTCCAAGAGCTAACAATCTGTGATAGTCCAAGAGCTAACAATCTGTGATAGTCCAAGAGCTAACAATCTGTGATAGTCCAAGAGCTAACAATCTGTGATAGTCCAAGAGCTAACAATCTGTGATAGTCCAAGAGCTAACAATCTGTGATAGTCCAAGAGCTAACAATCGCCAGACCTTAGCCATTATATAAAAATTGAAAGTTTTTTACTCACGTGCTTAACAGAGGTAGAGGTAGAGAATGAAGTTTGGATCATAGTGTCATTGGCAGCTAACAAGCAGTAATGTTGCATTAAATCGATACCTACTTTACTACCTACCTCCTTACCTACCTACCTACTACCTTGTAATTCTACTTTCGTCATTGTAGAAAAGCTGAATGTTATATATGTCGGAGAAGAGAATAGCCCACATCGGCATTGTCGTCCGTGCACTGAGCACAAAACACACTATAATGCAATTTAATCAATTTATTGTTTAAATTATATTTGAGTAGCGGGTTCGCGGCACCAATCTAACCTCACTTAATCACTCTTACTGTCTATTACCACGATCCACCTCGATCAACGGTCAGCAATCATTATCAAGTGCTACTTCGCCCCCAAACTAGTAAGATGGCGTCTCGACCCCGCTCGAGGCATAACCTCTACTCGTAACACGTGGTAATATACGAACGTTTAAATAAAAAAAAATTACACAATACAACACTGTGATTAAACGAGTTAAATCAAATTGTTATTAACTAACAAAGTACATTGATTATAATAATCCCTTTAAATTAATTAGCTTAATTACCATTTCGTTAACACCAAATTAACGAGGTTTTACACAATGGTGGTAATAAATCGAATTAAATAAAATTAAGATTTAACAAAATATTAGTGGATTTTACACGCGTTATAACCAGCAATCAACTTGAGTCCGAGTACTTCCGCCGACATACACGTATATATGTTACTTGGGTAACTATTAAGAGATGTTTCCTAAGTAGCCAGACATTTTGTTCAGCTCTAATATCTTACCAGGACTGAAGACTGGACTGAGGCGATAAGATAAGATAGGTTTTGGATATAGCAGACACTTTAATTATACAGAACAAAATATTAAACATTATATAAAAGCTTTTGATATTATTATATGTAAGTGTTGGGTACTAAAAGGACCACTACAAGGCGTTTTTACGATAAAATTAGGATGACTTCTGTAATAAAATGGTTCCATAACAATATCTAATATATCCATAATATTTAAGTAAAAGTGAATAATATATATTATTTATTCATTAATAGGAAACTTAACAGCTTTTTTCACAATCATTATACCGATAACAAAGTTTCACAACATTCGTGTCGCTATACAAAACTAGAAAAAGTAAAGCATTATAACTATTTATAACGTAAAGACTAATCAGATCAAACACATAAACGTTATTACGTTACGTTTATGATGAAGAACTTGCTCACACATTCACATTTATGTTTTTGATCTGATTTAAGACATTTTTGTTTGTGTACCTTTCAATTACTTATTGATGGGATGTTTGTGGCACTTATTTCAGCTTAAAGCTTACTTATCCTACCGAAACACCGTTTCGTGTTTAATTTTTGAGTCGCTAGACAGGTCACAAACCAATGCTAATGATGCCCATTTTGTCAAATTACGCCAGATATGGTCTCGAGTCAACTGAGTTGCACCAATCCAAGTCACGCCAGATTTCAGAGAATGCTATCATACTTTCTAATAATCCTTATGTCCTCATAAAAGACAATTCCCGCACCAAGATTAATTTCTCTGTCGGAGGGACCTTTAAAATAATTTAAACAACGGAGAGAAAGAACACCCAGACTCGAGACAACTATTGCCTGCGCTGTTGATGCTGCGGTGAGGAGTTCTCTCACCTGGAGTCAATCTTGGGCGCAAGAGCCGGCTTATTGTAAACTTTAGCATAGTTTTACCATAATTTAATACGCATATATAACGTTTGATCTCTGTACCGTTGATCTATGAGGAGTTCCTTCCTCTAGAACCCATCCGGGGCGCAGCAGCCCGGTCATAGTGAACACTCCCGAAGCAGTCCGTATATCCTTTTCCTTCTATTTCCTTCCTTTCTTGCCTATATTTCAATTTCAATATACTTCCAAAATTCCATCATTCCTCGGTTGGTGGCAATAAGCTTGTGGGGCAAAACTATACTATGCAAAACATGGCTGTTTAATACGCCTCTGCTTACCCTTATATTAGTGCTTTAAGTTATTCATGGGGTTTACTAGACTACCCTAAATTACGACCACACCTTTCCGTAACACCTATATTTTTGTTTTTTTAAAGAATACTAGCAACGTGGGTCACACATTACTAGTGTTCTTGTTAACCCCTCCAGCTAAGCTAAGCTTGTGTTAGGAGTGGGTTCACGGGAGGACTCGGCTCAGCACACGCTGGCGGTTTGCCCCAGTTGGGCGGCGCAGCGTCGGGCCCTCACTGCAGTCATCGGAGTGGATCTGTCGCTACCAGCTGTCATACGCTCCATGGCCGGTAGCGACAGGAATTTTACCGCGGTCGCTACCTTCTGTGAGGAAGTCATCTCGCAGAAGGAGGCGGCGGAAAGGGTCCGGGAGGACGACCTCCACTCGGACTTAATTCGCCGCCGGCGAACTGGGTGGCGGAGGCGCGCTTACCAGCGCCTCATGCCACCCTGAGTGTGGCCGCGGGTGGACGGGACGGGTTTTTCCCCTCCACCCGCTATAGTGGCCCCCCGCGAGGAGGCGGCGTCCGCGTGTGCCTGGGCGTTCACCCGAAGGTGGTGCCCGCGTTTTTGCGGGCAGGCGCTAGGGGGGGTCCGGATGTCTTAATAAAAGCTGTTCCCGGATCCCTCCTACTTAAGGCGCAGTACGGCACACCGTGTGGTTTTAGTCGGTTCGATTCCGACACACCAATTGTTCACGTTAGCGTCTGGGCACGTCCTAGTGCTGGGGGACTTCAACGCAAAGTCCGTTGCGTGGGGTTCCCCCAGGACGGACGCACGGGGCGATGCCGTGGAGGAGTGGGCGGCATCGGTGGGCCTCTGTCTCCTAAACAGAGGCTCCACCAACACGTGCGTGCGACAGCAGGGGGGGTCGATAGTGGACCTTTCGTTCGCTACCCCTGCTCTCGCCGCACGAGTAAGGAACTGGCGTGTCCTGGAAGAGGTTGAGACGCTCGCGGATCACCTCTATATCCGATTCGAGCTCTCCCGGATCCAGGACCCCAGAAGGGGTCACACGGCGCGGCGTTCTTCCCGCTTCCCGCGGTGGGCTGTTACAAAAGTGGATAGGGACCTACTGGAGGAGGCAGCCATTATTTACGCTTGGCTGTCTCCGCGGCCTCAGACTGAGGAGGCAGACATGGGGGCGGGCCGCTTTCGCGATGCGATTACGCAGATTTGCGATGCGGCCATGCCCCGCATCCGAGGTCGTCGGCCTCCAAGAAAGGAGGTCTACTGGTGGTCCCAGGAGTTGGCGGACCTCCGTGCGGCCTGTACTCGTGCCCGGAGGTCCTACACTCACAGCCGGCGGCGTCACCGCGAAGAGGGGGAGGAGGACCAGCTTCATGAGGAGTACCGAGAGGCGCGGAAAACTCTGAAGCTGGCCATTAGCGAAGCGCCAAAGAGGACAAAAGAAAGGAGATGCTGGAGGGTCTCACTGGTGACCCCTGGGGACGCCCATATTGCGCGGCGCAACCAAAGCTCCGCGCGTCGGGCCCCCCCCCTTACGGAGACTCTCCAGCCCAGCTTCCTGCAGGAAGTGGTTGAGGGCCTTTTCCCGCAACGGGTGGAGCACGTACCCCCGTCGATGGCCCCCTTGGCCGGAGACGACGGGGAGAACGAGGAGGATGGTGGAGGGACGGAGGCGGTAGGGGCGGTTGTTCTACGGATCCGTTCCAAGAACACCGCCCCCGGGCCAGATGGGATCCCTGCCCAGTGTTGGCCCTCGCCCTCGACCACATGTCCGACCGCCTCAGGGAAGTGTTCGACGCTTGCTTGGCGTCCGGGCGCTTCCCTGACTGCTGGAAGAGCGGGAAGCTGGTCCTTTTAAGGAAGCCGGGACGGCCTACCGACTCGGTTGCGGCCTACAGGCCCATCGTGTTGCTGGACGAGGCGGGTAAATTGTTTGAGAGGGTCCTCTCTGCCCGCATCGCCCGGCACCTGTGCGAGGTCGGCCCCGATTTGTCGGACGCCCAATTCAGTTTTCGAGCGGGGCGTTCGACGGTCGATGCTATGTTGCGCCTGAGGGCCGTGACCGAAGAGGCAGTGAGCTGTGGCGGCGTGCTGTTGGCGGTGTCGCTGGACATCGCCATTGCGTTCAACAGTCTGCCATTTAGCTGCATCAGGGAAGCACTCCACTATCACGGAGTGCCAGGGTACCTGAGGCAGCTAGTGGCAGACTATTTAGAGGAGCGTACCGTCATGTACGAGGACCGAGATGGAGTTTTGAGTTGTCGGCCCATGTCGTGCGGTGTTCCGCAGGGGTCTGTCCTTGGACCACTCCTGTGGAACATGGGGTACGACTGGGCCCTTCGAGGCGACTTTCAGGAGGCGGCGTGCCTGGCCACCAGGGGAGTCTCTCTGGTGGTCGGTCGCATCGGCGCTGGGTTTGCGGGTGGCCCAGGATAAGACGGAGGCCCTGTTATTTCATGGGCCCCGTCGTGGTCCACCCCCTGGCGCCTCTATCGAGGTTAACTCGGTCCTCGTACCGGTTCAGGCCCACATAAAATATCTGGGCCTGATCCTCGACGGTAGGTGGCGCTTCGACGAGCACTTCCTGCTCCAAGGCTGGTCGGCGCTGCGTCCGCCCTTGGGCGACTCTTGCCCAAATTGGATGGACCCAGCGTCGGTACGAGACGGCTGTACACGGGGGTTGTCCGGTCAATGGCACTGTATGGTGCACTGGTGTGGGCGGAGGCTCTGACCGCCCAGAACAGGGCGCGCCTCTGGCGCCCTCAGAGGGTGATGGCGGTTAGAGCCATACGCGGATACCGCACCGTGTCAACAGAGGCGGCGTGCGCGTTGGCCGGGACTCCCCCGTGGGATTTGGAGGCGGAAGTGCTCGCCGAAGTATATCGGCGAACGGCTGAGTCCCGGGCGGGAAGCGGCAGTCGGCCCCCGCCCGAAGAGGTACGCGAATGGCGTGAGGCCGCTCGCCGAGCCACCATGGCTCGTTGGTCGTCCCGGCTGGAGGCTCGACGTGCTGGCTTTGCCGCTGTGGAGGCGCTCCAGCCGGTCATCATCGTGTGGGCAGGGCGGCAGCACGGGACCTTTTCACGGCTGCTTCGGGAAGTACCTGCACTCGGTCGCTAGGAGGGAATTGAGTCCCGCCTGTCACCACTGCGACTGCAGTGAGGACTCGGCTCAGCACACGCTGGTGGTTTGCCCCAGTTGGGCGACGCAGCGTCGGGCCCTCACTGCAGTCATCGGAGTGGATCTGTCGTTACCGGCTGTCATTCGCTCCATGGCCAGTAGCGACAGGAATTTTACCGCGGTCGCAACCTTCTGTGAGGAAGTCATCTCGCAGAAGGAGGCGGCGGAAAGGGTCCGGGAGGACGACCTCCACTCGGACCTAATTCGCCGCCGGCGAACCGGGTGGCGGAGGCGCGCTTACCAGCGCCTCATGCCGCCCTGAGTGTGGCCGCGGGTGGAAGGGACGGGTTTTCCCCTTCACCCGCTATAGTGACTCCCCGCGAGGAGGCGGCGTCCGCGTGTGCCTGGACGTCGCCTAAATGAGAGGTTTTTACCCGAAGGTGGGGCCCGCGCTTTTGCGGGCAGGCGCTAGGAGGGTTCCGGATGTCTTAATAAAAGCTGTTCCCGGATCCCTCCTATTTAAGGCGCAGTACGGCACACCGTGTGGTTTTAGTTGGTTCGATTCCGCCACACCGCCCCATCGTAAACCCCGGTGGGGTGACGGCCCGAGGGGGTTTCCACACGCACAAAAAAAAAAAAACCAGTGGGTTCACGTCGGTGGGTGGGGTTCGAAACCATAACCATTTGATCGCAAGTCCGACGCCTTAGCCATTACGCTACCGCCGCTTTGATATAGAGATTTTAATATAGAGATCCAATAGACCCAAACTATGGTAAATGCATTTTTTTTATATTATAATGGGCAAACGACCAGGCGGGTCACCTGATGGTTAGTGACGACTGTCGCCCATGGACACCTGCAACTCAAGAGACACAAGTAATTAATAGCTTATTCCCTTAGTCGTTCATTGAAAAAATACAGTTTGATAACTTTAATAATATAGTGAGAGTCGTCCAGATGTCCTTGCATTAGGCTGAAGATTGTCCGAACAATTTCTTGAGTATGTTGGATCCTAACATAATACATAAAAGGTGAACTTGTTCGTTATAAAAAGTTAAGAACCCTTATCCTACAAAAACATTTGAGTTCAAAAGTGGACTATTAGTATGGTTAGAATAGTCTGTGCGTTTGTATTGGTCAAATAATGATAATTTTCTAGAATAGAATTTGTTACCAAGAATTTTTCTGAGAGTGTATTCACAGTTATTTCAAATGTACGTACTTGATTGCGCTCACGTGTGGTTTGGGCGTCCTCGAAACACAGACGACAAGAGGACTGATGCGCGGTTCCAATAATCAAGAAACGATTCATTTTGTTCACGGACGATAAAATTTCGTTGAAGGCATGAAACTTTTTTATAACAACCAGAAACGTACTTTGTCATTGTACTCGTATTTCCGCATATTTACTAATATCTATTAATTTATGTTAATAATATGTCAATAGGTATAAGTTTGGTAATGGTGTCGATTCTGCTGTTACAAAACTTTGCATTCAAAATCAAAGATTAAATTTAGCCCTGTCGAACAACGTTTAGTATTCTGAAAACGTAGGACTAAACCTATTTTAGTTTGACACAACTGAAATTGCTTAAGTTATTCAACCTAGTCAATAATATGGTACAAGCTAAAATTAAACGTCATTTCGGCAACAACACGACCTCAATTCAGAAATTTGGTGGATAATGATGACTAAATTAAATGGTTCAAGCGGTTGCCTCGCCACTACGCTGCGCTGAATGTTAGGGGTGGAAGTCCCTCACGGGATTAAAAATTTGTGTGATCCACTAATAGTTGTCCCGAGTGTACTTTATACTCATCGTTTAAATGTTTGACACAGGAATCATTCCTAGTGCGGGAGTTGTGTTTTATAAAACCCAAAAATCAAATACAAAAATCGAAAAGCAGGTTTGAAATCTCATAACCATAATAAAAGTTAGTTGAGTTAGTGTCAGTTGTTATATACATATATGTATGTTAAACCGTCTATTCAAACAGGTTCAATTCAAGTCCTCTCCAAAACAGGCAACTTTTTATCTTACTGTTTTGAGACTCAGCTAAGTAATATTGCAGGCATTTAGTTGCTGGGAGGTTTACTGAAACTTTACTGATATCAACTTCAAATTCAAATTCAAAATCATTTATTCAATTAAGACACTAAGTGACATTTATGAACGTTAAATTGAAGCTATAGTTAAAATCATAGATCGTCGCAAACAGACGCCACAGCATGTACTGGATTGTCGAGGTAAATTAGGTGAAAACACCAAAATCTACTGCCTGCTTGTGTCGATCTATAACTTCCAGTTTCCAAAATGCGTAGAGCCTTATAAGAAGAATACTGGCAAAGAAACTCATGGCCACTCTTTTTAAAAGTCAGATCTTCAGGTACAATAGTGTTAGTGTTACACGAAAAGTAAACAGGATGCAAGCTGATGCCACCTGAATTTAATTTTATGGAAATGCTCCAAAAGCTAACGTACTAAAAAATAAAAATCACTCAGTGATACCGTTGAAGGTTTGAACCTATTAAACATAGAAAACATTCAAGGTGCACATCTACCTTTATTCAGTTACAAAATCTACTGTTAAAAATAATTCGTGACTGGATTAAGAGGCTAGAGTTGCAGTTGATCGAACCAAAACAATAGTATAGGCTGAAGCATCGCTGACTAGGCCGACCAGTTACCCCAAGCAGCACCCGTTCACGAGTATGACGCATGGACCAGCCATCATCTCCTTCGCCATATCAGAGGTAAAGAAATGACCCGCCCCATGACGACGCCGCAAATAATGACATTTTAGTGAGCATGACGAGCCATAGTCGAGATACTGATAAAAATCACTACTAGTCAAATTACCATCATCATCAGTAATATTGGTTTCATTAATCATAGTCACTATATCACTACATATTATAAAACAAAGTCCCGTGCCGCGTCTGTCTGTCTATCTGTTCGCTATAAACTACTGAACGGATTTCAATGCGGTTTTCACCAATAGACAGAGTGATCCATGAGGAAGGTTTAGGTGTATAATTTGTTAAGGTTTTGTGTAAATTGTTTAAAAATTGTGTAAACATTCGATAAATTGTAATGTTCTTATGAATATTTTTGAATAAATTAAAAATGAATATGTACAAAAGCGGGTTTAATGCCAAAGGCAATCGTTGCTTATCAACCTTCCGATGATGCAGAGCTGAAATATGACTTTGTTAATAAACATTTTTTTTTCAAAGAAAATATAGAGGTTATATAACATCGCGCTGTGACTCAAGAGGGTAATTAGTGACAATAATTATGGATGCAACTGCATCCTTATTCCGATTTCCCTTCCCGGGACACAGCTAGTTACTTTATAAAAGATTTTACTGATCTAAAACTAATGGGTTTCATTCTAAGAAACTGAAAAGTACCGGTGCCATTTGGCACCGAAACGTGTGCCGTATTAAAAGCGCCTGTTCTAAAAGATTTCCGTTACTTTCGGCTCAGAGATAAATGTGACATACTACCTACTACTACTACTGTGCTATATTTTAACACTGAAATACGTGTCGGTACAAGTATAACATTTTGTGTCGTTTATTTGTAACTTGTAGAGCAGCTATGCATTTGGCTTGTGACATCGGGTTCAAACAATGTATCATAAAAGCCGCTAAGGTTATGATTTTTTTTTATTTTATCTTTCAGTTAAAACATTGGTTGTAGTAATTACTCTTTTACAAATAACACTCTAAATACTTTTGACACGATACTTTACTACTGAATAGTCAAAATAAACTTAAAATGTATCCACTTAGTTCAAAGTAAAAACACCTTTACAGAATGCGTAACTACCATTAGCTTGAATTAGTATTTGTTTTACGAGTTTAATCATTTAGTTTAAAGTGAAGTGAGCGAAAGTAACACGAACCCAAAGTTATAAACAAGGCAAAGAGCTCTAGACTCTTACTATTTAAACCCACAAGTACTGAAACGTAGGATGTTGCAATATCGAATAAAATATGAGAAATGTTTCTTAACTCATTACCAGTACGCAGATATTTTTTATAACGTATAAAAAATATCTGCGTACGTGTGCAAATCAATATGTTTTAGCCTTCACACTGAAACGTCTGACTGGTTTTGGTAAGATTTAGTGATTGACAATGACGGGACTTTTAACCGACTTCAAAAAGGAAGAGTTTTTTTTTTATTTTGACGTATGGTTTTTTTATTGAATTGATTGTATTCAAAGATTCTGTATTCACGATTTCATTGAAATTTAAAGAAAATATTTCACATCTAAGGCTGTAAAGTTAAGGGATGATGAATACAGCTTATTACAGTGGTCATGATTGATGCGCATTGAAGTCATTATGCATTAACGCATAGGCAAACGGGATCTCAGATTCAAAAGGGCGAAGCTGCGGCTGAAAGCTGATAAAGTTAAAACTGCTAGCATATTTGTTTTCCAATCGTAACCAGACTTTAAACCATTTATTTCAATTTTGATTTTAGAATACAATGTTTTTTTACTTCACATATAACTAACTGTGTCAACAAATCTTGGAAGTCATTTTTAACCTACTTCTAATTGTCGTGTCGAAATGAAACTTAGTATGTGTATATATTATGTATTTGGATGACAATCATGTAATTTGGCATCTTGAACCTGTACCTGCTCATGGAGCCAGAAAGTGGAGAGTGGAACTCTTCAGTGGCTACTAGTAAACCCCTCGAGTTTGAGCTCATATGACTTTATGGTTTGATAGTCGTCGAACGTCGACTTCGAAGTCGAACATAATGTTAAATGAGTTCTTTTTACTAAAGCGATGCAGTTTTGTTTTAAATAATAAACGCAACTTATTGTCACGATGAAGCGGTGGCTAAACAGTGTTACCATTGTGTTTTCACGCCGGCTGTTCAAGTTTGATTCCAATCGCGCAAGTCTGAACTTCAAAGTTAAACGGCATTTACTCTAACGGCAAAGGAAAACGTCGTGAGGAAACCTGCATATATCTGAACACTCTATTTGTGTAATATTTTCATAAGTTTGTAAGTGTTAGTCATCGTGTTGAAGTATGATTTAGTCTGTCTCATACTCAAACATTTTACTGAAACTTAAATACACGATAAAGGGGTTTCAGGAGATATGCTGCAACTCGAACAGAATGCTTCTGCATCCTAACTCCTGGCAAGCAGCTGGAAAACCATGATTCGTTAATCAAAATATAGTTTTCAGTAACATACCTATAAAAGTGTTACTAGCGCGGTTTTGATAGATAAGATATCAGTGTGTCAAGTATATTACCACTATAATTTACTGAATCAGACAATGGTGCCAATTCTGTTGTTCATCGCACTAAACTAAAATTTCACTAAAAATCTTTTATTTTAGTCAAGAGATATCGAACATGGTATTCTGTTGTTTCGTTGAATTAAATTTAGTTCTTATTAGGACAGCACTAAATTTGAATCTGACATAACTAAAAGTTAAGTACGAGAGTGTTGCTGCTACTTAAAAGTAAAGTATGAATGACAACGACGAGTGACGAGTGAAAGAATAAAATCTTCTGAAACAACTTTTTTAGGTTTTTGAATGCATATTAATGTTTGTTTACGAGCATTATAATTATGTACCAAACGAAGTATCATATTTCCGGCTCATAGCTTAGTAAATACTGTTCTACTGAGTTCACATAGCTGGCAACCCACTGTATATCCTTTTTTGTTATCTGTCTAATTAACAGCTAATAATGAATCTGTGCAAGTCAAGCTGACATATTTTTACCTTTAAAATAAATATAATTAACTTATTTTTTAAAATAAGTCTAAAGTTATAAATAAATAAATCAATCACGATGAAGGAGAATAATAGAAAAAATAGTAACTTGTGAAACGCATCAACAATAACCTAGAAATGGCGAGAGGTAAGAAATTTTTCATTGTTTTATTTACCAAGTAATTTTGTTAAATTGTTTTATTATTCTACTCTTTTACGTTTTTACTGTATTTAACATTAAGACAATTTCGTTACAATATTGTTTTGTACTCGCTTTTATGACATTTTTCACCATGTCAATTTCATTTTTTCAGGTAATTAGGCAAATCAAAACGTAAAGGAATTTCAAGCATGGTTATCGAACTAGTTCTACAAACTAAGCTGTAATGTAATAACTTCTGTAACCACTGTACTGGCAGCATGTAAGTGTTGTTTGTTGAAAGCATAATGATTTAAGTATAATAATTTGATAATACTGTCTTGAAAATGTCGTGAAGAGGCGTTTGAGGATATACCGTACGTTCACGAATAAGTAAATATAAAAAATCAAAATTTATACAAAATACATGATATGATTCGAGTATGTGAAAGGTCTCCTAAGTATTTATAAGATTGATATAACAAACAGATACACAGGCTACCTGATGATCAACAGTTACCATCACTATGTAAGCTTGCATAATTCCATAGAAAAAGGAAAAATGGACAGAGGAATCTTGAATTTTTTTTTCAATGTATCATACTGCTACTTAAAGCCAATATTATGAGAGTGGTAGTGCCCAGATTGACTCTAGTACCTCCTGATATCATAGTATGCTTATACTAATACTTTGTGATTTATTTTTGTCTAGATTTGGAGTTTATGGAGGGCAAAAGTGAAGACAAAGGGGCGTAAACATCTGTGACTCAATAAGGCCAAAGAAGAAGGACCAACTGGATCTGAGCTTACAGATATAGAGTGAAAGATACTAGATATCATAGGGACTGCCTCCATTCCAGGATTTCTTGTTGAGTTGATTATATTATGTTAAAAATTTTAGTTATTATTTGTTAATGTTAATTGTGGATTGTATTAGTAATAAAAAACAAAGCTTTAATTAAAATAACATTTACTAGTAGTTTAATTTAAATGTGTTTATATCAGTTTTTCCTGAATATGCCACGTCCGTTAAAAGAAACCTGGGTTCTCTTTGCAAAATATTAGAATCATGATTCTCCTCATCCACATCATTTTCATTATCATCTGAAAATGTAGAAATACAATCATTTAATAATTTTGTTTTGAAAAAATGATCTAAATTACAGTTTTATTCAATTGAAATAATCAAAAACCATGTTAAAGATGGTGCAACATGCTAAAATGATTATTACAGTTCGTTCTGGCTGGTAATGAAGGCATCGATGGTGATGTAAACAATGAAATTTGTTTTAAGCCGTCCATTGCACATTTCCAAATTATTCCTGACTAGCATAACAGTTATTGAAGGCAAGGTTGTATGTAACGCCATAAAACTACTTAGAAGTTCAGAAAACAAACAACAAAAGGTTACCCAGATACTGCCCGTACTGAAGCTATGCCCAAAGATGGACTGTGCCGTGCCCTTCTGAAGTAATTACCCAGATACTGCTAGTACAGAAGCTATGCCCAAGATGGACTGAGATAGCGTGCCCTTCTTAAGTAATTACCCAAATACTGCCAGTACTAAAGCTATGCCCAAAGATGGACTGTGCTAGCCTGCCCTTCTGATGTAATTTTTAAAATTTTAGTAAGCAAAGCCACAGGCAACTGCTAGTATAATAATTAACATTAATCTCACTCAATATAGGCACAGATAGATCATAGGTTGCAGTAAATTTAAATTTAGGATTTATATAGGTAGGTAGTTTATTATTTTGAAGCCGGTGGAAGTATGTTAATTACAGTTAATCAATCAATTAGCCTATTGCAGTCTACTTTTGGATATAGGCCTCTCACCTGCATCCAGCTACCTTGTTATTATTACAGTTGGTTAAAGTGATTATTATAATTAATGTGGATTATACTCACAATCTGACAGTTAATACTGTAAAATCCTTTTCTATTATAAAACAGATTTCCAGGTGCAGTAGAGTGAGTTATTGGTGGTTTTGCTATTGCAATGTGTCCCATCTACTGCACTTATGGTGTTGGGCATATTGAACAATTCTTGAAAATTGAATATTTCAGCAATATCAATCAATATTACAATGTATTTACAATTTATATATAAATCTATATCTATGGTTAAAATTGATGAGCAGGATTATAAGAAAAAAAATACAAAATGTTTTGTGTTAACTCTTCCACTATTACATCTGATGTTTTTGCAATGCACCTGCTCACAGAAGTTTGACTGAGTGCAATGGAATTGGCTTGCCCTACAGGAGCTTGATAACT
This sequence comes from Callimorpha dominula, assembly GCA_949752705.1. NCBI lineage: Eukaryota > Metazoa > Arthropoda > Insecta > Lepidoptera > Erebidae > Callimorpha > Callimorpha dominula. The sequence continues at coordinate 22,462,839 of OX457003.1, read as the reverse complement.
TCCTTGGGCAAAAAAGGGAGTACAAATAAAACAAAAGTAGATTATATTATTGCACCTCTATCTACTTACATATGAGTAGGTACACCAAGTTTGTATTATATGGAAAGTGCCATTGCATAAAAATGATTAAAAATCAAGCGAACCTTTAGATGTCTAGGGGATGAAGCCTTTATCGAGATAATTTAGTAAATGAAAAGCTTTAGATGTAGAGCCTAAAAAGTTTCTGCTAGTTTTCCTGTGCCACTTCAAACGGATTGGAATTATTTGTCTCGTATGTTTTTCTCTATTCTTTTATTCTCTCTTGGTAATTTCATCAGGTCATGAATTGATGATTATTTAGTTTTAATGTAAACAGTAAGCACTCTTATTAAATAATGAATTTAAAATATACATACCTTTCTGCCAAAGCGAACAAAGCCAAAATCACATATTTGATATTCATCATATAAAAAAATATACTATTAATTAACTTTTTATCCAAAAATTCAAAGATCTTTATATCACTAAAGTTAGTCGGCATGTATTTATATGTCGTCTAATTTTAGTGTGACGTTCCCAATTTTAGACAATTTTAGACATATAAAACGTACAATAGAATAGCAAATGAGTAAATTTGGACCAAGTTGAGTAACTTAACCAATTTTAGTGCTGTCAAACTAAAATTAGTTTAATCCTACGTTTTCAGAATACGAAACGTCATTTGGCAGGACTAAACTAATTTTTAGTCTAGTTTGGTGAGTTTTGTAACAACAGAATTGGCACCAATAGCTCCTAGTCTCCTATGAGGGGGTAGCAAATACGACTAACAAATGTCGAGGGTGGCAGGCAGCTCCTGTTGTTCACAATTCGTCCGATTCGGGGACCTTTCTCTTTTGTTATGATAATTTGCACATCTGTCCACTATTCAGTAGGGAAGTCTAAATCGATATTTTATGCTCGAGCGAATGATAACGTTCAATACCATGAAAATATATGGAGTAACGATAGATCATGGATTCTGAATACTATTATAGTATACTTTCTCATATTATTGTTGTTAACCTAAACTACCTCGTTAGTCTAGCGAAAAAAGACGATCCTAGTGACCCTTACCTCGGAATGTACACTTTAAAACAAACCCAAAACAGAACTGTTGTCCTGGACTTTTTCCGATTTTAGCAGATCATTAACCATCCCAAAGGATAAGGAGAGTGACTAAAATAGAGAGTGCCTCTGTGTTTACATTTACACTTGTACTTTTTAGAGTCTTCTGAATTTCTGAGTAGTTGGATAGCCTCATTAAGAATGGACGCCAATACCGAAATTAAACAAAAAATATGCTTAATTAGCAGATTCGGAGTTAATCAATATAAAATACTGAATAAATAATGTGAATGTTTCGTTCTATAAGTGAGAAATGAATTGAATGATAAATTTATTTTGCAAATAGGTCATTCTAGACACTTTTACACATCGATTAGGTGGCGTTCTCAGACGCCAGCCTTTTCTGTTCAGACATGCGTTTAGTAACCATATTGGACTATTCAAATCATCACAACTTCATTGTAGTCAAATGTTTGATACATTTGTTTGAAATAAGCTTTTCTCCAAAATGTTTGGATATTAACAAAAATGAGTAAAATACAGTTAGGTACTATCAGAAACAATATTTTGAAGTGAAAACTTCTTTAGGCGCGTTGAGTGATTTTTGGTAGGGGCAAAACTCATGGTCTCGAACGGACATTATCATTTCATTTCATTTATTCAAGAATGTGGCGAGCACATTGTATATACATCATTGCACGTAATTAACTAAATCACACTCATAGATTAACTTTAGAGATTAAGTAAAACAATATTACGCACGCACCACATTAGTATATAAGTTCTGCTGTACCTGAAATAATATAGACTAAATATCATCTCGAGTCTCATTGTACTCCTTGCTCAAACATTGGCAAAAAGAACAATTTTTACATTGTGTGTGAATATACAATAATAATAGAACAATTAATTAAATAAAAACAACAATTGAATCAGGATTTAATATAAAAAAATAATTAGTAGTCATGTCAAAAAGAAAAAAAAATTGATGTATTGCCCAAAGAGGTGACGTCATATTACCATCAGTGTGCTTTAAAAAAAAGGTATATTTCCACAGTTTAAAGTTTTCGCTTTTGTCGACGGTCATGGAGGACTACATCATTATGTTTTTTTTTTAATTGTAATTACAGCGGTAGCCGAAGCATCATATCTTTTTACCCAACTACGGCAAAGCCAAAAAAAGGTTTGTGATTTCAGCAGTTTATGTATGTATTTTTAATTAAATTACAGATTTTGAGAGGAACGTACTAGTGTAATCATTATTTTGTGGTATGGGTAGAAAAACCATGTTTGGTCAATGTATTGTATTGTTTATTTCTTATGCCAAAAATATGCTCTGCGATTCAAATTTGCCATGCTGTTTCGCGTTGTTTACCATCACGCGATCGACTATTAAGGTCTCGTAAATATTTAGTTGGGAATATGCCCGAATGGCAATAAATACACAATAACACACTATCGTACCCAAATATGATACTTTCGGCAATAGCGTTTATTGGGGCTTATACATTCACTTTCGGAAATATTTGTCGCTTTTTAATAAAATAAAAAACAGGTCTTTCCACAGAGGAATTGATCAATATCCCTATTGATAGTACAATATATAAAAGAAAGTATTTAGAAATGAAAGTGCAACCGATTAAATAAAGTATTCATTACTTCATTTAATCCATTGTACTTTCATTTGGAAATACTTTACACAGTAATAGGCACTTACAATCGTCAGTTAGTTACTGAACAATAAAATGTAGCGATCACTTTAAGCGATAAGACTTTCCATTGTACTGCGTCCGTAGCTAACTGGACTATATACATTTACGCTTGGAGTGCAACAACGCGTTTAATAAATGAACAGACTACTATTATTGTAACAACAGTAGTGTGAGCGAAATTAACTTGAACATTGTGTTACCGTATGAGTCGTTTTACTCCAGTCTTCCTTTTCTTCTGCCAGGCATTATTATTTTATTAAGAAAGGATTTTTTTGTAATTGTCATCAATCATCAGTCTTTCAATCAGGTCAAAAATAAAATATACAAAATACTCCAAATTACATTATATGATATTATGCGTATATACAAAAAGCAATTGCCAAAATTTGCATGTGCCCTTCTAGGTACTTACATGTTTGTAATGTAACAGGTTTATGTACTTTCAAAATATTATATAGTTTCATTGCTGCCGTTCTACATCTAAATATTATATTTTACAGTGAATCTCCAAGTTTATTTTACACAAGCCTCCATTCTCAAGTCTCATTTTCCATTCTAAATTTCCCATAGTTTCACCGTTTTATTTTATAGGCAGGATCTGTTGCACTTTTCTATAATACATAGCATTTTGTAATTGTTACCTGTATATAGCTTAGACCAAAACAAATGAAAATCAATTATCTTGTTTATTTTCCTCTAACAAATTTATATTAACGTTTGCTTGAAAACACGTGAGCCGTCATCAGATACGATCCGATCAATCTCTGTACCGTATTAAGGTTTAATTGCGTCATATATGTGATCGATCACAACGCTGAATGCGCGATGTATCAAGTTTTGACGTTTAATGGTGCTCATATTGGACCAATCCTAACAAGCACACTACATTTTAATAACACATCACACAGCTATATCAACGATAAAATATGAACAGTAGTAGTTTCTTTAACCGTTGTTTTATTATAATCTTACATTCAAAAACTCTTTGACCCCGTCATCCCGTAAAACGTCAAAAACATGGAACGAAAATTAGGTCATCATTTTTGTAAAGAAGAAAAACAACTGTCAACAAAATACAGGTTAATCTCACTTTTTAATTTCACTCACAATTGGTTTGGAAATATTTACAAACTTCCAAATGAATGAACTACGAATAACGAAAACAGTCAGTCGGTGTACTGATGTACCGTAATGATTATACAACGAGGCAATTATGTAAATCAATAATATGTTCCTTAGCAATAATGCCAATTCCCAGTCATTGACTTCTTTTGGATTGCTTTTCTTTCTTTATTCTCTTTTTAAAATAGACAACTCCCGCATTAGGAATATTCCTATGTCGCGGGGCGCTTCACAAACATTCAAACAACGGACACAAAGAACATCCAGACTCGGGACAAATATTTGTGGATCACACAAATTTTTGTCCTGTGTGGGATTTGAACCCACAACACTCGGCGCGGCGTAGTGGCGAAGTGACCACTTAAACCATTGCGCCATCCGTGCAGTCAGTTTTAATCTTTCGCATACACATTGACTACAAATATATTACTTACTTTCGCTTACTGTGTTATCGTTCTGGTCAAATCACTTAGGAACTTGAACCGTAACGCTCAGAGACACTTGTAGTTACAACTTTAAAATGCGGAGTGCGACAATAGATTAATATTAAAGATGCAGAACACCTTAGTTTCGTAAATATTATTTAAGAAAGGCGCTGAAAGCAGTACCTTGGAGGTACTAGTTTTTATTTTGGAATTTCTTTTTTTAACTAACATTTACGACAGTTAGTCAAAGCCCCTCTCAGACTCAGATATACAATAAGTAAATTAAGACAACTTTAGCAAATAGTTTTAAGAAAATAATAAAGTTTGCAGGAGAAGAGTGTTCATATCATGTTTACAAGTTTCCCACAAATACACCGCTACTTCACAACGAGTCGTATCAACGGGCTACAAGATACTTTAATTAAAGTTCAAATGTAAGTTTAAACATACATAGGTGAGTGAGGAACTTCGTTGAAGTATATTATAACGATAGTTGATAAGTGAAGCTATGCACATAGAAAAAAGACGTTTATGGCGCTAATATCACCCTCATGAACCAATACCTATAGCAAAAGCCATAATGGTACCTGATATAAATGTGGGGTTGGAAAATGATACGCTCGAGGATTTATGCTTGGAAAACCGTGTATTTGTATAATCGTTTTTATATGTAATCGTCTTAATCGTCGTCCTCTGACACTCACTCGTTCCGTCGTTCCACGAGAGTGCGAGATCGCATCATCCCTCCTCCTCTCCCCTTTCGCTCATTCCTTTCATCCCTCTCTGTCACACCAAAATCGGATACATGCACTAAAACAATATTCACACGTTTGGATATTTTACAATCCTACACTCGGCCATCCTGACAATATTTCTGGCCTCAGAAATTATAATTCACAATTTCAACAGTTTCTAACATACAATAAACTTAGTAAGCTTAATTGTAAAAGATGCTCAAATACTGTAGTAACATAAAACAAATAATTACTTAACTTATTAATTATCCCTCAAATGCAATGCCTTATCTTAGTAAAATCAGTACTAAATAAAGAACAAAACAACTTTAAATACCAGTTACCAAACAACAAAACCTAGGTGAAGTTGTATATTCAAAAGGTATTGGCACTATCAGGCCACTTTTTCATATAGTCTGTTGAAGTGGATGACTTACCAGGTCCTTCCACAGTTGAGTCAATCTTCTCCACATCATATCGATCATTGTTCTTGACTTTAACAATGCGGTATGGGCCTAGGTACTTTGGCTTCAACTTGAGCCCTGACCCAAATTGAGTGCGCTTGATTGCTACCCAGTCGCCTTCTTTGTAGGTGGTACTTTCCTTCCTTTTCTTGTTGTAGTTACGTCTGTTTTCTTCCTGTATCTGTAGAATATGCTTCTTTGCCTCTTTTCTTCGTTCTTCTCTGTCTTGTAAAAATAAATCTTTCTCTTCTTGCAACAGTATATTATAAAGCTGAATATCTTCTTTGATCCTCATCTTGGTTCCAATTAGTAGTTCAAAAGGAGTGCAAGCTATGCTTCTCTGCCAAGTACTGTTTAGTGAGCGCTGTAGTCTGCTTACATGCCTGTACCAATGATCTGGCTGTTCTATGCTGAGCTTTGTTAAAACTGAAATGATAGTACGGTGGATCCTCTCAACCTGTCCATTACCCCGAGGCACTCCTGTAGTAATTGTGCTGTGCCTTATACCTTCTGCTTCACAATATTCCTTAAAGTCTTGGCTCGTAAATGCTGTACCTTTGTCACTTATAATTCTATTAGGATTTCCATAATGTTGCTGATGTATTTTTAGTTTATCTATTGTCTCTTTGCTGGTTGTGCTCTTTGTAGGGAAAATCCATACAAACTTTGTAAAACCATCAACCAGTGTAAGTATATGATTGTAAAGTTTTTTAGTCTCAGTCATAGGCCCAAGGTGGTCAATATGAATAGTATGTAATGGAGCATCTTCTTTTTCCAAAATGTGTAAAAAGCCTTCCTGCTTTCCCTCCTTACGGCTCCCTAGTATGCAGGGGATGCATGTAACTATATAGTCTTCCAACTTTTTCTGTAAATCTTTAATATAATAATCTTTAGTTATAATCTGTGTCATCTTTTTCTTTCCGAAATGCCCGTTTGAGTGCACATTTTTGATTATCTCTGTTTGCATACTCTTAGGTATTACAAGTTGTCTTTCTAATCCCTTGTAAAGTAATCCACTTTCTAGATAATAATCAAGATATGACCTGTTCTTCAGAACTTCCATAATAGCCATCAGGCCCTCATCTTGCTGTTGAGCTCTCTTTACTTGTTCATTTATACTCCGAGTAATCACTCCAATGTAAGGATTTCGACTAAGTGCATCGACATGTTTCATCTTAGATCCCGATCGATGTACGACCTGAAAATCAAATTCTTGTAATAACAGAGACCATCTAGCTACTCTGGTTGATAAATCCTTTTTTTTCAATGTCATCTGGAAAGCCTCACAGTCAGTGACGATCTTAAACCTTAAACCATATAAGTAGTGTCGGAACTTTTTAACACCTTCAATAACTGCAAGTGCTTCTAACTCATAACTGGAATACTTCTTCTCGGCTTCATTAGTTTTACGACTCATATAGTATATTGGGTGTAACTCCTCATCTTCACATATCTGCATCAGTATTGCTGCATAAGCTACACTAGATGCATCTGTGTGTAATTCGGTTAATCGTTTTGGGTTAAATATTTTTAATACAGGGGAACTCCCAAGCTTCTCCTTTAAAATATTAAATGCACGTCTTTGTTCGTTATTCCATACAAAACACTGATCCTTCTTTAACATATCTGTTAATGGACTAGCTATTTGAGAAAAGTTTTGAATGTACTTACGAAAATAAGAGGTTAATCCAATAAATGACTGCACTTGCTTTATAGTACTAGGCTCTGGATATTTCATCACTGCATCGGTCTTATCAGGTGAAGGTCTTATTTCACCATTTTGAACAATATGCCCCAAATACTCTACTCTGGTTGTTAACACTTCACTCTTCTTCCAATTAATTTGCAAGCCATAATCAGATGCTATCTTCAAAACTTCTTGCAGCCTTTCAACTCCTTGTTGATATCCATTAGAGGGAATCAGTGCATCGTCTATAAATAATAGAATGTGACCTTTTGCAATTAAGTCTCTAAATATAATTGAGATAAAGCGTGTGAAATATTTTGGACAAATAGATAAACCAAATGGAGCTCTTAAGAATTCATACTGTCCATGGTGTGTTACAAATCCTGTATATTTTATGGAGTCTTCATGAACCCTCAGATGAAAGAATGCATCCTTGAGATCTAATTTACTAAATACTTTGGACTCGGATAGCTTGTCTATGTGATCTTCAATTATAGGAAGCGGGAACTCATCCTGAACCATCTTCTGATTTATCAATCTATAATCCACGCATACTCTTGTTGTACCATCTTTTTTTTTACAAGCACTAATGGACTTGCATACTCCGAGAAGCTGGGTCTAATAATACCATCTTTCAACCACTCACTAACCTGTACTTCCACTATCTTCTGCTCAGCCAAGGACAACCGTCGTGGCCGCTGTGCAACAGGAAGATCATCCTTCAAAATAATTTTCATCTTAATAGGTACATCTTTAACTCTTCTAGGTTGGTAATTACTCACAAGCTCTTGAGCCTTAGCACGAATCTGTGAATCAGAGACATAACACACTTGTTCAGGTATTCCGGCGATCATACACCTCAACAGATCATCGGTAGTATGTGACAAGACAGTAACCATACCTTTGTTCATAACCACAGTTGTATCCATCAAGAATGGTTGGCCTAAAATAACTTTATAAGGCATTACACGTTGAGGCACAATATGAAAACAAACATTATAAGTAACTCCATCAATTTCAACATCAATGTTAAACTTTCCTAACGAACAAACTTTTGTAGAACCAAGACCAGTTAACATAACCTTATTACTATCGTAAGATTTAACATCAAGATAAAAGAACATTTCACATGATAGCAAATTTAAATCACTACCGGAGTCTATTAGTGAGTGTACAGGCACACCTCCAATTTTTATATATTTTAAAGATTTATTACGCGAGCAGTCTTTGTTTACATTCATCACATTATGACATTCACAGTCTATGTTCGGTACAGTTCGTTCACGTTCTTTAATGGCCGTATCATTCTTCTGGTCGGTCGCGACGCCATCGCCCTCTGACGGATAAATCCTCGCGCACATCGTTTTACGTTCAATCACTCGGTCTGTGTTCGTTCGCCGATTTGAACTTCCCGCCTGCTGGCATTGCATACCTTTGTGACCGAATGAGTTACATCGAAAACATTTTATGCCGTTAGTACATGAACTCGCCAAATGCCCTGCTTCACCACAATTATAACAAAAGGTAGAGGAACGCCGATTACCATTATTTTCAGGCCTTCTAGGACTTCGAGTTTTTTCTGTTTTATGCACTTCAACATGTTTTTTACTTTTGTTTTTAATTGTTTCGTACACCGCTATCTTTTCTTTTAAAGCCGAGTACGTGGTAACTCCATACAATATTACTTTGTTACTTTCATAGTCTTGGATACCATCAATGATATATTGTATGGCTACATAATCAGGAAACTTCGCACGTTTGCCAAGCTCTTTCATCACTAACACATACTCGTAATAACTTTCATTAGGCCGTTTCTTACGTGCCGCCATGAGCTCATGCATCATTTTGGGGTTCACCGCATCTGGGAATTCTTTCTGGAGTGCCGCTTTAAGGTCTTCATAGGTTTTAAAGGTCTTCTCGGATTTTAGCCACAGTTCAGCTGTACCTGTTAGCGATCTTCTAGCGATTATTAGTTTTTGTTGGGGCGTCCATCCGAATATTTCCTCGTTGTCATCGACATCCTGTGCCCACTTCGTAGAAGAGTAAGTCTTGTCGACTCCGTCAAATTTGGGGATTACGTCCCACCCAAAATGCAATAGGGATGAGGTCTTCTCTTCCGACATCTCGTAATTTTGGCTCGTCTTGGTGTATAATTCAACCTCCCCACGTTGGCCGCCGGTGACCGCGTGCCGCAGTACCCAACAAATCGTATATTTTCTTCTTGATCCCGGACGAGCCCCCAATTTGTGGGGTTGGAAAATGATACGCTCGAGGATTTATGCTTGGAAAACCGTGTATTTGTATAATCGTTTTTATATGTAATCGTCTTAATCGTCGTCCTCTGACACTCACTCGTTCCGTCGTTCCACGAGAGTGCGAGATCGCATCATCCCTCCTCCTCTCCCCTTTCGCTCATTCCTTTCATCCCTCTCTGTCACACCAAAATCGGATACATGCACTAAAACAATATTCACACGTTTGGATATTTTACAATCCTACATAAATGTAAAGAAATACGCATAGAAATGGCTTCTTTATCTAGTACAGGAACAGTCATTAGGAAACAGTTTAAGAAGATCGAAGTTGTTACCTACATATATTGTGTCCTTTTCTCTGTTTCTTAATTAAACATTTGAAGATAAAGACAAGTCAAATAGAGGTAAGAGTGCTTTAGTAAATAATTGAGAGCTCGTGTCAAAAGCTCGATATGTTTAAAGATTCTGAAGAAACACACACGAATTACATATCAGGGGCTACATATGTTCGTTTTATTCAGAACTCTAGTTTCAAACTATTCGTGCTTAGTTTTCAGGGCGCTGAACGCAGACAAAACTTAACGTTAATGTCTGCATCTATATAATTAGGTGACTTGTTATTTCCTCCCACCAAAACTACACATTGTCATATTTGTAAATCCAAATGTAAGTGATTGCCCCTAGCGATAAGGCCAACCTTCGTAAATATCCACTTCGTGCGTTGAACGTCAGCAATATTTATTGATGTAACTTTATCGGACGTTGTTAAAATAGCTGTAATATAATTGTCTCCGTGAAACTTTTAATCTGTTCCTAAAGTTAGTGGCTAATCTAAATGAGTGATCTTGGGCTCGCCTTACTATTTTGCTCCTGATAACTATTAAACGAAGAGGTAGGCAATCAACCAAGAAACTATTGCATTATTCCGTTGTTTTAGTTATTTCAAATGGTATGGTACGAATGTTCCCATGAACCTTGTCATGCCCTAATGGCCCATATCTCCCGGATGTGACGTGGTAATCTTCACATAATTATTCATTGTTCCTAACTATGGGCACATTTTTTTTATGGTGGAAACAAGCAGATGGGTCACCTTATGGTAAGTGACTACCGCCGCCCATGGGCACCTGCAACTCAAGTTACAAGTGCGTTGCTGTGCGCTCTGTGACGGAAAATAATTTTCATAGTTTTTATGAACCGTTTTATGATGCCTCTCTAAGTTCCCACGCTTAGGTATTGCAACTGACGCACGGCAAATGAGACAAATGCACTTATCCTTTACCATACAAAAGAAACATTCCTCCTCCCAATCGTTATTAAAATGTTTTGTTTTACTTTTCTTCGCCGCACTGATTTTGTACTATTTATTAATAAACTTTATATCGACGTATCGCCTTCAAGTTACAACTCAGACTGACGTCTATTCGTGCAGGCGCAACATTTAAATCGGCGCTATCGGTTCTCTTTGACAAGTACCGCGCGTTCCTTTGATAAAGCCCCCGTTTGCCGTTAGTGGGGGCTTATACGATAAAAAAAAAATTGATGAGGAGGTTATTCTAGCCTAATTGTGGATCGAATAAATTTTAGTCGTTTATTCATTACATTTTGTTTTAGTTACCTATCTACTAAAACAAAATCTGTGAATAGTTCTATATCGGATATTTTTTTCTCTAGATCGACTCAAAAATCACTCGCGATCGACTTGTCTAGCAATGATATGAACCTGATCTAGATTAATGTGCATTCTTGTACAATTAAAACCTTTAATTGAAACCTAGCTTCGTAGTGTGTTGTAGTAATGTCTACGCCGTAGCAACGTAGCAATCCTGGCGTAGCTCTATGCATCGGGTGTTCTGCGCTTTGGGATAAGATACTCAACATTCTGTTTCTGCATAGTTCCTCATCGGACACGACTTCTTTCTGTTAATACTCTCTGTCTTTTGTGTATCGACGACTACTTATCATCACTGTCCGTTGCAAAGATACAACACTCCGCTCTCTGGTGTGTGTGGTGCGTGGACGGAGCAGAGTTTTAACCCTGCACCGGGCATTATAGATGGTAGCCAGTTACATGTTCTATAAATAAATGCAACGTTTGCTGTTTTAATTTTTTTTTTTTTATATTTATAAAAAAAAATTGTCATGCACACAATATAAATGTTCGTAAGTAGTTTACACATAACACCACTACCTTCCTCCATCCATATTCATGGCTAGTTCCCACACAATCTGGAGGAGGATTCACTAATATTCACACTTACATATGTATATTTAATTTGTAAGCATGAAAGACTACGTACATTGAGCACGTTCAGTCAGTCAGTAGACAAAAACTGTTGCTTATCCCCTTCATAATCTCGTACGCGTGAAGAGCGCACGTGAGCCGAGTCATGATAATACCACAATCTGCGTGTACCTGCCGTAATAACGCTTAAACTTGAGCTCATAACAGTCAGACGATACGCGCATACTAAATAAAAGCCTCTTACTATGTTGTACTTGTTTACGAAAACTTAATGCTTAGGTCTTGTACGTAGGATAGGAGCATTTTAATATTACAAAATGTATCACATGAATTAATATTATGTTTATCAACAAAAAAATGTTTATGTACTTTATAAGTAGTATTAGTATTAGCGCATGTTGGGTTCTATACATCGGTGGTGGAAACAAAATCAAGCCACAACCGCGATTCTGGATGTGGTCTAGTTTGACCACATCTAGAATCGCAGTTGGTAAGCTCACTACGACCTATAAGAGTACGAGACACGCGAACCATTACATTATTTGTTATATGCACTTAAAACATAACTTTAACTCAATTATTAGGTAATGAAAATCACTTTAATTCGATTAAAATATAATTTGAAAACGGCAGCTTCTTGTGTGTTCATCGAGCGAAGTACAATGTATCTATCGTTATGTGAAACTAATATTTGACTAAACAAAGAAGTAATTTTTTTTTATAGACTACTGTTACTGTTTGACAATACTAAGAAAGAAAGAAAAATGTTTATTTCAACATACATATAAATAAAAGGTTTATATACCGGTTTTTAATAAATGGAATATATTTTTGGGTTCACCAAAGATCTAAAGGTACACCTATGTACGCATTTCTAAAATATTATTCTTAAACCCGTTTAATTGATTTGCTATAATTTAACTACTCGACCAACATATCATGTTACACCAAACAAATTCCAAATTATCACCAAGATATAACACTTTTTTATTCTAGTGCGCTGCAAATATTCTATTGTAACAATAATTATTTTATTCTTCCACGAAAAATACTGATCGTGCACCAAATATTCCTGATTGTTACACAAAATATTTAGTAAATTCAAATTCAAATTCAAATTCAAAATCATTTATTCAATTAAGACACCAAGTGACATTTATGAACGTTAAATTGAAGCTAGAGTTAAAATCATAGATCGGCACAAACAGACGCCACAGCATATACTGGATTGTCAAAGTAAATTAGGTGAAAAACACCAAAATCTACTGCCCGTTTGTGTCGATCTATAACTTCCAGTTTCCAAAATGCGTAGGGCCTTATGAGAAGAATACTGGCAAAGAAACTCATGGCCACTCTTTTGAAAAGTCAGATCTTCAGGTACAATAGTGTTAGTGTTACACGAAAGGTAAACAGGATGCAAGCTGATGCCACCTGAATTTCATTTTATTGAAATGCTCCAAAAGCTAACGTACTAAAAAATAAAAATCACTCAGTGATACCGTGGAAGGTTTGAACCTAGTAAACATAGAAATCATTCAAGGTGCACATCTACCTTCATTCAGTTGCAAAATCTACTGTTAAAAATAATTCGTGACTGGATTAAGAGGCTAGAGTTGCAGTTGATCGAACCAAAATAATAGTATAGGCTAAAGCATCGCTGACTAGGCCGACCAGTCACCCCAAGCAGCACCCGTTCACGAGTATGACGCATGGACCAGTCATCATCTCCTTCGCCATATCAGAGGGAAAGAAATGACCCGCCCCATGACGACGCCGCAAGCAATGACATTTTAGTGAGCATGACGAACCATAGTCGAGATACTGATAAAAATCACTAATAGTCAAATTACCATAATAATCGTCACGCATTACTTTCAACTGACAATGGTTTGTTAATAATTTAGCTTAATTATAAGACAAAGAAGTTTGTGTGTATATACCTAATGACACCTTAAGCCCACGACTGTTTGTCGTTTAGATAATCGTTGATCGTATAGTAGGATTTTCTAATAAGGTGATTTTTTACCGTTCGCTTGAATTTATCTACAGGAAGGTCGATTACATGTATAGGAATTTTATTATAAAAACGTATACCAAGACCTTCGAACGAGTTGTGTACTTTATGTAAGCGATGATAGGTCCCAACGAGTTTAGACTTGTTTCTTGTATTAATATTGTGTATATCACTGTTTTTCTTATAATTATTAATGTTGTGCCTAACAAACATAATATTTGCAAATATATACTGTGATGCAACAGTTAAAATACCTATATCCTTAAACAACTCTCGAAGAGAGACTCTAGCACCTAAGTTGTATATGGAGCGGATGGCTCGTTTTTGGAGAATAAAAATCGTTTCAACATCAGCCGCCTTGCCCCAAAGTAGTATACCATAGGACATAACGCTGTGAAAGTAACTAAAATAAACTAGCCTAGCTGTGTCCGTATCAGTGAGCTGGCGTACCTTCCAAACTGCATAAGCTGCCGAACTAAGCCTACCTGGAAGGCTGTCTATCTGGGCTCCCCATTGTAGTTTACTGTCTAATGTAATTCCTAAGAATACTGTTGAGTCTACAATACTTAACATTTCATTATTTAGAGTTAAATTGGTACCTGGCTGTTTTACATTTGGCATAGTAAATCTCACACACTTTGTTTTATTTGCATTTAGTAAGAGATTGTTAGTTGAAAACCAATATAATACATCATTTAGTGCCCTATTCACATCGTCAAAAACTGTTTTCTTACGATCAACTTTAAAAATAAGTGACGTATCATCAGCAAATAGAACTATATCACAGAGATCTTTTAAATAATAAGGTAAATCGTTTATATATATGCGAAAAATTAGAGGACCTAATATAGAGCCCTGAGGAACGCCCATAGTAACCGGTAATCCAGAAGACCTCGCACCATTGACATCTACATGTTGAATTTTATCCTTCAAGTAGGAAACAATTAGTTCCAAAGCAATACCGTTAACACCATAATGTTTAAGTTTAAGAAAAAGCGTGTTATGTTCTACACAGTCAAAAGCTTTTGAGAGATCGCAAAATACACCTATCGCATCTTGCGAATTCTCCCATGCATTAAATATATGTCTCACAAGAGTTGCACCAGCATCAATTGTTGAACGACCCTTTGTAAAGCCAAATTGTTCTTTGTGAAATAGATTATTTAGATTAAAATGGCTTTCTAGTTGTTGCAAAATAACTTTTTCAAAAATTTTACTTATAGCAGGCAACATTGAGATTGGCCTAAAGTTAAGTATGCATCCTAGTACCGTACCCCCATTGAAAACGGTTTTGTACAACTTTTATGTTGTTCAAATAATTATAATTGAAGAACAAATATTGCATTTCGTAAAACATTACTTCTAAGAAATACATTTATTTTATTGAAAATGTTTTTAGCGCGCTTGCGACGCGCGTTTGTCTATTGCTCTCTGCTGTGGGGCGGCGCGGTGGGGAGGCCTTGATAGAACTATCCGATTGGACATTAGGTTACCAATGGGCAAAATTGAACAAAAAAGTGAAAATCATAGCAACAACGGCGGAACAAAAATCTTATCTAGTCGACAGTTCAGCAGAGAATAATGTCCCAAACGGGCAAAATTGGGAGACATTTGATGAATTCAAGAAATTTGCCTTTACTTACTGTCTTGCCTTCCCAAAATAGTGACTGGGTAAATGGTAAATGTAACTGCCCCGAGTTTTTTTTAAATTATAAATGCAAACATGTTACAGGACTTGCGATCAGGCTGAAATACATAACACCTCCAGTGGAAGCCAAACACATAGCCATCGGGCTAAAACGAAAACGTGGGCGTCCTACAAAGGCAAAGTGCGCCTTATTGGTGCAATCATTAAAGACAGTACTGTAGAGATTGAGTGGCCTGACAATGTGAACATTGTAGGAGTAAAGACTTTGTTTAATATTTTGAATTATTTTGGTTTCACACTGATTAGTACAAAAAAACATTTTTAGGAAACACAATCGCAGGTAAATACCTGCGATTGTGTTTAGTTCCAATGGTTTGCAAACAATAACGCGGTCCTCTCCCGCGGTGTACAAAACATGGTTTCGCACGTATGTGTAATGTGCATGCATGGATGTACGAGCGCGAATGCCATTCGTCGGACATTTCCATCAGATATTCACGCTTTTGTATGTTCTGTTGTTTCTGTAATAGTTTTCATTGCGTTCAAACATTCCGTAGCGAGTACAGTAGCCACCAATAGTCAGTTTTGGTGACAATATTGTTGTGTATGTAAGTTTATTTATTTAGTTAGATGTTTTAAATGCTGATGTTGAGATCTGTGGTAATTTAATGCAGTGTCCAAAACTGTGAAACACAATACTGTTCGTTGCCTAGTTGGACAGTCTGCAAGCAAAGTTCCTGTACATTACTAATGCCTCCTAATACCTACCTAATAATAATACATATAATATTATCTACGTATGAACGGGAATTAACGCGATCACGAAAAGGTATTAAAAAAAAAAAAAATAAAAAAAAATACATATAGACACTGAATTATCTTGGGCCTACAGATGCAGATTTACGGAACTTTTTATAACCGCCTCCTAAATTGCCCTTGCTAACTCCCTTCAACTTCCAATACTCGACTATGCAGATGCCAGCCATCCCGATCTCACCAAGAACCAACTAGACAAACATAAGCGATTTCAAAATTTCTGCATCAGATTTACATTTGGTTTGCGTAACTTGTTTCCCTCTGTTATTTCTATAAAAAGGTTGTCTGAAAAACATCCATTGTATTTAGGTGGTCCCATTTAGCAATTGTTTGTAATTATGTTTAATTACTGTCTAAAATGTGGTGTACAATAAAGATGGTTCTATTTTTCTAATTATTATTAGTAAAACGTATACCTTATTTTAAGTAGTTTCATGGCTATGTTTTCGAACTTGCAATACGAACCTTGGGAAGCTTGCCTTTACAAGATGCAACCATGCACACTCGCTAAATAACCCGACGCTGGCGCCTCCGCCACCGCATTAGCATTAGGTACAACAGTAGCTATCTTATTTTAATGATTTTTAATGTGTCTTAAAAAATATTTCTATCAGTTATGTAACTGATTGGAAACCAATTATTTTAACTTTCAGAATAACATAAAATAATTAGAAGGATATAAAACGTATTAAGTACTTTCTCTTGTGTCGACGAATAAGAATTGTATCTGTATCTGGACAGACGTTCACTTCCTTGAGCAACTGCAGCCTGCATTATGTATGAGGCTAGAATCCTTCCAGTGGTATACGAATGTGTACCGAATTTTGAGTTTACACCTGAATAAGATATAAAATCACGAACGAAATATTTGATACTGAGTGATTGACCGAGTATAATTTGTATGCAAATAAATAAATATTCTTTTCAATTTTATTCAATTGGTCAAGTGGCACACGTCGGTCGAGAGATGCTGATTATCTTACCGATATGATAGTCGTGCAAATGCTTGAGGTTCTTAGGATACAAACGCACACTCAGCAGTAGCACAGAGCCATAGTCAATAAAGGCTCGCCAATTTTAAGGATTTAAATACAGTACAGCTAAAACAAATCAGGGAATAATTTCACATTCTGAAATTAAACATTCAATGTAGTTGAATTATAACTAAGGGTGTTTCCCTAGACTCCTTGGGATATGTAAATAGCATGAGTTAATAATTCCTTTGACATAACATTACCATATTCAAACAGATAGATGTGTGTTTTAAAAAACCTTGTAGGAACAGAATGTTTAATTTTTTTTACTTTATGTGTTACAAAAGCAGTTTTGATACTAGAAACTTTGCATAGAATTTTTATTCCGAAGTAATTTATGTCTAAATTATAATGATTACCTACGTAACATTTAAGGCTTGCGAACTTCATTTTAAAAAATCCACAGCAATAAGTTGACCTAATACAGAATTAAGTAAATAGTCGTTAGTCTTACTAAATATCTGAATTACAGTGACATTCTCTCTGCTCAACGTTAGAAATAAACCCGGCGGCTTCAACAAGAGCCGTCGTAATTAATTAATAGTGTAATCCGCGTCACAGAGAGGCAATGTTCGGCTTACATTCCTTTGTTTCTCGTCTTTATTTAGCGGACATTTCACTTACAGTGAAGGCTTTGCACTTACTCTAGCTGGACGTGATTATCTAAGGGCAAGGACTGGAGCCTGTATTAAATAAACATTCCTTATTTTTCTCTTATTGGTGTCAAAAATCGCATTCGAAGTTGGTATAGTTTAACTGTACTTCAATATAGCCCCTTCTTTTTGGTTCCCATAAACAAGTAACAAGCAAAATGAACTCTTATAATTTTATCCTATCCGAAAGGAAAGCACAACTGATTTTTTAGGTACCTCGAAGCTTTTTACCATTACTTATAATAGTAATGTTTTTATGCAGTGAATATTGTAAGTAATGGGAGCCCCCTTTTTGAGACTTTACAATTTTTGCTTTATAGCTTCGACAGTATGGATGCAAAGATAGTATTCGTACAACTCGTATTCGTCTGCGTTGCGACTGATTTAGTTTGTTGATTTTACTTGACGTCATGGTAAGGTACTAACAAGAAAAGTTAAGCAAACACTCTCACACTTGACGAAGAGCTCTTGAATATTGTAATATAATAACAATTTAATGCAGCGATATTCTGATGTTAACGGAGTGCTGCTGATGAATATATGACATTCTCAGTCAGTCGCCTGCCTCATACGTTCGAGGACTATAAACCTGTCCCATGCACTGTTCGGCCGTCTGCACGCTCTTACTTGCAATAATTATAACATCTGCAAGAGACTTAGAATAGACGGTTCGTAATGTCACGCACATTTTAGGTTAGTTTTCGTATTTAAAGATAATAAGGCACGTGCGTGTTTAAGAAATAAGTCGTCTATGCTATAGTTTGCCTTAGCGACTAGATTTTGTCGCAAAATAAATATGCGCATTGTTATGTTATCTATATGTATAAACGCTATAAATGTAAATAATGACTACAACATTAATTACTGATATAGAATCCTTAGGTTATAATACAATTTATATTGACTCTGCTGGATACCAGAGAAAACAGAACTTAACGTTTTATTGCTGTTACAGACTGTAGTATCGTTAGAAGTTTAAAGTGTGAAGTAGAAGTGAAGAAGAAAGTGAAGTCAGCTACTAAAAGACTTTAGTGTAAATCTTATAACATTTATATGCGAAAACCAACATTTCGGTACAGATACGTTATATTTTTTTATTTCCATAAGTAAACCGACATGACAATGTATAATTTCACGCTTATAATAACAATACATTCAGTGTGTAAATGCAAACAATACAAGCGTGTACGAATGTGACGGGAACTCACAGGTGACACCGCGCCTATTCACAACGTCCTATATTGTGCCGTGGATATCGAATATGAACAATAACTGGTTCACTATCTATTGACAAGCAAATACATGTATTTTGCAAAAGCTTACCTAAAGCCCCAACGGTTATAGCAAATATTTTACTACAGTATTAAAGAATAAAGTCCCGTCCCGTATTTAAACGTTAATAGAAGTAAAATGGCATTTCAGCTGTAATACTAATACTCGGCCTCAGCGAAGTGAAAAGAAAGAAGAGGTCTGGATAAACTGAGAACATCCGAAGTTTGCTATCGGTACATAGGCCAAGAAAGCTTTTTGGCGGCAAATCAGTCCTAAATCGTATCATGTGCATCCCAAAGATCTCAATTGCTCAGTGCATAGTTTGGATCTCCCTTAACTTCTTACCCGATTTTTATATAATTTTAACCTTTTTTTTTAAAACTTTGCAACAAAATAAACAAAAGATTTATTTTATTGCCGTCCACACAGTTTCACCTGCGTTTATGGTCACTGCTCCGCTCCTATTGGTCGTAACATAATGTTATATAGCCTATAGCCTTCCTCGATAAATTGGCTATGCAACACTAAAATAATTTTTCAATTCGAACCTGTCGTTCCTGAGATTAGCGTGTTCAACCCAACAAACAAACTCTTCTGCCTATTAGTATAGATAACTGATTGACTGCAACTCTAAGAACGTTAATACTCAAGAATAGCAAATAAATGCAAATAAAATATGAATAGACTGTTTATGTGAAAATAAGGAATGTTTGCAAATCAAATAAAACTTCAGAAATTGGTTTTTATTCATGCAATTAATTTTTCTAATATTATTGTGTACAAGTTAATAGATTTTATATTGCAAATGATAGAAGGAATATATTTACAAACTTCAATATAAATCAAGTAAGTAATTGCTATTTGAGGAGTGTAATGGCCCTAAGTATCCATTATTCAACTCGCAACCACAATGGATGCAAAGTCAAATCGAAATGACGAGACGGTGGAATAGAATAGATAAATATCAAAGAGTTATTTTGTTGCATATCTATTCATTAGGGTTTACGACCTTCGTCATGAATTTATAAGACAAAGTGCATAAAACAAGAACAAAGAACGCCACAAACTGCTTTGACATGTTCATGTCTAATCCTATCCTATCTATTATAAAAATCGCTGAAGTAAAGATAATGCCATCAAAAACAAAACTTGTAAAAAAACCAAGTCTCGCCACTCAGTTCTTCTACCGTAAAAAGATCCATGTAATACCAAGTCGGTTAATTTATTCAGTCAATACTTAAGGAACATTTTGTCTTAAGTTATCACGTAATTAGCTAACCTAACAACATCTCTATAGTGACCATATCAATATTAAAAATCTTTTATGTTTTAAATAAAATAGATTGACTTGGCCATCGCATGACAAATACAATTTATCTCACAAGTAATACATACCTATTATATTAAAAAAGATTGTTTAGTGCGATTGCCAAGTCAATCTATTTTATTTAAAACAAAAATGATTTTTGATGATGATGATGAACATAAGCCCTATTAATAATTTCAAATTTAGTTTTGACCGGACCAAGCTCGTAAACATGTTCTTTATTAAATGTAATGTATATTTTCTTAATTTTCTTTTTGGATTTTCGGGATCAACCTTTACTCTTTGCACTATACCGATAGAACCATTAACTAAACCAAGACTCACGTCAATATTTCGCCTTAACATGACTTTTGCTCCCATTTTTATAATTATGTTCTCATCCATTTTCTTTTAAATTTTTTTTTAATTTTTTTTTCTTTTTGGTACATTGGTAAAACTTCATAGGACATGTCCCATTCTTGCTATTTTATTCCGTTGACCATTTTACAAGTTACCTTTGGACATAATTATATCTAGGTACCTATCTAAACCTATTATTCCATTATATTATACACTAGCTGTGCCCCGCGGTTTCACCCGCGCAACTCAGATGCCATGGGAATGTCGGGATAAAAAGTAGCGTATGTGCTAATCCAGATCTCCATCTATCTACATACGAAGTTGCGTGAAAGAGTTACAAACATCCATACATCCTCACCAACTTACAATTATTTTTTCACATTCAATATCTTCATTCACTTCATATTATAAAACAAAGTCTCCCGCCGCATCTGTCTGTTCGCGATAAACTAAAAAACTACTGAACGGAATTTCATGCGGTTTCCACTAATGGCATATAATTTGTACTCGTGCGAGGCCGGGTAAATGTATGTATACAGAGCCTTTTAACAAATCGCTAGTGGCTTGAAATTTCCCATTACGGGCACAACCGTCAACAACGTCTGCCCTCACGCATCTGCCCACGTTCGGGTGGCTCACGCCACGCGGCGATGAGCGATGTTTCACCCCCCCCTCACCCGCAGTGCGCCCAACCGCCCTGCCCACGCCAGACCGCACAATTTTATATAGTCGTAACTTTTGAAATATTTGACCAAATTATGTACTTTAAATGACAAAGTTTACCTACTTTGAATATCAGAAGCGATAAAACTATTTATTTTGATAAAAATCAATAATTTGTCGCTGCTAAATGTGAATTGGAAATAAAAAATCAATTTTTATTGTATTTATGGTTTACTATTTTGGTAATAATGGCTTACACATAAAAGATAGATATATATTTTTTGTAGAACTATTTAGGAGAAACAATCCCACCGTACATTATATTCGTGTAATTTTTAGTTTTCCCACCGCACGCCAAAATAGCTCGCAGATGACAGATTTTTTTCCGACTTACTTAACATTTATCGTTATATTTTGGCCAATATGCACAATATCTTCATAAATTATAGCCTATGTGTTATTCTGATATATAAACTATATTATTGTAAAGATTCATTAAAATCCATACAGTACTTTTTTGCGTGAAAGAGTAACAAACATCCATACATCCATACATCCTCACAAACTGTCACGTTTATAATATTAGTAGGAGTAGGATATATAGGTACACTACATCTATACACCCCCACAAAATTTCACGTTTATAATGTTTGTAGGAGTAGGATATATTATTATGGGTACACTTATTCATTCACTGCAAATGTAACTTTGTAATCCAATATATTTATATGGGATTACAAAGTTATTTATGCAGTTGGTGTATCCAGAAACCTGGACCGAAATTACAAAATATTTTAGTTTTTCCTTGATTTGTACACTAAACACTAATTGTATTCTAAATTTAAACCTGCTATGTCTGCTAGAAGTGCCTTAGAATTTTGATGTGACTTACAAATTTAAGAAATTTTGACTAGTAATCATTCTTAAGCTACTGGTTCAAATTGAATGAAATTTTAATATACCGTATTTATATAAAGCCAGCTTGGTTACTGAAAATTCAAGCTTCTAGTTTTATCCACAACCAAGTTATAGGGGGTCAAAAATGGCCTGAACTGCTTCAAGAAAAGTATGATGTTGCCGCTTTTTTTTTTGCTCGACTTGGCGGGGGCACTGCCGTGCCCCCAGGTATAGTACAGCCTCTGCCTAGTTTGATATTAGACGGCCGTATGTGAGATGTGTCAATTTATTATTATATTATTATTATAATCAAAAGATTACTCACAACAACTCAAGTGCGTGACTGATTATCAGCATTATACTCAACCTGGCAACACATGTCGACGCTAAGTGATGCAGCATTTCCCAATAATACCAGGTCAAGCGCACTCCGCTCGACTTGTCGGGCTAATTCAGTGGGCCACCGCGCGTCGGTCGGGTTACAATATTTCAATGACCCCAAACATAATGTCTCTGCTGAAAGGTTGTGAGGGGTTGGGTATTCTACGATAAACTAAATTAAAATCAGTCAATCGATTTAGGACAGACAAAATCTTTAACACCCTTGCTTTTTTTTGCGTCGGGGGTTACTAAAAATTAGAGTGGTTCATAAATAAGTATTTTATATACTTGAGGTTTTGCTCTTGGTACACAAATTACAAACCCATTTACCTTCACAAATATAAAGTACCTTTATATGCCAAACGAAATGCATCGGCAATGGCAATAGCCACTACATTGGTTTGCTCGTTACCCGTGGGAGCCGTACACCACGTCGCGCTGCAGTAAACACCAGCTTTTGCCGACTGTAATAAAATATAGATAGATATACTTAGAAGTATTAATAGTCTTTCGAAGAGGAAGGCCTAAAAAATAGGCAGTCATGGGACTGCCGACAGAAGTGAAAACTTAAAACGACATGTCGCCTCAACGAAATTTTGAATAAAGCTTTTCGCTATCGAGCACTATGGGTGTTATAAATTTTTACCTTAATTAGAATTATGTTTTTGTTTATTTTACCATATGAATTGCGCACACAATGGTGCCGATTCTATTGTACGAGTACACTCAACTAAACTGAAACCTGACTTAATTTCTTCATATGAAATCAACCTAGTGTTCTTCGTAATAAGGTCTATTTGTTACTAGCATCTATTTCTCAGCGCCGCTAAATTTCACTACAACCTGTCAACGTATACTCAACTTTATTTCCACGCAGCGAGAGTCTTCATTTATTCAAACGCTGTATAATTGCCGTATAAAAACTTTTTGTTCAAAACGAACAAGGATGACGTGTTTTTAATATACACCTACGAAGACGCTTACTAAAAACACGGAGCAAAAGAGATGGCATTCAACGGATAGCGGCTCTCGCTACGTGGTATTAAAGTTTATTTAAGCGTATCAGACTAGTCAACAAATAAATTGCTTATTTCGATAGCGACATATGTTACCTACTTGTTTCAATTTGAAATAAGACCTTGTTTCTAAGTGTACAAGGTGTACTTTTTATATGAAGAAAAATTAGTGAATTTTAATTTAGCGAGTGAAGTAACAGAATTGGGGCCAATAAGTACTTTATTGAACTAATTATATTTTTAAAGATTAATTAATAAGGAGCTGACAGAACTTAATGTTTATATTAGCGGTCTCTAGTGGATCGATATATGTATTATTAGCGTTACGGTCACGAGTTCATTGCTTTTTCCCCATAGCAAAAGTGCACAACGTGCCTAAAGAAGTTTTCACTTTAAAAATTAGCAATACTCTGAATATTCGTTTCCTCGCAAACGGATACCGCGTTGAGTTATTAATGTTACGAAATTTATTTCTTAAAAAAAAAACCAGACAAGTGCGAGTCTGCCTCACGCACCGAGGGTTCCGTAAGCAAACAATATAGTCCTTCTAGGGGTTCAATTTTTGAAAATTTTTGTAGTCTTTTTCGAAAGACAAAAACAAAAAAAAAAGGACACAGAAGACCAACCTAAAATGACAGTGTTGGTGCTGTCATAGAGAGGGGCCCAACCGCGGCTAACCACCCTGGGAGGCTGTCCCGTCAGGTCCCGCATAATCCACGGACTGACTCGTCGTGCCGGTTGGTGACCGGACAGTGGGACCAGGCGACCACTTCCGGGAGGGTACGGGGGCCCTTTCGTCCGACGGTTCGGTCACCGTCATACCTCACTATTGTATGGCGACACAGCATTCTGGGCCTCAGTATTACACTGCCACGGTGACTGTCACGCCTTTTACGCTCCCACTTCCCTACCTCTTTTTTTTATCATGGCAGCAAAAAGGAAAAGACATAAACGTTCAACAGCGGCACCCCATTCTCCCACCAATCCGCTTTTTTGAAGTGGAGTTCACTAACATCCGTGGACTCCATGCAAACCTCAACGCCGTCCACCAGCATCTTGAGACGGCTCGGCCTGCCATGCTTTTCCTAACGGAGACACAAATACGCCGCCCTGCCGACAGGACGTATCTTCACTACCCCGGCTACGTGTTAGTGTGTCTTTTCGTCAGGGCGGATGTTTGTTGTCACTGATTACGCTGCCTTGAGGACCCATCCTTCTCCACTATTTGGCTCCACGTGGATTTTGGCTCTATGAGCCGAATCTACGTATGCCTATACCGATCCCATTCTAGAAACTCCGAGACAACTCGACTTTTTGAACATCTCAGTCAGGCAGCGGACAAAGCGCAGGAACAGTTTCCGACCGCCGAACTGGTGTTTCTGGGAGACTTTAATACCATGAGTCCTGGTTGGGATCTTCCAGAATTGACCTCGCGATCGCTCTCACGCTTGACCTCACCCAGTTGGTACTCCAGCCCACCAGGATACCAGACATACTGAGTCCAGCGCCTTCCTTGCTAGACCTTCTGCTGACTAGTCACCCAGAGCACCAGAGCAGTACAGTGTATCGGTTCGCGCCCCTCTGGGATCCTCCGATCACTGCCTGGTGTCCACCTCGGTGCCTCTTGTTCCCCCAGACGACCAGTGGCAGTAAAAAGACGGTTATTGCACTACTCATCAGCAGACTGGGATGGAATGCGGGACTATTTCGCATCCATCCCGAGGGCCCAACGCTGCTTCAAATATTGAGATCTGTCGCACAGTGCGGCCGCCGTGGCTGGCGGGATTACTGTCGGAATGGAGTACTATATTCCCTACACTGAGGTCGCCAGCGCAACGACCTGTCCCTGGTTCAATCGCGAATGCGCCCGCGCTGTTGCCTAAATAAATCGGCCTACCGTGCATGGACCAGGGCCCGCGCACACAGCCACCCCGACGTGGATCGACTAAAAGCAGCGTTTAAAAAAGCCACTAGAAAATTCAAGAAGACTTACGTCACAGCGGATGCCCAGCGCATCGCGCGGCTTGGCCAAGAACTCGTCACATATCCTACGGGTACCCGAAAGTTCTGGCGATTGGCTAAAGCCGTGCAGTCCAATTTCCAGTCCAAAATCGCTGAAATATCCCGACGGATCACTTGCCCATCAGCCGCAGGAGAGAGCGAAACTGCTTGTTGATCTCTTTGCGGCTAACTCCCGAATCGATGACCGCAGTATGCACCTGCCTACCATTCCGGCATGCAATGCCACAATGCGAGATATTCGCATCCGGCAGAGTGATGACCGTGCGGAGCTTCGGTCACTCGACGTCCGTCTCGAGGCCTGGAGAGTGGCGAATGTTTAGCCTGTACCCAAAAAAGGCGACCGCTCCAACCCGGCCAATTACCGCCCGATAACGGTCACCTCCATTATCTGCAGTGTTCGAACGGATCATTAACAAACAATTCCACTACCTAGAGGATCACTCCCTACTTAATGATCGTCAGTATGGTTTTAGACCGAACCGATCCACCGGTGATCTTCTAGCGTACGACACACACCTTTGGGGTGAGGCTATCAACACGCACGGGGAATCTTTGGCCATCAGCCTAGACATGGCCAAGGCCTTTGATAGGGTTTGGCACCGTTCGCTTCTCTCCAAACTACTGGCATTCGGCTTACCCCCCCAAACTTTGCAACTGGGTTGCCGCATTCCTGTACCAGCGCCGCATCAGAGTCCTTTGTGACGGTGCAGCCTCCAACTTTCAGTCGATTACCGCAGGTGTACCACAGGGTTCCGTCAGTTCCGTCCACAGCAATGACATGTTAGCCCTTGGCAACACTCATTGCTATGCAGACGACAGCACAGTTCATGGGCGATATTTTGAACACCCTGGAGCAAAGCCAGCAGTTGTTGAAGAAAAACGACAGGAGCTTGTCGCTCAACTCGACCATGTTCTGGGCCGCATTTCTGCCAAAAAGTGTCACTTCCTTCGCCTTTCGACTTTCATAGCACTCCACTGCCATTACAAGGCAGGCTCGATATCCTGGGCATAGATATCTGCCGCGACCTAAACCCGCACGAGTACGTCGAGAGCGTTACTAAGGCGAGATGGTTCTTCTCGCCTGGGTATCTATGTCTTCTTTATAAGGCCCAGGTTCGCTCGTGCGTTTAGTACTGTTCTCACCTTTGCGATGGAGCCGCGCAGTATCTGTTTGACGCTCTCGACCGGTTGCAGCGGCGAGCAATTGCATTGTTGGCAGTCCGGAATCCACCGAGTCCCTTGAGTCTCTGCAGATGCGTAGAGATATCGCCTGAGGACTGCTCCTCTATTCTACTCTCCTTTATCATGGGGAGTGTTCCGAAGAGCTCTTCCAACTGGTCCCCCCTTCTCCCTTCCTCTACAGGACAACATGTGCTGGCCTCGGAAGTTACCCCTTCAGAGTGGTAGACATACGCTCTCGCACTCATCGATTCGGGTCTTCCTTCCTGTGCCGAGCAGTTAAAACTTGGAACTCACTACCAGCGCACGTGTTTCCGTCCCACTATGATCCCGGGTCCTTTAAGCGGGGCGTGAAAAAACATCGCCATAGTGCTGGTCACCATGCTGCACTGTCCTTGTTCGCAGTGAGGACGGTGACCACCACTCTTGGATTCTGCTTGTGCTTTCCATCAGGCGGGGTAGAGTCATTTTAGCAGCTCAAATAAAAAAAAAATAAAAAAATTGCGTTGACTTAGAAGCTTGATTATTTTACAACTTCAAAGAACCACAGACATAAGTTTTGGTATTAATTTCAACTTGATACCTCCACGTGTTCCTGGGAAAAATGGTCTTTACAGACAGACAAACCGACAACAAAGTGATCCTATCAGGGTCCTTATTTCCTTTGAGGAACGGAACCCTAAAAACAGAATTAGTAGGGCTCCTTTTGTGTTTTGTTTTGTGTATAACTAAGTACAGTATTTTTAAAAACATGCCTAAAATTGAGAAGTTACTCAGTTTTGTGCTTTGATTATTGTGTATTATTATTCATATATTATGTTTCAAAGAATGTAAAACAATGAACACGGGTAGTTGTACAAATTCATTTAAAATTAACCAATGACGAAATTCATAAAGATGAGATTACAGTTACGAGTTAAACATGATGTTTAGAAACACTGAAACATACTGTGACTCTAAAATAGATAGCACATTATCACAAAAGTACTACAGTATTTTTCATAACACAAACAACTCAATTCACCAGAAAAACGGCATCGCTAACCTAGCCCCACAAAGCTCACGTTACAAATACCGTGTACACAAACATTGCGTGATATACGATATAGACAATAACTACACTGGTACGAGCAACATTAATGTACATAGATGCACGCGTATAGGACATACAGACCAGTGCAAACGACACACCTTTGTACCGGATTCAATTACAGTGTAAAAAGTGTGGCGCTGTGTGGGCTCGACGCGCTGCACGGTGCGGCTCGACATTGCCAGGAAGTCGATTACGGCTGACGTTGCTACCTCTAATACAGTTTTTTAAATCTCACTGTGTCCAATAGCACAGCTTTTGTTTGTTTTACCAATAGCCAAACATGCATTTGGTGCTATCGGATTCTGTCAAACTAAACTACAAAGGGTGTACTGAATAGTGTTGTTTGTTTGAAGTGAATCTTGTTAAGGTGAACAAGCGATTATTATGGAAAGGTGCTTTTAGACAACCGCAGTTAGATAGTCAGTTATAAGGTTTGCCATAACGCAGTGTTTCATACGGCACTAGCAGAAATAGTGTTGATAGATAGATAGATGAGTGTTGTCTTCTGTGAAGGGGATGATTCCCTCATCGGGTGGCTCAATTTCCAGCAGCGGCCTGCTCCAGATTACTTAAAACTAAAAGTATTTCAAACCCGTGGCGTTAGTTTGCGTTAATTTTATTGTTTCATTGCTGCGTCTATTCAAATGGACAATTATTATATTAGTGTAAGTTTAGATACAGTTATAAATCACCTTCCTCAATATTTCATTGCACTTGTTGAAAATGAAATAAAAAATATTAAGAGTTAAATAGTTAGTAAATTTGTGTAAACACTGAAACTCCTGATCTACTTCTCAAAATTCTTTTACTGGGAAAAAATAAAAGTAATTACTGAAGACGGCCAAGTTAGAAACTGTTGAACGTCTTTTCATAAAACCATGCTTACTTTGACTTATACCATTAGATATCATAGGGTAAATACTCCTGTGCACATTCTTTTCGAAAATTTTGCTTTGTTAAGGAGCGATATGGGACGATAGTTTTTTACATCTGATTTAGGACCTTTCTTGTGCACTGGAACAATGTGCGCAGCCTTCAACTGGGACGGAAACACACACTCATTCAAGGAAGTATTAAATAACAATGTTATTGGTCGTACTAAACTATCAGCACAACCACGTAAGAAGACAGCAGGCAGACCATCTTTGCCGGGACCTTTTGTTTGGTCTAACGTGCGTAGGATGCTAAGCACTACGTCATCAGTGACATTCAAGTAGGATAGGCCATTAACCGATTCAAGCGCAATATCTGAAGCACATGTAGGTGCAGGTCCTGTGGATGGCTTTGCGAAAACACTATTGAAATATTTGTTAAACACTGTTCAGATACTATGTCTTTTACTTTTAACAAAGGTCCAAAAAACTTTGGGGAAGTGTCTAATATTTTCTTCTGTACACGTCATATAGTTTTGAAAGCACGATTTTCGAATACTGTTTTGCCTAGCCCTTAGCAATGAAAATTCTTGGTAGTCACGGGGATTCCCATATTTTTTCCACTTTGTGTGCACTTTATTTTTTTCATCATCATTTCATTTCATAATAATCTAATCAGTTACCGTAATCGCGTGTACAAATTATTAGAAGGGGAGCCCACGATGCTAAATGTGTATTTACTCCAGCGTCGTTGAGACCTATTAGATTTTGAACATTAGATGGTAGAAAGAAAAAGAGTTCAGGCGATGTATCCGTTTCATTGGTGGGGGGAGCTTCTACAGGCTTTATCAAATATTTATCAAAGATGTAAAAAAAAATTGTAAAACGGACTTACTCTAGCGTGTCAGATATTAATAGTGTCTAATGTCTCTGATAATGGGGGTAGGTGAATCTGCCCATTTGCATGGTGGGGGTGGCCGTATGGAAGGGTAGAAAATGGGAAAAAAAAGTTATTTGAGCGCGTCAGATATTAAGAGGGGATGTTAAGTACACCCGAAAGAAACCCCCATTCAATAGTCTGACGATTTGGAAGTGACGCACGCTCCCAGCGGCTTTTTGAAAATGCAAAAAAAAATCACCGTTTTGACCAAGTCCAGCGCGTCAGATTTTCATACAGATGGTTCAGCTTAATGTCCTAGACAAGCTGACCAATAATCTGACGATCATTTGAAGGGATTCTCTTAATCTCACGATTTGAAAAAAAAATACATGTATTTTTATCATTAAATCTCTCATTGATTTCTCAAATGCCTTCAACACCGTGAGTCGCGATATACTCTTATCCATCCTCTCCTATCTTATGATCTCGCCTGAAGCGCTGGAATGGTTCTCATCTTATCTTCAGGGACGCCAGCAGTCCGTTCGTGTCGATGACCTCTCTTCGAGCTGGTGTGATGTTGACTCCGGTGTCAATCAAGGCGGTATTCTTCTCCTTTACTTTTTTCTGTGTTCATCAATCTCCTAACCCTTGAACTTCAAAGTACGTATCATCTGTATGCCGATGACCTGCAGCTGTACTCCTAAGCTAAGGTTGACGACTTAACAACAGCTATTGACACGATTAATAGAGACTTATAAGCGATTGAAAACTGGTCTAATAGGTTCGGGTTATCAGTCAACCCGACAAAGTGCCAGGCCATTATAATCGGAAGTCACCGATCGATGAGCAGAGTCGACTTCGAGACGCTTCCAGCTGTGACTTTTAACGGTTCTGCCTTACCTATTTGTCGAACGGTGAAAGATCTGGGCCTACATCTCGACCCCAAGTTAAACTGGCGCGATCAAGTAACCAACGTGTGTCAGAGGGTTACCGGAACCCTCAGAGCTTTATACCGTCTTAAACATTTTCTCCCTGTGAAAACCAAGACTACGCTCATGCAAACTCTTATCTTTCCTTTAACCGACTATGGTGATGTGTGCTGTTATGACCTGAATGCAGATCTTCTCGATAAATTTGACGATCTTCTTAATAGCTGCATTCGATTTATCTTTAATCTTCGTAAATATGACCATATTTCCACTTTCCGTTCTCAGCTCAGATGGTTGCCCATTTGTCAACGCCGCAAAATGCGCGCTCTCACTACCCTTTTCCCTATCGTCAATTCCCCATTTCCCCCTACTTATTTGACACCAAATTTCCAACTCTTATGCAATAACCATGACAGAGATCTTCGGTCGTCAAGCAACCTCCTACTACTTTGTCCGTCTCACACCACTGGGTTCGTCGGCTCTTCCTTCCCGGTTCAATCGATTCTTCTGTGGAATGCGCTTCCTCTCAAAGTCAGGACGGCTTGAAATCGTTACACTTTTAAGGTAAAAGTAAAGGAGCTCTTGTTCAAAGAATTGGCAGAATCAACTCGTCAATAGTTCGAAACATTAATGTTGCTATTTGTACTTATAATAGTATATGTATTATATAGCTATGTATGTATTTGTATATGTATGTGTGTATATATGTATATGTATGTTACACTAAAGTTACGAGTATTTGTGTATTATGTGTGTGTATATTCGTATCGAACTTTGTATGTATCCCATTCTTTTCTCTGTAATTTTTTTACAAGATTGTTAATTGCACCTACTTCTTCTTTTCTCTGCATCACCCAAAGGTCGACTGGTAGAGAATGCCTTAGGTATTAAGTCCGCCTATAAACTAATGGGCAAAAAGTTTTATTAAAAAAAAAAAAAAAAAATGTGTCAAATGTGCACGGAAAATAGCATGCAAATACAAATAGACTTAACTATTTATATACATATATAAAAACGAGAAATTACTCACTCACTCACTCATCTACTGACTAATCACGAAATCTGGAAA
Source organism: Callimorpha dominula (assembly GCA_949752705.1). Lineage (NCBI taxonomy): Eukaryota > Metazoa > Arthropoda > Insecta > Lepidoptera > Erebidae > Callimorpha > Callimorpha dominula. The sequence continues at coordinate 22,431,008 of OX457003.1, read as the reverse complement.
ACTACTTGACCTATGAAAATGAAACTTGGCAGGGAGGTAGTTTATGAGTAAGAGAAGTCAGTTAAGGAATGATTCTAAGCTCAAAACAATTTTGTTAATTTACGAATACCATTTAAATTCCAAATGTATACCGCTTTTTTTTACAGAACTGATCTGTGTTTTTATGAAGGTAACGTAGGCTTTCATAAATATGCCATACTACTAAAAATAACTAAAATAGACTAATCTGACTGTTTCAATATCAGTCAGTTCACGAATTTTTCTAACTGCGTATGCTGCTGAGCTGAATCTATTCGATAATATTTATTTATTTTAATTAATAAGAATTTCGTGATATTAACTAGTTTCAATTCGTCCTTTTTAACCATTATAGTGTTTTCCACCTGTTTAGCGTTTGGAGTAGTGAATTGGATACATTTAGTCTATTCTCCATTAGAAAGTTGTTAACGTTAAACCAACGAACCACTATCGAAATAGCATCATTTAAAAGTATGTACTTATACGTTTTAGTCTAAATAAGAGTAAATTATGATGAAGATGAGGTAATTAAATAATCGAGATCGGTTTGCACGCAAGCTCTCCAGCAACTTTCAAAAAGAACATAAACAAATGGACAGAGTATAGTGTGGGGATGGTATGAGCGAGTGAGAGATAGAGAGAATGTAAAAGAGAAAGAAAGGCGTCGAGCGGGAAATACATGCTTCACTGCAGCTGTATGCACTAAACTTTCTTTACGATTTTTGTAACTTCGGCTTGTGGAAATGGGCAAATTATATGTTTTCTGTTATCCTTGAATTATTTCCTTCAAAAAAAAAATCGACGATTTTTTTTGCAAGTTTGTAACCTTCCTACTGCCTTGCGTCACGCTCAAATCGTCAGATTATCAAAATGTACACTTGTCAGCATGTAATTAACCCCCCTTATAATAATCTGCCGCGCAGGAGTAAATCCAAAAAATCCCTTAATGGCCTCCCCTACTATATAGGAGAACAACAATGTTTTAACAATGATCTATACTAAAACTTTAATAGTTTCGATTTATTTTAAAATTAATCTTTGAAAATGCAAATTTACTGACGTTACATTAAGGTTAATAAATTCTAGATAGTTTCCATTAAGGTAAACTGAATTGTCGAATCAAATTTATTGGCAATAGATAATGATATCTCACTCAAATCAGATAGAATTAGTTCTAAACGAGCTGTCTAAAATTAGTACAAATATCATCTTTTGGTCGACGGTCGGTTGCTGTCAGCGTAATTAGCGCAACCGGGGCTGGTTATCGGTGGGGTAGTCTAATAAAACTTGCCGTTGCAAGTGAATCTTTTATTGCGGCTGACTTGTTGAATGGAACTACATCAAATGATACACTAGAGGAAACCGAAACCCTATTGAAATGTCTGTTGGTGTTACCATAGATGCGAAGTCGAAGTCGGATTAAAGACGAAAATTGGGTCTAATCCTACATACCCGTTGCTGTGATTCCAGGAACAACAACAGTGACCGGAAACCACAGAGCATGAAACTCGACGAGTATAAGGGGAAAATTAAACAAAAAGAGAGGGGATTACCGAACTCATTACATTTTATGGGTCCAAAGCAAGCTCCGTGCAGAACAGCTAAACGCTTGGAATATCATTGTAAGCATGGTATTATTCTCTTTTTTCTCCAAAAGCCAAATGGCTCACATTTGGTTTATGGAGAAAAAAGCTTGCTGCTTATTACTTGCTTAAAACTAGTTTAATTAATTTTATACGTAAGGACATGTAAACAGGTACTTGTATACAGTTAGTGTGAGACTCACTTCGCAGATAAATCGACAAAGTCAGTTTCGATTACATACAGTAAGTTTTAGTTAAAGTCGCGACTGTTACATTTATATAGGAGGGATAGGTTTTGTCAATGTTGCTGAAGTAGTACAAAGAAACTTAACCGGAATAAAAGAAAAACTACGAACTAATTTTAGATTTATTTTTTTTATTTATTATTTTGAGATGTGTGAAGTTATTATTATTCTCTTTATTCATTTAAATATACATATAAATTACATTTTTAAATACATTCAGATTATATCAAAAATACATTTAAAAATATAAAAAAATTGTGCCCCACCGGTATCGGGTACAGGGACCAAGCTACCGGTGGTCAGGGTTCCAGAGTCAGAAACCTCCTCACAATACGTGCCGTATCAAGAAGTAATGCCTTCTGCATCAGGCCCTTAATCCAGCTGCCTAACGTGAGCCTCTAAAGGTATTGGTCGAGGCTCTTTGCAATCAACCCATGGGCTGATATGACTATCGGCACAATGATTGCTGAATTCACATCCCACATGTCGACCACCTCGTGGGCCAAATCCAAATATTTCATTTGTTTTTCTTTTTCAGCCCTTAAAAGGTTGACGTCATGGGGAATGGTAATATCAATAATCATTGCTCGGCGCTCTATTCGGTCTATTACCACTATATCAGGCTTATTGGCAACAATAGTCCTGTCAGTGATAATAGACCTATCCCAGTACAATGTTATTATTATTATTATTAATTTTAGTTGTTGACTTTACTGTTACACTTCCGTATGTTACAATATTCAAGATTACTAACTCACACTTCAGTGTACCATTCAAAGTGCCATTGTACAGCTTGCTCAAGACATTGTTCTGGTTCAACATTCGAGGCATAACTTCTTGGCTATTTCAATGTTGAGATTTCTTGCGTGTCGTTCGAGCGATTTAAATCGGGAGTCGGTGTTTCACACATTTCCGCATTACTTTAACTGCAATATTAACGAGAACATACTTTACCTAATATTTGGTTCCCCTTCTTTTCTTATTATTAATTTTAGAGTCACAATATTTCCGTCTTTGATGACAATCACAAATTTTGTAAAAATTTACCAAAAAAGTAAAAACAATATAACAAATGTGCTTCAAACGCATATGACGGGCCCCTTTCTTGTTCATGTAAAACGACGTTTATTAGTGAGTTATCGAAATCGTGGTGTATGCATTTCTCTCGGGACCATCACCTCTAGCCAGCTAAAATAATGACATCAAAGGTACCTAGATGCACGCTGGAATACTGATATATGACTCCCACGAGTGGCGAGCTACCACTACCAGATATCAGTATGGTCGGGGGTAGACAGTAATAAATGAGATATGTCGTGAGCTATATTTGGTTTGGGAGCCAGGAGGATACCCATTGATAGATCTTTTGTTGTCGGGTAATCTTAATATTTTTACTTGACTGCCAGAGAAAAAGGTATGTGGATCAAAAAAATAAATAATATTATAATAAATTCTTAAAGTCTTGTTTTTAAATGTTATCGCAGAACACAACATTCTAAATCACTGTTATTAAAACTTTTAGTTGATATAAATACTTTATTTGCCCATCATTGTCAATTCGTTACTATTATTTATACAATTCCAAAACGAATTCAATGAGCTGTTCAGCGAACCAAAGGCGAAAAGAAAATCAATTACCAGAACTGCTAACACTTGAGCGACCTTCGAGCCTCTGCAAACAGGCCGGGATCGAACAGAATCTAGTCCTATAAAGGCTCGTGTCAACTCCTCTTTACCCCGCAGCGTAATTATCCCTCTCCGCAGTAGCCTAACCTTCACATTCAGAGACTGCGTAGGAAAACTTTCTGAAAATTTTGTTTGTCTCCATCTGCACTGATTAAGATTATAGCTTTTTAAATGAAAGTTACATTTGGTAGGTATTTGCCTACATAGGTAGGCATCCCAACAAGCCTTCGATTAACAGAAAATGCTAAACTTAACTTACTTTAGCATAGAGCGTCATTGGTACAAACTTTTGACTAATTTCGAATGAGGAACAAACACCACAACAAAGTCATGATCCGCTAGTACTGTTAGCACTAGTATAAAATAGTCAAAAATCCTTACCTAATCTTGGTTTATTTTTTTATTGAGACTTTAAAAAAAATGTTTATCCCTCGATCAAGTATACCATAGATGTTTGCTCGACGCACAAAAAATGGCACCAACTCAACTGTGTTTAAATGCAGTTCTGCTATTAGACGGTTAGCGCCCGCGTGACGTTTCAAGCATTGTTACAAACGATATTTTGAAAAGTTTGTTGTTTTGAAATGCACCTGTCCTTTTCAATCATATAATACGCTCTGTTATTGTCTGTTATAATACACTACAGCAGACGCCATACATTAAAGTTTTTGTATCAAACTATTACAACATATATTCACAGGGGCTTCGTTGTATGGCTGGTTTATTATTAGGATGGCTTATGAAATACATGCGCGTAAAGTGTGTAGTGTGTGTGTCAAAACAAAAAATGAGTCAAATAATGGCATCAAAATTATCTCAGTCTCTATGTTATATTTGATGGAAGGTTTTATCATTTAACAGTCTCTTTTTGCTACTAGTATTGTGTACTTTAACTGTGTAAAGCTGCATGCGGAGGGTGATAGAGGTCGTTAGGTGCGAGTGACACTATCGGTGTTACTGTTGTGTATTCCAATCGATAACCGCTCACCTTAAGGTAAGCTATGTCTGCCACTTTAGTAGCATAAAATAAATCAGCATATTTTAAAACTTCGACCGATTATAGGGCCGCGTTGCAGTTATATAATAATAATAACCACACTTTTTTTTTGTACTTGAGACACCTCAAACTCGGACGTCTGATCCCAAACTAGGCAGAACCTTTACTATGGAAACCAGACTGCTGATGATCATACTTATATTTCTTAGTACATAGGTACATATAATAAATAAATTACACCCAGACACGGTACAAATGATCGTGCTCGTCACTCAATGTTTGTCCTGGGTGGGAATCGAACCCACGACCTCTGGCTCAGCGGTCAGGATCAGTAACCACTAACCAATAGGCCCGTCAAAATTTAATGAACAAGTTCAACGATCTCAACAACATTGATTGCTGAATCCATATGATTGGCATATGTTTCGCACTTTTCACAATAAGATAATTGACAGCTTTCGAGTACCGCGCAGACTCCACCTGGACGAGTACATCCGGTGTATTCCCTTCTCCAGACCCAGCTGAGAAAATCCCTTCCCCAAGTTAGCGACGTGACCGCAATAACTTTACTCAATAACATGAGACACACAAAGTGTAAAACAGTAAGTCGACAATACAATATTAGTCTGTTGCTGTGTAATTTTGCTGCATTCATTTATAATATCTTATCTGTGCCTATAGTATCTCTGACGTTCAGTGACTCTGCTCTCTCTCTCTCTCTCTCTCTCTCTGATTACCAGTAGTATAGTATAGTAATATAGTATTCTAAACACCTAATTGAGATGAAATGTTATAAAATACTATCCCAAAGTTATACTTTTAATTTAAAAAACCTAACAAATGTCGAAATTTATAATTCTGCGCTTAACTAGATTTTGTGATGAATAATGCAATTGAAATTAGCAATGTTTTTGTTGTTTTACTGTTTTATCTCAACTGTGGCGCTACTGCCGATGCCGCCCGCGGTGATATCTTTTATTCTTTTCCTCAAAAAGCCGGGATTTATGTATTTCTATAATGTAATATATAAAGACATTGTTTATGATAGAAAGCAGACCATTGGCGAATCAGTGTGATGCATCCTGCTTTCAACCCCCTTATTTTTCTTTCATACAGAAACACAAATATCCTCCGTGTACAAACTCGAGTACCATTGTCTTGATCGTGACGGGGTAGGCATGATTCTCTAGTGATATTCGTTGCCACCGATTGGATCACGATGTATGAGGCCACGGTGACCAAACCCATACCAACGCGTGTCTATAAAGGTCTAATATTAGTGACTTTGACACACATTGACTTCCATCAGAAAATGAATTTGAGAATTACCGTTCTACAAAATAATGGTAGTTGAAGATTTTAACTCATACCACTTTAATGTTGGTAAGTGCTCAGACCACTGAGTATGTGGCGAGAAGAGAATACTTAATTCTCTACACTCTACTCGTCCAGTCTCCTGATGGTGGATACTAGATGTGGGGACCCATCCTAGATTATTAGCGGATCTTCTACTGACAACATACTCTAATATATATTCCATATCAAGGGATGTTTCTTGGAAGAATTTGTTATGATAGAGTGGAAAAGTCACCCTACTGTAAACAATTCAGGCACTCTGCCAAATAAATAGGACGCGCTCCGTCTTGTATGATGTTACCACATATTTTGATGAAGACATAGCAACTCTGGATAAGTTTTTGTTATGAGGAAAGGTGGGTAGGTATCTTTATTTTAGGCTTTTTTAGTTATCAGAAATTAATTCATAGTCATTTTTGTAATGCAACATATATAAATCCTAGATCGTTCTATAAGTCCTGAGACTAACTTGGATTTGGTGAATATATTAAAAACTCTTGATTTTTAGAAAGTACTGGCCATCAAATGATATGTATCAATTTTTTTTGAAAATTGAACAATAAAATATTGAGTTACAGAATGATATTTACCTATGTGACACTAATTTTGTAACTTCGAAAATAATGGAAAAAAAAACAAGTTCCGTGTATTGATAAAAAAATGTTTTTTTAATGGAAAAAAAAAACACCGTTCAAGCACAGCAGTGGCTTATAAAATGTTATCCGGAATCTGCTGCGTCTAAACCAACCATTTGTCGGTGGTATGCCGATTTTGAACGCGGTCGTATAGACACAAATGATGCTGAACGCTGTGGTCGTCCAATGAAGCAGTGACTCAACAAAACATCAACCAAGTTTTAAAATCGTAAATGAAGATCGCAAAAGTAAATGTGTGCGAGATAATGAAGATTTCAACTGATAGTGTTTTTACTATTTAACATCAAAATTTGGCCATAAAAAACCTTTTTACCAAATGGGTGCCGCGTTTGCTAACAATTTTATTGCTTAAAAGGACCAACGTATCAATGATTTAGTGCGCTGTTTGGTACTGTTTAATAGAAATAAAAAGGGTTTTTTACGTCAGTATGTGACAATGATGATCATGAAACATGGATTCATCATTTCACTCCGGAATCTAATCGGTAGCCAGCAGAGTGAAGAGCAGCCGGTGGACGCCGCCCAAAGCGGCCTAAGATGCAAAAATCTGCCGGCAGCCTCTATATTTTGGGATGCGCAGGGAATACTTCACTAAGTCTAACTAAATAAAAAAAATAACGATGACTAAACTAAAGGAATTGGGCTTAGAATTACTTCCACATTCACATTATTCTCTAGATCTGGCCCCCAGTGATTACTAGCTGTTAATGGATAAAAAAAATACTCGAGGGTAAGAAATTTTACTCAAATCGCAGCCACGAAAGCTTACTAGAAACCAAAAATAAATCGTTGGGACAAACTAACAAGCAATCAAACTAAAATAGTTTTGAGCTTGATTCTATCAAAATAGATATTCTCCAAACTTTTTAGAGAGAGAGCGAGAGAGAGAGAAAGGGAAATTAAAATATCTGAAATATTTCAGAACACAATCTACCCCTCTGAGTGCTGTCTGTGTTCACAAAGCTTATTTTCAGGAAGGCTCCATCCTGAAAATAAGCTTTATGAACGAATTTTTTTTTCCCTTATTCAGAATGTAAGTTACAGTGTGATGCCAAATCTGTAAAATCTTGTAATTATGCCTTAAGACAAATTAAAAATGTCTGCTGACACGACTTTATGGCCAGTAAAAGTAAGAAAACATCAATTATTTAGTATCAGTGAGGTTGCCCCTCTGTAATACAATTTTGAAAATATTTTACTAAGTTCAAATTTCTAGACTTGGAGTACAACTTAAATGCTTGTGAATTTAAGCGGCGGTAGCGTAATGGCTAAGGCGTCGGACTCGCGATCAAGTGTTTACGTTTCTAACCCCACCCAGTGCACTAACGACGTGGACCCACTCCTAATACAAGCATTTTAGCTTAGCTGGAGGGGTTAACAAGAATGCTAGTAATGTGTCACCCACGTTGCTAGTACTTATCCTTTCTAAAAATAAAAAAAATAACAAATATTATGAATATTTCATTTCACATTGAATAAATATATTGTTGTTTCCTGCTTCTTACTATAAATCATTATTTGTATAAAAAGTGAGAGAGTTTATAATTTTATAATTATTTTGTTATTTGATTATAAACAAGTAGAACTCATTTTCCTGATTAATTTCTGCTAGCAGTAGTAGCAGCACCGCACAGCAGACCGGAGATGTACAAAACTATAATTGCAATTATGTTTTTTTTCTGTTTCTAGTTTTTGTTTATAAAAAATATTATTTAACCTGCCTGATACCTAAAGGATTCCATCTTCAGGTAATATTCCCGGAAAAGGTAATATACCTTCGAGGCGGAGCTTTTGCTACTAATCCTTGGCCGCCATGTGTGGCAATTCAGAGACGAGTTGGTAGTCGTCTCCTCTCTCGATAAGTGTTCGCGCCTTCTCTATCCCAATGATTGGATAATGAGCTGATGTTCCCGCTACCGTCAAGCTAGTTGGGGGATTTTTCTTATAGAAGTTTTCTTCTTCGCAGCCCCGAGGATCTATCGTTTCGTCAGGGTTATGTTTAGTAGGCGTCTGTTTGTGCAAATTCCTGTCAACTACCACCAAACTAATCCAACGATGGTGCACTGATCCCAAGCTAGTTTTCCACTGTACTATCTACGAATCACCGAAAACATGAGGAGAAACAAAGTCTCCTGAAATAAATGCCACTGACGCTTGGACAGAATCTTAGGTGAAAACAAAACCCCTCATTTTGTTGACCTAGTAGTCCTAGTGTGTATATGTAAATTTTGTGTCAAATTATGGTTCTTGTACTTTTTTTCACAGTACTACGCTAAAAAAAGTGAATTATCCAACATTTTTAATCATATAGTAAGTCCTCGTGTGGTTCGTAAAGAAAACCCTAATTGTAGTGTTTCCTTTAATGTAGCCAGACTTCTCGCAACCGCCTCACGTCAATTATAAGTTAAGGAACACTGCTCTTAGCTAATAGTGGGGTCCCCTTGTATCTGTACCCCTCTGCAGCAAGGACAGCCCATAATCCGCAGTGATGATATAGGAATATAAAAAACTCGTTATAATACTTGCCGATATGAGTGTAAATAGAGTAAAAATGCATCATCACCAAATCCAACAAAATACTACTCTAACTACAGCAAAAAAATATATATTAATATACCTAATTTCTTGAATCTTGAACTCAAGTTTAAGAACTAAATTCAAGTCAATTATTGTAACACGTGATTGCTTTAGAGTATGAAGTTGGCACGTCTACAAGGAGTTTGTAATTAAACTTTTCTGTTAACGTATAGCCACACAGCCTGAACACACCAAACTTATAGCCCCTCCATCTCCCACTATACCTCGCTATGTTTCTATGTCACGCCCTGTAAACGGAAGAAAAAAATACGTGTTAAACATTATACCAGGGAACAGGAAAAGGCTTCGAAGTTACAGAAAACTGTATGAAACATGTACGTATATTAAATACTGTTACGAGCCGGGGTTCGAAGTTAGATACACCAATTTATACCGAAATAGACACAATTTATTTAAATAATGAGCAATTGACACAATTACAATTATTTTTCACTATTTCCGCTCACTATTCACTATACTTCGCACTTGTTACTCGCTATATCGCTCAACTAGAACTGAATATCCATACCCATTGCAACGTCTTTATATAATTATAGAAACATCTCATGGAAAGTTCGTGAATTTTGAAATATCTCATAGAATCTACTAGACTCAACAGCTTTTCGAAACTGTAGAACATTCTTATTAAAAGACTATTAGTTTTATTAAGTGTAAAAAGATGGCTTGCGTCTCAATTTAGGTAATCTATGACTTCCTCTACTCATCAATAGATGGCGCCCGCGGGTATATTAAGGCTTCCGTAACATTATAAAAAAACAACAAAATGACAAGAATTCGCAAGTAGGTAATTATATACATCAAAGTCTTGTTAGTTTCCTTCTCTCGGCTTGTAGAGGGAGAATTCATATTTTTATACATTCAAGGTAATGAGTTTCCTTTTAAGCATATGCAAACTAATCAAGATCAAGAAAATGTTGTTATTAAGAAAAAACATAAATCTTTGAGATATGAGAATAAAACTATTAAATTAAATAATTAACATAGGAATGTTCAAATTATAACAAATTAGAACTTAATTATTTTATGCCCCATTTTTTATCCATTTGAAACCTCAACAACTGTCATAATGTCAACTGGTTTTTATGTTATATTAATTACCATTTGTCAGATTTATTCGTCGCTATTACCTATTTGTCCACATGCCACCCTAAACTTGTTAGTTGAAGCATCAGTCCTAGCTGCGGGACCCTGCTCATCGGAGTCGGCAAGACACCCGGTTCGTAGAGTCAGACGGCGTACATTGAAGTAATGGCTCATTAAATAGAATTGGCAATAAATTTTAACTAAGCAGATATAAAAAGTTGCCACGTTGCACCAGCTAATAACTTCTACTCACTTTTATGATACTTTAAAAAAAATATGCAAAATGTAACAACCCCTTTAGCTTTTATTTCACCAAATTTGTGCAATAGATATTTAATGGTGTATGTTTAGCTAAAAGCCAGTCAAGCCACCTACATATCTAAGCTATTCACTAACTATGTGTTCAGGACTCAACTTTAACCTTATAACTTCAAAATTATCAAAAACATTAAGCCATAACTTTAGATCTCGATTAACATATTATATATACGTGTGTAATATTCATATTGACATACGGCACGGCGCCGCGACGCCACTACCAACAACTTATGTCATGAAATAAATATCAGCCGTATTTTGACTGGCCTAGATTTTAAATTTATTCGTAGCACTACTGAAACTTGTGCCAAAAACAACTCTAAGCTATACTGGTAGTAGGAACATTTCAATCACTACAAGTGCACTGCCCTCTTCAAGGCAACAGAGTACAACTTTCGGAGCACGTGGTTATGATCTCTTTTCCTTTTTGACCACTAGGTAGGTAGAAGTGTCGTAGGTTGAACATTACTAGTATTATTGTAAGGTAAAAATAGTTAAAACTCTTCAATAGTTTACAAAAAAATCTTTAATCTATAGGTACTATAAATTTGTTAACGAGAGAGTCTAAAAATGTAGGTACTATTTAGATGGTGCAGTTCTTTAAGAGCTGTCATTAAACGTCTAAAGTAGAGCCTTCTTTGGTTAATTTAAATTGTACTAACGAGGGCCTGATAATAGAGCCTTAAGGCAGATATCTAAACTCTTCATATGCTACTTTACTTTAATGAGTCTGTTTGTTCATTTGTTATACTTAACTGATTACTAAGAAGTTTTCCATACACGTTGCCACGGTTATAGAAAAGAACATTTAGGCTACCATTAATCTAGACCAAAAGTACTGTTCCCGAGATAAGTAACTTTTACACTAACGAAGCCGCTGGCAAAAGACAATTCAAATACTTAGTTAAAATCTAAACTATATGATCCGCGTACGACACGTGACGTCACCAGACCGTCAAAACGGCAAGTAGTTCGTACAATTGTCGTCAATGACATAACGTGTAAAAGTATTGAAGAACTTCTAACAGCATTTCAGAACACAGTATTCGACAAGACGTGCTTCAGGAGCGGAATATGAAATGTTGGGTTAAATCAACTCAGTACTTCGACGCACCATTTAATATATAAAGTCATGTGCAGTTATAATGTTACGACTATGACTATAAACTATGACATTATCCAACAGTTGAAATAGACCAATACTAAGAGCAGTTCGCCATCCTTACAACATAATTCTTAGCTAATATATATGCTGTATATAAACGTTTAAAGTAAAATAAATTATAGCAGACCATTACGATTTTAAGCTCCTGGGATCTACGCAAAGTATGTAAATTTATATTAAAGACAATGGGTCCTCCGTCCTCCGTCTCGATAGAGTTCATTTGATGTAAATAAAACCTTTGATTTTCAAACCTTCCAATTGATTTGTGCGATTGAATTAAATTCAGTTTTGTTTTTCTATTTAACGTCTAGTTCTCCAACTGGGGAACCCAATAAGTAAGAGCTAATAGCCGACCAAATAACTTATTTTGTTAATAAGCGTTTTCTTGTAGCAAGATGCAGTATTTTTGATGTTACCTAAGTAACCTAATGAAATATTTTTTTTTGCATCAAGATCGTGAGAAGTACAATTTAGTGTCAGGTTGGTAAAAGAAGTAAGAGACTACTTAGATATACTTAAACACGGTTTAATACTTGTTTTAATTCGTTATATTATTCTAATACAAACATGTACAAGCTCTTACATATTTTTTCATAACGTACGGAACAGCGTAGAGTAAAGAAGGCACGTCGCCATAAGTTCGGCTTCATATCTGAGAGTTGGATGCAAATATTAGAGCAAATTCAGATTGAAACCAATTCAAATACGAGGGCGCTTTGATAACTGGAGCTTACACGGCGAAAATCTACGCCACGCTTCAGTTTACATACATTTGCATTTTGCTTGCGTTCATATACATAAAGCTGCATAACTTTTAGCTTATACATATATTGATATTAATTCGACAGATAAAATGACTGCATCTTCGTCTATTACTTACTTATACAACAAGTACGTTTCTTGCTTTTACTGGCCTATTGGTCTAGTTGTTTGTGACTCTGACTGCTGAGCCAGGGGTCGTGGATTCGATTCCCACCCAGGGCAAACTATTGTGTTATGTACAAAATGTGCATGATCATTTGTTCTGTGTCTGGGTGTAATTTATCTATAATATGTATGTATTTAGAAATATATATGTAGAATCCTCACAGGATTAGGCATAACGCCGATAGATGGCGCTTGTGTTCCTTTCCGGTAAATTTACTATAGAGGGCGCTCTAAACATCCGTACTAATGACCGAAGCTGCGACATATAGGTATGCTTATCTGTTGTCAATTTAGAGGTTTTTTTATCATGTGGAAACTCAGAAAAGTCACAAACTGTTAAGGTTGAGCCGTCATAGACTACATGGTGCTATGTCAAGAGAGTCTATTGCCGGGATTGCTGGGGCTTGGCGGCCTACATCTCTTACAATAAAATAAATAATAAATCTTTATTGACATAAAGGTAGAACAATTATAATAGGACTGTGTTGCAGGTGTCAAAAAGTGTAATAGAGATCTGTTCTGCTGTTGCGCAGAACTCTTTACAGATCCCGACGCGCAGGACTTGCGATCTGACGATCTTTGACTGATGACTCTCGAAACTGAGATGGTTCAGGCCGTGTAAATGGCGCATACAATCGAACGAGGCAATGGTCCGAAGAGCCGTTTTACTGGGTCTCCCTTCATTGTGTGCAACATATGCAAGTTAAACACGGATTTTATATATATTTGCAACCCTTTTACCATGTTATTTAATAAATACATATATGATAATATATTCGGGTTCCTCATAAACTGTATTACAAAGCACTTAACTCGTAAAACAACAAAGAAATGGGCGGGGAAGTTTAGGTCAGTTTGCGTGAGAGACCTTTAATATTGTAGTGATGAGACCTCTCGCCACAGCTTGCATACTCCTTCGATTGGAATAATAACTCTATACTACGCGAGAGGCCTGGACTGGTGGCCCCAAACTCGAATTTAGAACATGTTCGAAATATTTTATGAAGAATAAGAATTTAAGACAAGTGAGTCGCTCCGAGGACAGAAGACTGTCGCGACGACTGTCGTGCCAAGGGTGCACGGAATAATTCAAAAAGTGTTATTTATGATTAATTTGTTTAAAGTTATAATTGTTACATGAATAATCTGATCCTTATTATATCGCATAGTGCGTTTGCCTGCTCTTTTAATTTTCCTCCTCTAGATAGAACCTATCGTGACTGGTTACCGTAAAGCCCCAAGCTTTACACGTGTTGGAGTACGCCGCAGTTGTTTGAGAAGAAGTACTCCACGTGCTACAATATTTAGCCCTCACTGTACATGCCTTCATAACCTGTTCACAAATTAATCGGACACCTCTCATTGGCGATTGAGATACTTATTGGCGACTGTCTCATTAGAGATTAAGACTTAAAGATGTGATTTCTGGGTCGAGGATCGCATAACAGTTGTTGCTTGTGACCATTCTATGAAAGAAGCACTTATTAATTTATAAATTCTGCAAGCTACTCATTTTAATAAATCATTGAGAAAGCGAACTGAAGTTTGTCGATTTGACTTTTGTCTGTCTGTATATCTAGCCGTCTTATATGTGGTCTCCTCTATATAAAAGTTGTTTGTCATCTTTCCTTGAACTGGTGTGCCGATTTCTTAATTTTTTGAACATTTTCGTAATAATAGTAAGTACTTAATTTTAAACAAGATTTTGGAAAAGAAGGCGGAAGGAGGACAAGGGGGAAGTTTTTCGTGTTTATTACGGTTTATTTAGGGGACTAGAGACGTTCCGATACCACCAAAATGTAGACACCTTCTCAAATGAATGAGTATGTTTTTTTTTTTTTTTGTTGACGGGGTGGAAAATCCCTTCGGATCTCCGGCTCCGACGCAGGAGCCAGGAGTATGTGGTGTTTCCACTACAAACCACCCTGACAGCCGGTCTCAGGCGCCCTACTCTGGGGAGGACCCGGACCATGTTATTTCAGGTCCCCCCCGGATCGACGCCGCGCCTATCCAGGCCCTATCCTGGGGAAAGCAAGCTTCCCCACGCCTATCGGCCTAATCAATACCGTCGACGGCTGATACCGCCGCCGACGTCCTCTACACTCGGGATCGGCCCTCTCCCGATCCCGTTCAGCGGTCTCTTTCTGGAGCATTACAGCTTCACAGAAAGAGACCACTGCGCCCCAGCCCTTCTCACCCGCCAGCATGGCAGCAATGACTGTCACCGCCTCCGACGAAATTGTGCGGTAGCCTCGTACGATCGTAATGGCCGCTACCCGCTGCGCTTGATTGAGCTTAGCTTAGGTTAGGAGGAGGCGATAGGCGCTTGGCCCATATCGGCGCTCCGTAGAGGGCCATGGATCGAATCACCGCACAATAGAGGCGGCGAACTTCCTCCCGCGGACCCCCTAGATTAGGCAACAGCCTCTGTAGGGAGCCCGCTAACCCCACGAACTCGAGGGATCATCCGCTCGAAATGCTCCTCGAAGCTCCAACGACTGTCCAGGGTGAGGCCGAGGTATTTAATGTACCGCCCGACCTCGACCTCTGTTCCCCCCACTCTAATAAGCGAGTGGGTGGGAACTGCACCTCTGGGTTTCCTGTGAAACCACAGGGATTCTGCCTTATGAGGTGCAACTCTTAGACCCAGACCGCTGATCCCTTGGACGACACAAGCCACCCCTAACTCGACGAGCTCCAGGACTATCTGGAATCCATGCCCCCAGCTAGTACCAGAGTGCCGTCCGCGTAGCAGACTACACTCAGTCCTGGGGGAAGGCTGGTCCTCAGGACGGCATCATACGCGAGGTTCCACAGAAGAGGTCCTAGGACCAACCCCTGGGGAACCCCGCATGTGACCTCCCTTCGACCGTTCAGACCCATATACGATATGGACCTGTCGCGGAGATAAACCTCGATGATGTTCCGCAGGTAGGGAGGCAACTGGTGATACACAAGCGCCTACGCGTGAGTAAGTCTAACATTATAATTATAAATGTCATGGGTAAAGCATCGGATAACATTTTAAAGAGATTTTAAATTTGAACTCCGCCCAATAAAAATCCGATGATGGTGTCCAAATATTTAGTTTGATTAAAGTTATTAATAAGAATACTAAAAATTTATCCGTGTAGTAGTAGTAGTAGTAGTCTTCTTACGGGGAAACTCTTTTCGAAGATATATACTCGTGCACGTAGAATTATTTTATTAAAGAAACGTCGATATATGTATATTATAGCAACATTTAACGAGTACAAGAATATCAAAATCGACTGCATTGTTATGTTAACGTTTCCAGAAAGGGGTTGAGACACAAAACTGTAATAAGACGGAGGAAGGAATTTGAGGTGAAATCAAATTCCTGAATTGTACAAGAATTATTTTATGACTGTTATGCACAGAAACTATATCATGTATAGAGTAGTAAACAAAATTGTGTTATTCAAGTTATAATATTAATACTTTTAACCATTTGTTAAACATAAATTCCTTAAAGTTTCAAGTCGATTAATTCATTCAAAGTAAATAGGAAAATTGAGTTTAGCCAGTGTTCAATCTAACCGGGACTAGAGTCTTTATAATTTGATCAAACACTGGGAATCAAAAGCATAACTTTGTGAGTGCCACGATCTTTTGCAAAGTACTTAAGATAATAAAGTGTAAGTACTTGTATCTAAGCTCAGAGCTAATACAATAATCAAATAACACAAGATAGTCAATTAGTAACAGCTCAAAGTTCAAACCAAGATGATCTCAACTGCTTCAACATCACTTCTCGAACCATTCACCATGGCGAACAGTGCCTTACGTGTGGAAAGGGTAACCTAGAACTTATTCAACATACGGAGTACGGTTTCAATATTTTTCGGAAACGGCGAAAATTACTCAAAAAGTATCCGACAGTGTTGACGTATAAAGACGATTTTTCAACGACTCGCACTTAGCACTCAGTATGCAATCAGAGAATCCATCGTGCAGAGAGCGCTTCAGATTGAACACGATCTGGGTCAGTTCAATATTCTGATTATAGAAAAGGCAGGCTAAGTATTTAAAATAAATGTAAAGTTTATAACTATCATTTTACAATTTCATAGAATTTACCCACAAAAAATAAAACCCACAACATTTGTATTAGATAATATTAATACTCTTTCATTGACTTGTGGCCCACTCTTACTTTAGCAAAAATCTGACTACTGAACCATATGAAGCATTTATTGTTACTACGGTATATGGCAACAGATTCTGTCCAAATCTGCAAATGATCTAAATCAAAAAAATCTAAAAAGTATGATTTAAAATTTGACGTACCGCTACCGCAAATCTTTCGTCCGATAAATGAAACATTTGTGCTTGCGGACATTTACATGCGTTCTGCCTTCTGCCGCATTTGATCTTTTATCAAGTTTTATGGACAACTTACGCTTAACTAAAATTTTACTATATTAAAATAGTAATGACAAAAAGTTCTACTAATTTCTACGACGGTTCTCTATAATTACAATTATGTTATGTGCCATATTCGCATGTCCCCATGGGTTGTTTTTGTTGACATTTAAGTTATTGCACTAGTGAGTGAGTATGTAATACTTACGCTTATATGTTATACTTTCAATGATGATGATATAATTACGTCCTAAAACACAACAATCTTCATCAATATAAAAACTGCGTCAAGTATACGAAATAGGATCTCTACCCTTTGCCGTTTGAAAACAAAACAGTTATCTCGAAAGAAAAGAAACAATCTCGGTTAAAACAATAAGAATATTTATATTTTAAATAACTCTATTGTTAAGTGTAAACAGAATACACAGAATCCAAGAAAATAATAACATGGCTTCATTTAGCAATAAAAATAAAACCTCGAATATCGTCAATACCGAGCAACAAACTCATAGCAGTAAGTTTTACCTTATTATTCTGCGACTGTTGTAATAGAAGCCACAATCCCTTGTAACTCGAATAGTATCGTCAAAATAAGTTGTCAATCCCGTTTATCTTACATTGAGCATCCCAAAGGTCCCAGCTACACATAGTAGACATATTTTACTAGACATGTAAGTGTTATTGGTGAGTAGTAACAGTCGCAGTGATGTCAAAAGGTTCTGTGGTGGGAAGTAAATAGTGGGCCCACACGCACCACATTTACATAGGGCTATTTTACGAGTCAACTAAGACCTCGCTAGTTTTGGAGCAAATACGGGAATCGTTTGGCGTCCAAAGGTCCACATTAAAATAGTATATTAACCATTATTATTACTATTGGGTATAAAAAACTTTTAAAAACTTCGAGTTCGTACATGCACATAAAAACATGGCTCAAGTAATTAAAACTTTGTCTCAAAAGAAACTTCGTTTGAAAATGGTTCAGCCAGTCTAAGTAGTAGTTTATATCGCCGGTTAGGCAATCGACACATTAAAACAGCTGTTCGTTTTGAAGTCCATGACTTTCTTTGGACACTAATAATAAAGAATTGAATCGTAGTGTGCAAATGCTGCTGGTCGTGCAGGTCGTGAGTTCGATCCCCATCTAGGACAAATAATTATGTGATAACCACGATGATTTGTGCTCTATCTAGATGTAATTTTTCTTTAATTTGTATGTATTTAGTAATATATAAGTATGGTTATCAGCAGCCTGGAACATCTGGATCAGACAGCCGTGTGTGAGGTGTCTCGACTTATTAGTATTAATAATTAGGTTTTCAGGAAGCTCATAGAAAGACATTTAGTCTCTGAGCCCTAATAAATAGAAAATGAAGAAAAACATAGCAACAAACTAGTACTAACTTTTATAAAATAACAAAGGCCGTGCTATTTTACTAGGCAGTAATAGAATAATTAGCATCGAAAAAATTGTGGGAAGAGATCGAGCAAAAGGTACTCGTATCTCAGACCTCAGTGTTGCTTGTAACTTATATTATTTAAAATTAATTCAAAAGTTTTATTACTTTTTCTTTATTGGAAGTTAATTGAGATAGTAATAAGTTGTTTTGGATCATCCATTCTTTATTTAACCTCATATGTTTATATAATTCAGATGAAATGTTATTTTCATTTCATTTCTAATATTTCTACAGCGGAATCATATTTTAATGCATCTTTATAATCCAGATTTCCAGTTATTTATTTTATTACAGACCCTAAACCATCAAATAAAGTACTTTTATTGTGTTTAATGCTCAAGCTATGAATCTGTTCTTGAATTTTTATTAATTTACTAGATATGTAATGAATTTGAGTATCGTACAAAGGGAAAGTGCCATTGGTTAAGTTAGATTTAAATAAGTTTAATTGAGAGCTTACCGAGTTAAGTTTAGATTCGATATCAGTTAAGCTTAAATACTGTAGGTAGGAGTGATAGTGACTTAAAACTCTAGTCGGTCCAAGGTTAAAGGGAAGTAATCCGGGTCCATCTCCTAAGTAGTCAAGACTTATCTCTTGCGCCCCTGTCAGGTGGGAGAAGAAGTGGGTATAGACTCGTGTAGCAAAACATACATCATTACCATGCTAAAAAGCATCTGGCATTTGTCATAGAATTCTTGCGGAGTGCTATATCCTTGTGAAGACATTGCAATATCATTATATAAAGCGGTTTCGTCTCTTTGGTCCGAGTAATTATTTATTAATGCATTGCGTATTCCTAACCAATTTTCGGGGATACTGTTTGAGTTAATTGTTCTAGCGGCTGAGCCCGTAATTTTGTTTAATATTCCGTTGATTAAGAACAGATTAGATAACTGGCAATTTAAATCGCCTTTAATGAATAAAATTGTGATACCAATTGATCACATAATTTAATAAATCTCCCAAGAATATTTAGGTAGCCATCAAACTCGGGCACTGATTGTAAGGACTTATGAATACATAGGCTGCACTAAAAGTATCGGGAATGGAATATTTCCACTGTTTCTGTCATATTAAAATCTTTTTAATTGAAAACTCCTTGGTTTTTAAAATTAATTACTATTTATTTATTTAAAAAAAGATTCTCGGTCTTATCACAAGGTTTTGTCAAACTTGTTTGGTCGTTGAGAAAATGGATTTGACTCGAGAAAATTCAAGAGCGATGATTTATTATGACTTTCGAAGTGGTTTAGTGGCAAAACAGTGTGTTGACCGGATGATTTCTGCACTTGGTGATGAAGCCCCATCCAAAACCACAATTTATCGCTGGTTTGCTGAATTTCGACGTGGACGTGTCAAGCTCAGTGATGATCCCCGTCAAGGTCGTCCAAAAACTGCAGTCAACCAAGAAAACGTTGATGCTGCGCTTAAGCTGATTGAGGAAGATCGACATGTGACATACCGCGAAATTCAGGCAACTTTATACATTGGCATGAGTCAAATACAAATAATCTAGCATGAACATTTAGGTGTAAAAAAGTTGTTTTCCCGATGGATACCGCATTCGCTCTGTGAAGAGCAAAAAGCGCTTACTTGGTGCGTCAGAACTCTCGAAAGATTCCACGCAGGATCCTCAAATGCTATATACAACATCGTATCAGGTGACGAATCCTGGATATACGCGTACGAACCCGAAACAAAAAACCAGTCACGGGTTTGGGTGTTCGAAAATGAGTTAAAGCCAACAAAAATTGTTCGTTCACGGAGTGTTGCAAAAAAAATGGTGGCCACGTTTGTCTCCAAAACCGGCCATGTTGCGACTATTTCTCCTGAGGGACAAATAATGGTATGCTAGCATTTGTTTGCCACAGGTCGTTTCTGAACTCCGTAAAGAGAACTGCAACCGCCGCATCATCCTCCATCACGACAATGCGAGTTCTCACACCGCGCACAGAACAAAAGAGTTTTTAAAGCAAGAAAATATAGAATTATTAGACCATCCGCCGTACAGCCCCGACCTAAATGATTTCTATACTTTCCCTAAAATAAAGAATAAATTGCGTGGTCAGAGATTTTCATCACCTGAAGAAGCTGTGGACGCCTACAAAACAGCCATTTTGGAGACCCCAACTTCCGAATGGAATGGTTGCTTCAATGATTGATTCCATCGTATGGAAAAATGTGTCAAATTTTGCGGAGATTACTTCGAAAGGCAATAAATACATTTTTAAATAGTAATGTTGTGTCACTTCCTTGATTCCCGAAATTTTCAGTGCCGCCCTCGTAGTATCTGGATTAAAAGACATGTTTGAATCAGTAGTACAAAATAATATATCTAACCCTAAGTTACTATTTTCTAAATCACTACTTTCTAAATCCCTATTCAAGTCTAAACTCCTACTCCTACTATCCTGTCGAAGTGAGACAGGTGTCTTCCCGGTTTTCCTTGGATGGAAAATTTTGAAAAGGATAAGGTAGCAACATTCAAAAAATACTTTAATGTACTTACATGTACAGCATATCTGGGTTTTCTTCTGTATTGATTTTCCAATACGCCCTCAGCCGGAAATCTTCAGATTTGGATACTCGTACGAGCAGCGATTATATGGAATCAGCAGAACATCGGTTTTTGGGAGTACTGCCTCGAGTATCCTACCGACTGCGCCAATTATAGAAGTGCCAACTAGAGGACTTAGAAAAATAAAAGAGTTTAATAAATGAATATAATTATTTTAAGAAATTACAAGATAAACTTATCTCTAAAACTATCCTAACTCGGACGATACTAATACCGAAGTAGCTGTTCAATATTTCTTATAATTAAGGTCAACTTCACTGCACCTTGCACTGTTTCGCAATACGTGTCTGAGATGATCAATGACGCGGGCCCAGAAGCGGGGCAGCGGCACGAGGCGCCGAATCAGCTATATCCGTGGAAACTTATATATTGCAACCCATTGATCAGCGTTGCAGCAGCGACCGGATGTAACAGGTACCTGTTTGGTGAATGATTATTTGGGTTGTGCTTGGGTATGGGGTGTGTGCGTATGTCTTCAGATGAGACTATGTGTTTGTGTTTGGTTATGCAGCTCTTCCCTGTCGTCATAATTTAGGGTAAGTAGATATTCCTTTAATATATTTTTTCATTGGT
Organism: Callimorpha dominula; assembly: GCA_949752705.1. NCBI lineage: Eukaryota > Metazoa > Arthropoda > Insecta > Lepidoptera > Erebidae > Callimorpha > Callimorpha dominula. The sequence continues at coordinate 22,409,375 of OX457003.1, read as the reverse complement.
ACCTGTTAAGGGAATGTATTTTTAGTGAGCTCTGGAGCTTATTGTATAACAAAGCGTGAAAGAAAAAGATTACGTGAAAATTGTCAAAGTATCTCCTTTCAATACAAAAAGAATGATTGCAATCAAACTACGACTTAATGAATTACAACTAAGTACACATTTTGACATTCCAGAGGGGGCTCTCAAAGAAACCGTCCTGAGTTTCGGGATAAAAAGTATCCTATGTCCTACTTCGTAGTATGAACTCAAATCATGCCAAGTTTGATTTAGTATACGTAGAATACGTTTAGTAGTATCGGCGTGATGCGCCGCCATGATACAGACCGACAGATAGAAATGATTTTTTTTCCAAATATCTTCAATGTACAGAATTTGATCTATTACAGTTTTGTTATAAGTATAGACAAGCTGCGCCCCGCTATTTCACCCGTGTAAACGCTGATGCACTGGAAATATCGGGTTAAAAAGTAGCCTATGTGTTAATCTAGGTGTCCAGCTATCTACATACCAAGTTTCTTCTCAATCGGTTCAGTTGTTTTTGCGTGAAATATTTCACGTTTATAATATTAATAGGATCCCGGAAGGCGTGAGCGTGAATGTTTATTAGTGAAGGAGAGTTTTCATTTTAATTATATAATTATTTACACATATCAATAATAGCCTACCTTAATGAAGCGCCGCCTTGTGGGAAATAATCCTGAATTCTGTTATTTCTCGTCTTTGTAGCCGCTTTTGGAGCTATTAATTTGAAATAGTTCAATGAATCTTCGTTAGATGGCGATGGATACAATTTTTCGAAGGTGCGATTTTTGTAATGTACTCTGAATTAAATGGTTACCAGTTATTAATAAGGGTTAAAGTATGGAGTTGTTTTAACAATGTAAAATGAATACAAAGAGACAAATAAAAAAGTTGTTTTAACAATAATATAGTGTCATTTCATGTCTGTTCTGTTTATTTAAGCTAGTACTTACTAATTGAACACCGAGTCCGTGTCATGACCACGATCGGTGCAATCGATTCGGTTGAAACCAACCAATAACGAAAACAGTACCTATCGTGCATTATAAGCATTATCGCAATTTACTTCTGTGTAGGAACTAAGTATATATGGGCATGTGACGTGCGCGTGTGTGTATTAGAAGTTAGTGGTTTACTGCTGATTTATGTTGTAATAAACGCCTCTTTATTAGACAGAATTGTGTTTCTCTTTAAGAAGATTGCTTGATTTTAGTTTGTGCTCTGCTAACACAATCTATACAATATATTTCTAAGTGGGAGAGCCATGCTTCGGCACGTATCTGGACTCCACAAACCATAGACTTTCAGCCCCAGAATTGAGGAAAAAAACATTTTTACTTTATTATGTTAATGTAGCAATAACTGTCGACATTGTTACATCTTAAATAATTTTTAATTCATTACAGGATACAATCAGATGAGGCTCATGAGAATACATTTACTAACCGCATTCATAATAGTAAAACATCAATTTAACACGATATCCACGCCTTGACTCACAGAACGGGGTCAGGAGGTGACCAATTTCCACAGAGTAACAACTTCCACGATAAATTCTAATCTTAGTTGAGTTATCGAGGGAGTTCTCATCGCACCGCAACATTGATTGGCGCAGAGCTGGGGGGACAAACACGACTAACAAACGTCGCGGGGGACGGGGGAGCGCTTATTGTTGTTGGGGTTTTGTTCGATGCCGAAACCGTTAGTTATGTTATATTGCAGATCTGTCCACTGTTCACTTTAGTATGTTTTGGAATACCATAGTATGTAAGGGAACAAAATGGTTTTGTGTAGATTTGAGAGTTCTAATTATTATATTTGATATAAATATAATAATTAGAACTCTCAAATTGTATTAGTATTGTAATAGTAAATTATTTTTCCTATTTATATATGTACATGTCGTTAAAGATAGTAGATTGCCGCTTAATCCTTCGCCCTTATACATATTGTGAGACGCGGAAGCCGGTAGTTAAATCACAAATTTTGGATAGAATTTATACTATTTGAAATTAACAAACTTTAATAAGTAGGTAGACACTCTTAACGAAACGTGAGACACTTCTCAGCACTTGTTGTCAGCTTGAAATTTCGAAAGGATTCTCCGCCAATTCTCACACTTTCGGTTTGTTCAATTGACGTCCCGTGTTAATAACTGTTAGGCGTCCATTATATAAGTGTTTGATTTTTATAATTTACTAGCTTATTATGACGCATCGGCTCGCGTTTAAGTTATTTTTCTTTCCCTCGGGGACAGACCTTTTTTTTGGAATGAAAGGTACCCTATGTATTTTAAGTACCTCTGATAACGTAAATACAACATAGTATGATGATCGATTGAGTAGTTGAGTATAAAAGCGTAACAAACAAACTCACTTTTATGTTATAATATTAGTTAGGATTTAAATTTGCATTATAAACTCACCAACAATGTTTAAATTACTTTGACGACATGACCGTAATAGTGTTTATGTTTGTTTTAAATTAAAAGTTATAATAAGTATGGTATATCACTTTAGTAGACATTACATGTTCTTTTCATGTTATTTATTTGTTTTTAGGAATTAAAATTTAGCAAAATTGTTACCAATTTACAGAAGACCACCAATCAAATGCTTCATTAAAGGATGTTAAAAAGAAAATAAATACCAATGCAAAATCTTTGGTATGATTGACGGTCAATCAGATTGGACGTCTACTGTCGATATAATACCATTAATCACCAACAATCATTCGTCAATCATGACTTTTAGAATTGATTAAAGACGCTTTAGCGATGTGTTTTATAATGTTACTGTTTTAAGTCAAATAACCCACGTGCGGCGAGCATTGTAACCGTAGGAGATCGTGTTGCGTAGTACATCTCTATTTGTATTGGTTTGGCAGTTTATCTAATCTAATACCTTTAAACGAGCAATTCTTGTATATATATATACAATTACATAATCTGGATCTCGGAAACGGCTCCAACGATTTTCATTTTCGGGGGCGATAAATCGATGTATTCATTTTTAGAAAACATAAAACAAAAACCGATGGTCGGTCATCCAGGTACTGTATAATAATACAACAACGTATCTAAATATGTTTATCCTTGTTCTAGAAACCACGCTATGCTTAGTTTGGGTCTAGAAAGCGCTGTAAAATACGTACCAGAATATTATAATCTTAAGGATTCATCTCTACGTCGCTGTAGAAAATTAACATTTATTGTCGTATGCTTAACATAGTCCAAACACATATTTTTTTCTTTAAATAGAGCCTAAGTAAGTCCGTATTCCTGTGCAAAGAAAATAATCAGAGAAAAGAACGTTAATTAACTCACCGGTTCGTCGCCGCCGGCCCCTTGCGTTTCGAGGGTACACTGTGCCCCTCCCCCCTGCCCCTGGGTACACAATTAGTGAAGACATCGTATTCTTTGGAGCGTTACATTTATCTTTATTTCTAGATGTTTTATATATTTTCTCATCTTTAATTCGTAAAGTGTACGGTTGACGACAATTGGCTTGCCCCCTATTACGTAAGTTAGACCAAATTATAGTTGGCAAAATGTGGATGTTTAATACATCTCTGCCTACCCCTTCGTCCTACAGGCGTGATGTATGTATGTATGTGTTTTATGAACGCAGGTTAGCTATTTGCACAACAGAAAAAGATAACGACAGCAACCAATCACATTAGTTTGAGGCTTTAGGTAGTTTTTAAGACATTTCCCCGATACGACTACCGAAGGAGGGACGTATTTCCCGAGCGGATGTAACTATGTACGTGGGGCTTATTCTTATCAGGCTTCAGCACAAACTGTTTGACGGATTCAATCACATGAGGTGTCATTAGATTCGTCTCAGTTGTGCAAGTGTCAGGGCTAGTCAGGGTACATTCGTTCCCTTTTTGGAAAGTAATGTTAGAGACAAAGATGGTACACGCCTATCCAAGAAAAACCTATTTACTGTACTCTTCAGGGATCCAGGATTGTAATGGTTTAGAAAAATAGACACGAACCAAAAAAGAGCCATCAAAGCGTTTAGTGCGACTTTTCGTGTAATTTAGTGGACCAAAAAAATATTTCTACATGTAGCTGTCAGTAAATGTTGCTCGTCTGTTAATGAATTTAAACACAATGGTCTGCCTTACTAGCTTAGTATATAATATATCTAGTTTTTATTAGTCTCCTAAAAGATTGAAAGCGCAGTGACTTGTCGTGACAACTTGTAGTTTCTCCTGAAAATCAGACACTTGCTAGTTGACGCTGGAGATAACTTAGAGCTTTTACTAGCAGAGTTATATTCAATCTACTGGCATGCGGTGATCTCACGACACTGCATAAGTGCGGTATGAGGCACTACAGTGATGTGAACCTAAAATATCAGTTGAGAATGTTGAGATTGAAGTAAGTGGCTGGGAGCAACATTCGCAAGTAAGGAGATGCTAGTATCTAACTATAGGTAAAGGGTGTCTCAATAAGAGTGCACGATTTAAATTTCACGCCATTTTTTTTCTTTGGAGGTTGCAGCTCTGATATTCGATTAACGATTGTTCCGATTATTAAAAAATGAGCGTACACAACTGAACACTGCGTTATCATTGTGAAAAACCATTACAAAAATACAGTGATTGTGAATGGCATTCGATACAGGAACATGCTAACGGAGTTCTTGTGGCCTCAACTGGTTGGATCTGAACGACATGTGGTTTCAGTAGGATGGCGCCACCTACCACACCATGCACGGAACATTCGATTTATCGAAGCAACGATTTCCAGAACGAATCATCTCCCGAAATTCCGATGCCAATTGGCCGCCAGAATCGTGCGATTTAAAACCGTACGATTTCTTTCTTTGGATTTTTTGAAATCTCAGGTCTATGTGAATAAACCATAAACAATTCCTGAGTTCAAAGCCGAGATCCAACGCGTCATCGGTGACACACATAAGCACCCCACATCTTTGTCAAAATCTCATCTAAATTTTCATGAAAAGAGCAATAGCCTGTGTTCAGAGCCGAGGGGGCCTTATGCATAATTAATTTTATTTCATACATAATCGGAACATGTCTACTTTATAATGCAATAAAAATATCATATGACTGTTTTTAAATTAAATCGTGCACTCTTATTGGGTCACCCTTTAGTCTGTGGTAGTAAATTTAGTCTGTGGTTTACACCACGGGAAGAGAGTTTACTGACGTCCATATCAATATTAATAAAACCCTTTAAACGAACAATTCTTGTTTACGTTTTATTTATTTAAATATATTTCGTGTAACTCGGGAACGATTTGGATCAAATTTAGTATTTAAGTTTATCTAGTTCTTTCCTGAAAACCTGTTACATAATAAGATCTTGGTGCTATAAGGGTCTTTGTACTGCACGGAGTGCATTATTTTATTGTAACACCTAACATAAGCCAGTTGGCTCTGTAACGTAATTACGAACGGCTGATAATGTGGTAGCTTGTGTCAATAAAGTACGTTCATTCACTAACTATAAAATTTCTTAAAATATATATTAATTAGATTCAACTCAACAATGCGATTTCGTCTATTTTATTTAACACTGCGCTGGTTTTGCCGTTTGCTACTTAGGTACACAGCACATTAAGTATGTATAGTGCCGTTAGCCCAGTATCGGGTTCTTGACCGCTTCTAATACAAAGCCGATAGTAAATAGGTAATGCTTACACAGAGTGTATATGACAAGAGGACACTTAAGTCACTGAAGGGGCACGACTCTAGCTTGCAGTTATAAAAAGTATTTTGAAAAAAAACTATACATTTACAAGTTATGAACGTTTGAATTTTCAAGTATTATTCCCCCCATTTCTCATAAAAGCAGGTGGAATGTGTAAGTTAAAGAGAAGAAGAAGATAGAAAAGTTATACCATGCCAGTGATTTAAGTAAGTATTTTATTGTCAGATACATCCTGTACCTATACCCATAGACCTAAGCTCAAAATTTACAAATTTTGTCTGTGTATGAGCATAAATTTTGCATTAAGCATTATTTTATTTATACATAATTTATTGTTCAGTAATACTCTTATTAGTCACATATATGTATATACTCTAAAAATATACCTTTATTATATCTGAGGTTGCGTTTCCTATTGTCCGATAAACTGACACGTGACCACGTCGCCGGAGGTACCTAACATCGGAATTGAGATTTAGGCGGTTATCATTCATTTTATGGGACCGAGTTATGGCCAAAGAATTGCTCTGTGAGGTCATTTGTTGTGTAATATCTACTATAGAAATTCGTAGTTTGAATTATTACCTACACTTTACACTACTTTTTACCTACCTACCTACTGATGACATATAACTTGCACATTTACAATTCACCGTTACTAATTACCATTCAGTCTTGTTCTTGTTCTTGGTAATCAAAACATAGAATTTTATTTTCATTGTTACCTAATCAATTTTTGAGCATCTAAGTATTTTATTTATATCAAGATGCAAATTAAATCAATCAATCTAATACCGAACTATATTCAGAATCACCTAAATCAAATATTCCTTCTATGCTGAATCTAATGATTTGTTTGAAGGTACTTACCTCAAATTCTACTTTGCCAATCATTTTTGCTTTAGATAGTCTGCTTATGAAGAAAGATTATACGCAAGATAACATCACGCGAACAGAACATTAGCCATAAATGCTTGCGATACTGAGGAAAACGGCTAGGTTCATATAATCAGGCTACAGACAAACATTTTTAGGTTATTAAACAATTGTCATATCGAAATGCTATCATATATGGTTGAACACTTGCATTAGAAGTTTTTGAGAAGAATACTCGGAACGTGGAGTGCAGAAGCTCAGCGAATTAATTAAAAGTGACTCTATAATTTAGATTAGGTACGTGTTCAGTCGGGGTGGGAGAGTGAGTGAGTGAGTGAAGAGCTAAGTGATTGCAATAGTTGTTCTTAAACTTTCACTGAACCGCTGAACTCTCCTCGGTCAACCCGTGATCACGATCGGTGAAATTCGATCGAAACATAAGACACACCCATTGATCTATTTCAAAATGTTACAGATATTGTTTATGGCTTCTGCTCTTGTAAGATATTTTTTCAATGCCTCGGGAACAGTATATTGTTTGTGGATGAATTTTGCTTGTCCTTTTCTGTCAGGGTCACAGGGGGTCCTGTTTGCTAATAAATCTTTTACAGTTGAAGTCCTACCAGTTTCTATCAGGCCAGCACAATCATTAGGATCTTTCAAAAAAATGTTAAAAGAATATTACTTGCAAAGTTATGTCTAAGAAAATCTAATATTATGCATAATTATAATGTATGTATTTAGGTGTATGTGTATATAACTATTTGTATATGTATATATGTATGAATGTTATATGTATTTATGTTAGTGTACATATGTATCCGAGCACATAATAGTAGTAGGTACATATTAGTACACATTATATTTTAAAATTTGACACCATAACCACCCACACTAAATCATTACAGCCCTGTCCATCTAAAGGTTGTCTGGAATATATTACTTGTTGTGATAAGGCCGCCCATTGTGCATTTTATGTTGTTTTATATATGTATATATATGTATTCGATGTACAATAAAGAGTACTTGCTTACATATTTACTCCTGACAACGTGTATGCACCGTTTCATGATATTTGGTTGAGTAGTTAAGGTGTAAAAGCGTAACAAACAACCTCACATTCGCATTTATAATATTTTAGGATAGTGATACTTGCTAGAGATGTTTTGTGGTGTGCCCCGTTATTTGATAAAGACTTATCACTAATTGTAGAAAATTCTTAAAGTTTGTGTTTGATTTTCGTGTTGTGGACTGTACTGCACATATTTCTACAAGACTTAAGATTCACTTTGATGACGGTAAAACATAAAATCGATAAATATTGGTATACCGTGCCAAAGGAATTGGAAATAATAACGTCATGTTTTTATCACGCGCTACATGTGAAGTGAAACCGTTCGAATAATAGATACGTGAACTGGCGCGTGAGGGGTGGCCCTATGACGTCATTCCGTTGCTCGCTTAGTTATTTATGAAATGACCCTTGATATTTATCGATTGACTTTCGGTAACTATAAAAAAAAACTTTTATTTCATTTCGGATTCAGTTACTTCGGCATTCGAGTACCAAATCGGGGCTCGCAGGTTTGTTTTCTGATCATTGCAAGTATTTGTAAGTATGAACATATCTATTTGCACTGTTCAGGGTGCTTATTTGTATATTTTTTGTATTTACAATAAAAATGCATTAAAAGTGTGTCGATCCGTGTTCTTGGGCCCATAGCACAAGCCTTGCTTAGTCAAAAACATTAATTACAATTTAAATCTTGTGAATGACTTAATGTGAACTTGGCTAGTTTTTAGTTGCAAAATTATCTTCATACCTATTTATACACAAACTCGTCAAATTCACCATGATTTATATTTCATCGCGTTTGAACTTAGCGCTAAATTTTATTTTGTTTCCTTTTTTTATAGTGACGAAGAATCGGATTATAGATATTTTGTTTGTATACCTTTAAATTAGGTACGTGTGGACTTGGGTGTTTGTGCCACTTATTTCAGCTTGAAGCTTACTTATAAATCTCAAAGGCGGCTCGACTGATTTAAATAAGTTGTTTTTTGTTATATTTATCCCCGGACGAGGAATAATTTCTGTGTTGAAGGGGACTTTACAAACATTCAAACAACCGACACAAAGAACACCTATACTCGGGCTAAGAGTTCGGAGATTCCACAAATATTTGTATCGTGTGGAAACGGATTGCCGCAGCGTAGTAGCGACGCGACCACTTCAACCTTTGCAGCATCCATGCATTCATCTTAATGCACTATAATTGGGTAGCTTTATCATAATTCAATGCATTTATTAAATAAAATATTAGTTTGTGCTGTTTGAATTTAATTCTATATAGAACTATAGTAAAAGTAAAAAAATACTATAATAAAACAACTACAAAATGTGTCAATCTATAACTAGAAATATCCAAACACTTGGTCATTAAATTTAATTGGTTTAAGCCAATCAAATAACTACCCTAGCGTTGTCTATTTATAGGACATAAGTACAATGTTATTTCAAATTCATAGTCAATTACTATTAAGTAAACTGTTTCGACTTGAAGCCTCTCTCTCTTGAATTAAATAATAAATACGATGTTCGGGGAAGGATCTCGGGCAATATTTATTACAAGAATTCAGAACAGCAATTTGTTAAAACGTAAAGGTGAGTTTTCTCTTACCCTTTTTGAGGAACCTATTATATATCATAAAGTTTGTTCAAGCTTAATAACGGTAAAAATCAACGAAATTCTTGTGAAAGTATTCAAGTTTAATAGCATGAGGATGTACGACTTGCTGATAGCGAGCTATGGAAATCCACTGGAGGCTAAGATTCTTATACTCGTAGTGGCTGTCAGTTTGTTTGTTTGTGACGCATTCACGCCTTAAACTTCATGACGATTGGTTGAGTAGTCAACCAATCGTCATGAAATTTAACAAATGCGTTGTCAGGGCTACGAAAAACAACAAAGGGTAACTTTCATCCAAAAAAAGTATTGTTTTGGAATAGAAAAATAACTTTTAAGCGGTCGTTGACCCACAACCTGAATTTATTGATAAAATCTACAAACACAAGCAAAACCGCGAGTTTATACTTCGTTATTCGTACTATAAGTCTAGATAAGTTTAACGGAGACGGCCTAAGTGAAACGGTGATGGAAAGTGAGACGTAACAAAACAGGGTCTTCTTCATGAGCCTTTAGCAATCGAAAGACAATTGTAATACAATAGGTATCGAGAATTTAATTGTTACTCAGCTGACATTCAAAAAAATGATGAATGAAAGATGAATCTCTCCACAAGAAAGCTAACTGAAATAAGTTAACATAATAATTTATGCCAATATCGACCACGGAAATTGCTCGGAGTAACGGGGGATATAACACCACGGAGATATCATCGTAACATGGTTAGTTAGCATAATTCAGGCCTTTACCTAACCTGTTTGTTACGAGTAAGTATATAATTCACGGAATATCGTGTACCTACTATAACAAGTCTAAATTAAAGTGAAAATTGTTTGTGACCTTATAATAAGTAATATCTAATACACTTTGGCGTGAATTACAGGCGTTTCTGATAATATATGAGCTTTGTCTTTGTCAAGCCCACGCGATCGGTAGTATGAATGAAGTAACTAAAAGTCAATTGTTTTTAGTTCATACTTCGATGGTGTAGCTTAATCTCACAGTAGAATAATTGACAAATACCGCCCACCACTTGATAGCCATTCAAATATGACGATGACCTTGTTCTACTTAAGCATGGGAACACCCCTCGCCGGTAAATACTAAGTTGATGTTGTTTGATCACTACCACAAAATATTGTGCAGATAAAAAGTACATCAATCTTACATCAAAGATATTTAGTACTATTTGAAATGAAATGAAATGAAATGATGAAACTAAATGATGAAATGAAATGATGAAATGAAATGATGAAATGAAATGATGACATGAAATGATGAAATGAAATGATGAAATGAAATGATGAAATGAAATGATGAAAAGAAATGATGAAATGAAATGATGAAATGAAATGATGAAATGAAATGATGAATTTCATTTCATTTGTGAGTTAAGGCTCATCGACAATTATTAATGTTGCTTGTTAAGTTTTCAATGTTAAAAGGATTAGGCAAAAGCAGCCTCGTAACCATTATTCAATTAAATCTCAGATTCAATAATTTAATAAAACGGCAATTAAGGGTTACCATGAGACACCTAATCCAAACTCGCTACTGATATAATCTAATCTTTAAGTGGTGCTTGTTTTAACATACAGGCTTAACAGGAGCAAGCTCCCATCTGCAATCCATTAAGTCCACATTTACATGTACAACATTATATTGAGAACATTTAATTTTAAATAGAAATTTTTAGTTACTCTGATAACATTAGATATGAAGATACTTTATACCTCTTATAGTTGAAATCTATAATCGTAATTTGTAAATTTTTAGTTACTCTGATAACATTAGATATGAAGATACTTTATACCTCTTATAGTTGAAATCTATAATCGTAATTTGTAAATTTTTAGTTACTCTGATAACATTAGATATGAAGATACTTTATACCTCTTATAGTTGAAATCTATAATCGTAATTTGTAAATTTTTGAATGAAAAAAAATTGTTTATTTAAACGGGATACTATAAGGTACTTCATAATCGTGGAAGGTGGACAATTTTTAACGTTTATTGTAGGATTGGGATGCGGGATATGTATACTCTAATTGTCTGGTTTTTTTTCACGTATCAATTGCTCCGTGGGTGTATCCTTTTCCTGCGTAAATAAAATTTAGGTTAGAAATCACTCACATTTTCGAGTACGTAAAATGAACTGCACAAAAACAAAACCTTTTTAAATCATTTATTTACATTCACTGATATATTTACACAGCGAGTATGCTATTAAAACTTATATTATATGTTCACATTTTGTGCCCGCAATCAGTGCAGTCCATTTAGGAAAAATATACTTTGTATCCGAGAAGGAAAACTCAAAATCTCCGAGCCTTAGGCTGTAGCAAACATCATTTATACATGTGTACTCGTATATGTATTAACAAATACTCGTCGGCCGGAGCGTGTCGGTTTCTTTAATAGATATAGCTATATTTAGGTTCAATATCGGTGACCATGTTTGGTGAGGCAGATCAAGAACTAATCAATGTATTGTTTGAGAAGCATATTGGTTTCATGCTTGATGCGATGGTTATTAGTTTTGACAACAAGTTCACAACAATTGCTCACACAGATAGCATAAATGTTAGAATTTCAATTGTCAAACGTTAGACAAATTTTATCATTATATGCGACCTTGCGGTGCATAAAATGATACAATATCATATTCTTTTAAGTGTTTGTCGGTCAAAGTACTTGACCGTTAATAGAGTTCTTAAGGAAAATATAGTATGATCATTTACCAAGAGTTTTAAAAGATTGAATAGAGTATCACCACACACCACACCTGACCCCACATAACACACAATTGTCACGATTGATGATGCGCGTTTTTATAAGCAAAATCGCTTGCACTGGCACTCATGTGCTTGCTTCTCAACTAAGTTAAATAATAAAAAAAACAGATGGGTAATTGTAAGACATAGATAGGAGGGGCTCGTGGCCAAGTGGTGACCGAGTAGGTTAGTACTCTACAAAGTTAAGTAATGTTTGTCAGATCAGTCTTAGGATGGGTGACCATTCTTAACACATTGACTCATCCGTGCCTCGGAGAGCACGTTAAGCCGTCGGTCCTGGTGGCCATACGAACATTTGTAGCATTTGTTATGGGTAGTTGGAGCTCTAAACAGTCCGACAACCTGGTTTAACTACAAAACTTCGATATCGCCTAGTACTTAGTTTGTGGAGGTTTGATGGCAGTCGCTCAACGTAAAATAGTCGAAGTTCGGCCATATCGTAGTTAGACTGAAAGCCGACCCCAACTTAGTTCGGAAAAGGCACGGAAGATGATGAGATAGGTAATTGTACAATAATCTGACTTGTTCACGATTAACAGGTAAATTTAAAAGACTGCAGTCTTAAGAGTATTGAATGTAACAAGTAAAATAAAGTATTTAGCAACGTGTCTTCAAATCTGAGAAGCTCGACTGTGAAAGTTAGTTTCATATTTGAGAGATAAATGCAAATATTAGTGTCTTGCACAATGCATCGAGTTGATAGATTCAGATTGGACCGAACTCAAACACGAGAACATGCAATCTACAGGCGCTTACAGATAGCCTACACTACACATCAGTTTACTTAAATTTGACTTCTAAGTTAGATACTAGTCTTTAATAAAACATATGATTTGTGACCATCAATTGGTTAAACATTCATTTCAACCTCCAATTTCATCATCTAACAAAATCCAGGGAAACGTTTTGCAATTAGGATCTCCCAACTTGTTAATTCGAAAATGGCCGCAAATATTTGCGCTTTGAGGTCACGTCACAACCCTCGACGAAGCGATCGTTAAATTTGCGATGTTTAATGTGTTAATCTCGACTCGTAATACAATAACTCTATAATAATATAATACAGTTATCAACGTGGAAGAGGAGATTTGACAAAAGGGAGGGATGCGGAAATCTTTTCAGAATCGGCGGATCTTTTGCATCTATTAAACACGTTGATAAGCATGTAGATAGATTTTTTCTACTTGCGTGTATGTGTGAATATTACACACATACACGCGAAAAATGCTACTTAACCACCAGAATCAATCTGCTGATGATGGTGTGATGACAGATGTTGGCACTCCAATTCTAGTAGGTTTCTGCTAGAATTGGACAGCCGTCCGAGAGTATAGAGCTTAGAGTCTACCAAGGCTGCATGTGAGAGGAGGATAAGTTTATCAATGGACTAGTGAACCCACTGGTATAACTATTTTTAAGCAACATGTTGCCGAAAATGAAACATATATTTGTACATACTTACTTTACTTTATTTCTAATGTCAACTGTCAAAATGTCAAGTTGTTATAAAAGCTTAAGTCTAATATGTACCTAAGTAGACAATTATCTAAATAAAATATGTACTTACAATAAAAATACTTACCGTTTTTTTACTACCTGCCTACATTATGTTTGTATACAATAAAGTACTCGCCGTACACTAGTGGTCGTCCAGGTGCCAAAGAGTTTGCAGTATACCCCGCCAGAGGGGAGGATCATCCGATGTCATAGATGCCAACCGAATTAGTACGTTGACTATCACCGTTTCTGACTACGGCACCCGCTCGCCTACAGCGAACCTAAGATGCACTCATTTGCTTTTATTTTGCACCTGTCTCCCTGTCGCCTACAGTTCTACACAACAGTTACTGCTTATTTTCAGGTAGGTCATGTGCTTGGGTTGTTAATTGAAAATGCTTATCGTACTGGGCAATAATAACAATAGTTAAAAAATCAAATGAATCAAAATGAAAATGTCAATGACAGGTCACAATAAATCTAATGTAAAATTACGTAAAATACAACACAAATTTTCAATTTAAATCGCAAATTTGTTACTGAAAAATTCATGATTGAAGTAAAATTCTCCGTTGATTATTAAATTTAAAAGGTCATGATAATAATTTTCATGTCTAAGCAGTAGGTACCTACCTAATTAACTTTTGTAATTTATATAAGTTAGTTACAGTTAACAGTTTGAAGGTTTGATGTATAGAAGGAGTTTCGGTCCTTAACAATTAAAGTTTTATCGGAATGATGTTGACTTTCTACTCAACTTAATTCTAATAAACTTAATTATATCCCAGAAACACCTACATTTTGCCAACAAGCCTATTGCCATCAACCGAGATTGCTTATACGGGTGGAGGGGGGGGGGGGGGATAGGTTGTCAGCAATAGCTCGAGCAGTTCAGGGTCGTATAGCCTTAACTTGAACTGGCTTTTGCGGGTAGTCCAAGCCCTCTACATGAAGCCGACATCTTCACCATTAGCATCGAATCTCATGATAAACCAAACTCAACTTTGTGAATGTGAAAATCTAAACTTATCGTTCTATATTCTATGCACTTACGGCAAGTAAGCAGTGTTTCTGAAATTTAATTATTAACTAAAACACATGGGAGTAAGACGTTTTCCAACTGTGTATCTTGGCACCTCGTGCGTTTATGCCCAGACGTTAGTTTTCCCAAGAATCTAGAGCCTCCCCGCAAAACGATATCTAATGCCTAAGCTACCCCGAGATACACATGCGCAGTTCATTAACGGTAATGTTGTGGTCTGTGGTTGTGTCTAGAGAAAGGTCATAACATCATTATGTGAAAAAAGCTTTTTGGCATTCCACAATTGATATACGTAATATAGAATAAGCAGATAACATAAACAATATATTTTTCTGCAGGTTTTAGTATGAGGTAGGAAGCACTTTGAAGGTGTTACGGAAGCGACCGCTTAAATAAATATCACCACTTAAGATTTGAGCCCCATCTCGGAAGAAAACGATCTAACAGGCAATAGCGAAACTACATTATGTATGAAGCTGAAAAGCTTACAGAGCGACAGCTGCAACTGTGTATGCAACAAGAAATCTTATCAAGGTGACTTAAAGTTTAAAATTGCGTGCACGAAAGAAACTGCGGGTATTGGATCTTGGTCGGTCTGCCAACGCGCATCTTACGCTAACGGAATGGTTTTTGAGTATTTATGAGAAGATAATCCAACGACTTCATTCATGGAAGATATCACACTAACATTGAGCAGATTCACAGATCAACTACAGGACGCGTTCAACTTTAAATTAAATCCCTGCAATTACGAACGTCCTTGACATAATAATAATAAAAATAATTTAGGATTAAAATAAATATAAAGGTATAATTAATATTTTCACAATTAATTATAGCGCTTGAATTTGCTTTAGCTGTAAGGCTCTTTGAAATTGAATCTAGATGTGGGAGGGCCATGCTTCGGCACGTATGGGCCGGCTCGACTCCGCTCGATACCACGGCCTCACAGAAAACCGGTAGTGAAGCAATGCTTGCATTGCATTTCGCTGCGTGAGTGAGGTTACCGGAGGCCCTAACCCTTCCCTATCCCCTATTCCCGTCCTTCCCCTCTCCCCTTTTCCCCCCTCCCTCTCTTCTCCTACTCCCACTTTAAGGGCGGCAACGCACTTGTGACTCTTGAGTTACAGGTGCCCATGGGCGGCGGTAATCATTTACCATCAGACGACCCCTGCTTGTTTGCCCCCTATACCATAAAAAAAAAAATGTCGTTATGACTATCTAATTTCGGTATAATTACTTCACATTTACCTTTAAGCACTAAAAGCTTGTTCCGTAATTTAAACTCCATCTGCTAATAAAGGATAGGATAAAGTTGCGGCCCTTTGAAGCTGTTAAAAAAATAAATCTCGAAGTCAACGCAATTAAAGATATGACAATTTAAGCCATATATTTTAACGTTTTGCAGGTAAATATAAAACAATAGGGTACTTTCCATTTACTTAAAATCATGAAATTTTCCAAGAATCAAGGCACCACAGCACAAGTAAAGTAAAAATTACGAAAGTCGGTCATTTATATATTCATCGTTCATTTATAAGTATTCTTAGAAAGTCGAAGTTAAGTTTATCGCTCGGAAAAAACGGGCCAAAAACTTCGAGAAACGACTCCCGAGATGGACGAGCTATCCACATACTAGTTTGTACGGAACCCTCGGCGTCTTCCTCGCATTTGACCGGTTTTTATTTCTCCTTCCAATTGTAAAAATTGTTGCCCGCCATTAAACATTTCCTTGTCTCTTATATTCATTAGTAGCTTTTCCGCAGCGACTTGAAGATTTCTTGTCCTGTATGACTTTGTTTTACGATATTTTGACATTTTTATCAAGCAAGAGCAGACTGACAAGATAGGGGTGATACGCGGGGTGAAGGGTTGCAAGTGTTCATATGTTACATATTCATACTCTGCTCTGCTCCTTATGAATTATTCAGACGCATTATAAGACTGAGCTACGAGGTTGAGAACTCACTAAAAGTGTCCAGTACTCCCGAGCTAAGCTGAGCGGTCCCTCACGAACCTTTGAGTCATACAAATGAGCATTCAAATCTCCAACCTTTAACACAACGATTGAATTGAAAGTTTGAGAATTTGTTTTAACTTCGAATTTTAGATCGATAAAGCGATCGAGATATTAATATAATAAAGATCAGGTAGGACATTGGTCCTAATTCTGTTACTTTACTCGCTAAATTAAAATTCACTAAATTTTCTTCATATAAGATGTAAACCTTGTACACTTCGAAACAAGGTCTTATTTAAAATTGAAACAAGTAGGTAACATATGTCGCTATCGAAATAAGCAATTTATTTGTCGACTGAAGTCTGACACGCTTAAATAAACTTTAATACCACGTATCGAGAGCCGCTATCCGTTGAATGCCATCTCTTTTGCTCTGTGTTTTTAGTAAGCGTCTTCATAGGTGTCGATTAAAATAACGTCATCTTAGTTCGTTTTGAACAAGTTTTATACGGCATTTGAATACATGGGGACTCGCTGTGTGGAAATAAAGTTGAGTATACGTTCACAGGTTTTAGTGAAATTTAGTGGCGCTGACAAATAGAAGCAAGTAACAAATAGACCTTATTACGAAAAACACAAGGTTGATTTCATATGAAGAAATTAAGTCAGGGTTTAGTTTAGTCGAGTGTACAATAGAATCGGCGCCATTATTACACAGCGCTTTCTAAACGCAAATTAAGCATACCTTGTACCATAGGTTCAGGAACGTGGATAGACAAACTGAGATACACTTTTTTTTGTAAATACATAGACCAAGAAAAAATGATTTATATTTTAACTGTGTTAAGCAGGTTAAGCTATCCGTAGTCTATGCATGTTAAGTTTATAAAGCGAAATTTAATCGCGATATATAAACAAAATTCGAATCCGAATTGTACCGGTTGTGGTGGCGAGTGTACCTACTGATGAGAGCTCAGCGACGCACAGTATGAAAAATTACCTAAAAAACGGACATCCCTTTTTTTATTCTTTTGATAAAGAATATGATTTTAAATGCACGAGTAGAACTCCCGAAGTTCAAATGTCCTTAGATCCGGAGATACAATTTTTTTATCGTTTTTTCTATGGAATTCAGGAAAACCATAGAAATAGTTGTTGTTCAAAAGGCGTTCAGTTTTTATTATTGATTAATAATCCATATTATCAAAGTGTAAATTATCTATAATATGCAGTCAGTAACAAAGTTCTAGCACTTAAGATAACATAAAAAAACGATTTTAACCATAATATCGTAATTATTTTTGTTTCATCAAGTCTTACTTTAGTAGGATTCAATTCTGTAATTAGACTATAGAACAGGTCCCTCTTAACAGGCCTTCAAAACCTGAAATCTTAGTTCCTTGGGATTCGTGACTTATGAGGTTTTAAAGAAAGTATCCTAGGGTTGCCTCCGATTTTTTTTTATTGTGATTTGATATTAAGTAAAAGTTATAGATTAATAGAAAGTAGGTTGATATCTTTTGTAAAATATAAGATTGAAATATATGAACGTAGCTTGTTTAACATTACATTGCTTGTAAATTCTTTAAAATGGAAATAATTTCCGATGAAAAGGAAAATGTGGTATGGGGAAGGGGGTGAATGTGTGAATGATGGTGATGTGGTATGCTATACCTAAACCCTAAACCCTATACCTAAACATTTTTTTTGGTAGAATGGGGGTGAAGCACCACGTTGCCGAAAATAAATAAAAACTAACTTAAAAGAAAATATAATTTTTAACTTTACACATTGCACCTGCTGTTATGATAAACTGAGGCAAAATACAGTCATAACTTGTAAACGGATAGATTTTTTACAAAAAATCATATTGTAATTGCATGCTAGAGTCATGCCCTTACAGTGATTAAAGTTAGCGTTTCTTTTTCAAATACACCCTACAGAGGGTGTTAGTGAAACGCTCCCGAAAACGAAGACAGACGATAGTACTAATGGTACCTTTGATTATGGGTCAAAAAAAAATTCGATCCTGATGGTATTTAGGTGTCTATTTAAATTTTATTTGATTATTACACATAACTCAGTGAAATAGTCGTATTATTGAATATTCATTACATACGCACAAAATGGCCGATACAATCAACGAAGCTAAATAGCGAATCATTATAGTATTCCGTTTGGCAATCCGATATATATATATATATATATATATATATATATATATATGTCGGATTTTCGAGCTGGGGGTAGCTTTCATTCGTACCCATGGGCGGTAGAATGAGACAAGTTATTAACTTTTCGAAACTCTATTGTCGTAATTAATTTACAAAGTTAACATTACGACCAATACGTTAGAAATAATATTACCAAGAGGTATGTGGAATTGCGATCGTACGTCCAGAACTGCGCTCCACACTCGCGCCTGTTGCTTTATATAGGCATCGATCGCTCCAACTACCCTCTACTACAAATTTAATAGCGAAACTAGTTTCAAGTAAATCAAAATGTAAATAGTTTAACAAAATCAACCAAATTCGTTAGACAAATCAAATCACATTATAAAAATATAGGTGTGACAATATGGGCGCGCCGTCATATAAATATAATAAGTTAGTCACAAATAAATCACAAATTATATCTAAAAATTATTGAGATAGAGAGAACTAAAATTTTTGACAACCCTGTAACCATAGAAATTAGGTAAAACTTTAGAAGCATATAACTCCAAGATCCAAAGAGATTAGGGTCTAATTTTTTTTATATAATTAGCAAGATATCAAACAACTTTCCTTTCCTAGTTATCATGGTTTTGAATCCAAGTATGGCAAAATACTACAGTAAAAAAACAAAAACTAAAAACCTTTTATTCAAAATATCTTTTAAGTTAATGGATTTTAAAACAAATAGTTTACTGCGGAAAAGCTACATCATATGCCCGCGTAAAACCTACATACACGCATACTAGTAGATCTACATAAATATTTTTTTTTACTATAGATTTTAATAATTTACTAAATACCAAGAATAATTTTAAAAAAATCGTATTTTTGAATCTAATTACATTTGACCTTCGGGTGTTCTACTCGTGCATTTAAAATCAGTTTATTTATCGAATGAATAAATAAAAAGGGGATGTCCGTTTTTTAGGTCATTTTTCATACTGTGCGACGGCGACGTCTTGCGAGTTTCGGAGTAACTATTATCTTATCTGTGGTTTCGGTAACTGCAGTAAACACCTGCTCTTGGTCTTCATGTTTGTTCTAGCACTTATCTTATCTGTGGTTTCGGTAACTGCAGTAAACACCTGCTCTTGGTCTTCATGTTTGTTCTAGCACTTATCTTATCTGTGGTTTCGGTAACTGCAGTAAACACCTGCTCTTGGTCTTCATGTTTGTTCTAGCACTTATCTTATCTGTGGTTTCGGTAACTGCAGTAAACACCTGCTCTTGGTCTTCATGTTTGTTCTAGCACTTATCTTATCTGTGGTTTCGGTAGCTGCAGTAAACACCTGCTCTTGGTCTTCATGTTTGTTCTAGCACTTATCTTATCTGTGGTTTCGGTAACTGCAGTAAACACCTGCTCTTGGTCTTCATGTTTGTTCTAGCACTTATCTTATCTGTGGTTTCGGTAACTGCAGTAAACACCTGCTCTTGGTCTTCATGTTTGTTCTAGCACTTATCTTATCTGTGGTTTCGGTAACTGCAGTAAACACCTGCTCTTGGTCTTCATGTTTGTTCTAGCACTTATCTTATCTGTGGTTTCGGTAACTGCAGTAAACACCTGCTCTTGGTCTTCATGTTTGTTCTAGCACTTATCTTATCTGTGGTTTCGGTAACTGCAGTAAACACCTGCTCTTGGTCTTCATGTTTGTTCTAGCACTTATCTTATCTGTGGTTTCGGTAACTGCAGTAAACACCTGCTCTTGGTCTTCATGTTTGTTCTAGCACTTATCTTATCTGTGGTTTCGGTAACTGCAGTAAACACCTGCTCTTGGTCTTCATGTTTGTTCTAGCACTTATCTTATCTGTGGTTTCGGTAACTGCAGTAAACACCTGCTCTTGGTCTTCATGTTTGTTCTAGCACTTATCTTATCTGTGGTTTCGGTAACTGCAGTAAACACCTGCTCTTGGTCTTCATGTTTGTTCTAGCACTTATCTTATCTGTGGTTTCGGTAACTGCAGTAAACACCTGCTCTTGGTCTTCATGTTTGTTCTAGCACTTATCTTATCTGTGGTTTCGGTAACTGCAGTAAACACCTGCTCTTGGTCTTCATGTTTGTTCTAGCACTTATCTTATCTGTGGTTTCGGTAACTGCAGTAAACACCTGCTCTTGGTCTTCATGTTTGTTCTAGCACTTATCTTATCTGTGGTTTCGGTAACTGCAGTAAACACCTGCTCTTGGTCTTCATGTTTGTTCTAGCACTTATCTTATCTGTGGTTTCGGTAACTGCAGTAAACACCTGCTCTTGGTCTTCATGTTTGTTCTAGCACTTATCTTATCTGTGGTTTCGGTAACTGCAGTAAACACCTGCTCTTGGTCTTCATGTTTGTTCTAGCACTTATCTTATCTGTGGTTTCGGTAGCTGCAGTAAACACCTGCTCTTGGTCTTCATGTTTGTTCTAGCACTTATCTTATCTGTGGTTTCGGTAACTGCAGTAAACACCTGCTCTTGGTCTTCATGTTTGTTCTAGCACTTATCTTATCTGTGGTTTCGGTAACTGCAGTAAACACCTGCTCTTGGTCTTCATGTTTGTTCTAGCACTTATCTTATCTGTGGTTTCGGTAACTGCAGTAAACACCTGCTCTTGGTCTTCATGTTTGTTCTAGCACTTATCTTATCTGTGGTTTCGGTAACTGCAGTAAACACCTGCTCTTGGTCTTCATGTTTGTTCTAGCACTTATCTTATCTGTGGTTTCGGTAACTGCAGTAAACACCTGCTCTTGGTCTTCATGTTTGTTCTAGCACTTATCTTATCTGTGGTTTCGGTAACTGCAGTAAACACCTGCTCTTGGTCTTCATGTTTGTTCTAGCACTTATCTTATCTGTGGTTTCGGTAACTGCAGTAAACACCTGCTCTTGGTCTTCATGTTTGTTCTAGCACTTATCTTATCTGTGGTTTCGGTAACTGCAGTAAACACCTGCTCTTGGTCTTCATGTTTGTTCTAGCACTTATCTTATCTGTGGTTTCGGTAACTGCAGTAAACACCTGCTCTTGGTCTTCATGTTTGTTCTAGCACTTATCTTATCTGTGGTTTCGGTAACTGCAGTAAACACCTGCTCTTGGTCTTCATGTTTGTTCTAGCACTTATCTTATCTGTGGTTTCGGTAGCTGCAGTAAACACCTGCTCTTGGTCTTCATGTTTGTTCTAGCACTTATCTTATCTGTGGTTTCGGTAGCTGCAGTAAACACCTGCTCTTGGTCTTCATGTTTGTTCTAGCACTTATCTTATCTGTGGTTTCGGTAGCTGCAGTAAACACCTGCTCTTGGTCTTCATGTTTGTTCTAGCACTTATCTTATCTGTCGTTTCGGTAGCTGCAGTAAACACCTGCTCTTGGTCTTCATGTTTGTTCTAGCACTTATCTTATCTGTGGTTTCGGTAGCTGCAGTAAACACCTGCTCTTGGTCTTCATGTTTGTTCTAGCACTTATCTTATCTGTGGTTTCGGTAGCTGCAGTAAACACCTGCTCTTGGTCTTCATGTTTGTTCTAGCACTTATCTTATCTGTGGTTTCGGTAGCTGCAGTAAACACCTGCTCTTGGTCTTCATGTTTGTTCTAGCACTTATCTTATCTGTGGTTTCGGTAGCTGCAGTAAACACCTGCTCTTGGTCTTCATGTTTGTTCTAGCACTTATCTTATCTGTGGTTTCGGTAGCTGCAGTAAACACCTGCTCTTGGTCTTCATGTTTGTTCTAGCACTTATCTTGGCTCGCTACATGTATACCTATTCTTTTCCACTGCTGATATAGAAAATTGACATTATCTGGATTGGTTTATCTTTTACTAACAAGTAA
The DNA here is from genome assembly GCA_949752705.1 of Callimorpha dominula. Classification (NCBI taxonomy): domain Eukaryota; kingdom Metazoa; phylum Arthropoda; class Insecta; order Lepidoptera; family Erebidae; genus Callimorpha; species Callimorpha dominula. The sequence goes on along the minus strand of OX457003.1, from coordinate 22,386,792 downwards.
AAATTAATAGTTCCTTCAACGATTACAAAATGAGCTGATGATCTTCTGAATAGATTGTCATGACTTATAGCTAAAACATCTATAATTTATGTGTAAAGCGAGGAACAAAAAAACTGAATCAAAACCGACTATCCCTTTAGGAGCTATGATGCCACAGACAGACACATAAATCCACAAATACAGAGATACATAAATTCACAGACACAAATACACACCTTAAACTTGTACCACCCCTCCTTTTTGCGTCGAGGTTTTAAAAGAAGCATTGTTACTACCGGCGACTACTAGTTTTTCTGATCAAACCACAGTTACATTTTACTAACATCGTAGTTGAACAATAAATAATTCGAAACACCTATTTATAGACTTTTACATTTATAACAATTACACTCCTTACTACCGTATTTAAAATATGTTAAGCGAGATGCATACAGGTGGTCCTAAATTGAACATCCTGGTACATTTCACTTGCCTTAATGACCTTACCTTACAATGGTAAAGGAGCTTCTGACCTTCTTTTCATTAGCCTTGTATTATCAAATAATTTTGTGTTTCACCTTCAGTGTTAATTTAGTTTAGAAACAGGAGAATCAAAAAAACTGAGTGTCCAAGTTGTAATGCAAAAACATCATATGTACCAAGTTAATAAAACGGACTCTGTGCACAATCAAAATGATTAACCATTTTCCTCTTATTTAACTGTTTTCAGACACAGTCCTGTGTCCGCAGTCGTATTTACTAAAGTAACTTTAAACGAGTTCGCTTTTGATTCCTTACTGCTAAAAGTGGACGTAATACAACTAGACCCTCTCCAAGGAATAGTTTAAATGCGAATGGTTGTTTTACGAAATAAACTTAAAATGTAACTGTATTATTTCAAGCGGATGACTGGAGAGATTTGCTAATTTATTTTCATGTTTCGCTGTATCTCAGCTTAGTAGTTTCTGTGCTGTGTTTAATTATGTAACAATTAGTCAAAATATATCAAAGTGGTCGCATTCAGGATGCAAATAGTGTCGTCTACTTTGTTAGTTAGTGTTAGTGGCATCTACTATGTTACGGAAAATGATAGATAATATAATAATAATATTATTTTGATAACATAACAAAAAATTAAGAGAGATTATATTTGGAATTGTATTGAAAATATAACTGAATGAAATTGAACAATACATCGTCGTGACGTTAATTTGTCGTTGAATTTCACACAATTTAACTATGAAGCAAGTACACAACCGGTCTGATGGTGTGCGTTACCGGCTCCCATGAACGCTCGTAACTCCAGTGGAGGAGGTGTCACTCATGCGTTATCGACCCTGTACCCCCTCTCTCCCGCTCTGGCGATCTCCTATTTAACAGCAGAAAAAACAACGCTAGCAGCAGTATCTGATTATACATACACTCATACCTGTATCCCCGGGTTAGGCAGATTTGGATTAGAGCATACATGCCATGCCTCCCTCAAAATTTGTATATTAAAAGAATCATTTATTACAAACTTTTAAAACTGAAATAAACACAATTACAAATTTAAAAAAACTTGTTTCTTTTTTTTATACACATACATACAGTTCAATAAGTCAACTCTGAAGACTGGGCTTGAATCCTTATCAATAAAAGGATTGTCAGGGATATTCTAACAAGTTACTTGAGATTGCAACCCGTTTGTTAAAATTCCAATATTCATTTAAGGCAACATAATCAGTCCTTCTACCGGAATTCAATGCCGTACTAAACCACTTTTAAACATTGTTTTGATGATAGCAATAAACTGAGCCACAATCAACTCGCAGTTTGTGTTTATATAAGACAATAAAGCATTAACAATAACTTATCTGCTATAAGCATTCGTGTTTATCGCTTCAATGAAAAATCTGTTCTCTCGTGGATTTCAACTCGCTTAGCTGAAACGGTTTGTGCGAGGGAAGAATACGGCATTAAGTATTGATCTCGGTTAAGAATAGCTCGAACAGCCCCGTGGGGATTGTGAGCAGCGGCCGACAGGATAGGCCTGCGTAAACACAATTCTATATTTATATAGGGCTTACGGTTTATTGCACTTTTCATCTATGGATGTTAACTAAGTTGTTTAAATTCTGAAAGCAGTCCTAAAAGATCCAGTTGTTGCTCTCATCATGCAATGACACCCTTAAAGTTCGTCAAGGGCAAGTTAACGTTACAAAAATAGTACTATTCGATTTGTAAATTGGGTATACGTTTTAATTTAATAATAATTAATAATTAAATTTTACACAAAGTCTTCTTCACAATACTTCACAATGGTTGTCGAATTAAGTTTTATATAAAAGAATACTAGACATTTTAGGTCAAATTGCACAAGGCTCGCATGAACCCCCTTTATAATTTTGGAGTCATATTTGTCTGCAATGATCTCAAGAATGCTATTAGTGCTGTCTCGCACTCATCTTAGTAAAGAGGCCACTTTTCCACTAGACGGGTTTTCGATACCGATATACGTTATTGCCTCATTCAAACTAGACGGAAATAAGCACATGATGATTTTGACGTTACAAAGTTAGCACCCTAAAAAAAATTAAGTATTCGCAGTGTTTCTTAGCAAAAAAATACAAAGAACGTTAAAACGGACATTGACCCATTTATATTACAGTCTCTCGACAATGATTGTTGCATTATTTTATATTTACCTTCGATATAGTACAGTACGAATCACTCACTCTTCACTTTTGAAATAAAACTGTACTGAAACTCTATTTACCTACACAGTTACCCAAAAAGCATCTCGACGGTAATTAAAAGATTTAGCCCCGTAGACGGATTTGGCCACCCTGACCTTACTCGCTTTTTGAGCCAATATATATATAACACCATGCTCACGGGCATATCTTTCACATATTTGTAACAATCTCCTCAAGGCGCTAATAGCTGGACTTAGTAGAACCCTATCATTAGTGTAGCTGAGATTCTTCATACAAACATTGTCAACCGAACACCCAATTCTGGTGCACCTAAATTCAACTATCAGATCGTTAATGTACAGCTTGAATAGCTTGGTTGAACTGCACCCTCCTTGCCCCTCACCCTACAATCCAGCCTGTAACAGCCGCTACACCTGTGTCGCATGCACCTGTGCACACAAGCTGTTCAATCTGTACATTAATGAAACTCCCGCAAACTTTAAGTGTTAAATATTGAGGCCGTCGCGTCGGGACCAGGCGAATTACTTCTCGACATGCGACTTATGATGTTATGTACTTGTTTAGCTCACATTTTAAATAACTTACCTGATTTGACGGTCCCATCTTATTAATAAACGATAACATCCATTTACACCTGTCTTGACACTATTTCACCAGAAGTTAAAGTTTGCGGGAGTTTCGTTAGTTAAATATTTTTCATATTTCATACATTTCATTGTCTAGTTGCAATAAGCAACTAGACAATGAAATGTATGATTTGTCTCGTGGCTATTACGCGAAACCCAGCTTAAGAACTTAAACCTGGCCATTTGTCCTCTGACCTCATAAAACATTATTTTTATTATTAAATTAATACTGACATACAAATCTGCCTTACGCATGATGCAATTCAACTCGCACTCAATAACAAGCGGCAGATGACCTGACCAAAACGTATAATACTTCACAAAAACGTTTGTTATTGTTTGCCGATCAGAATGACTAACAACACAGTGGTCGAGGAACCGCTAGCACCCGTTCGCGTCACTAACAAACGTACAGTCATTAGCTCTTTTCCCTAACATATTTATCTATATCCACTGGGTCCTCACATAAACTGTTTAATTCTTTACCAAATATTTTCCCAGGGTGCGCATTGAAGTCCCATAACATAAAAACAATTTCAATTGAGTATTTGTCAATAATATTAGTACATAGGATCTCACTAAAGCAGTTGGTAAAAAGCGGTTAGTTCTCAATTTATTGGTTACCCATAAAGACCTAGAGAAACACGACCCTTACTAGCCACTTTCATTGCACTGTTACGCGGGTCACTCAACTACTAATACTTCCGTAAATAATTCGGCCGCTGAAGTACCGGTATATGCGAAATCCGCATCAATGGTTCCGAGTACTGGTGTAAGGAGACAGTAACCACGGCTCTTGCAACGCTTTTCTCACAATTTATAATAAACATCGAACACAATCGATCAATCTCTTCACTGACTTACAATTACAATTATAAATGTTCCTTTTTAGGGTTCCGTTCCTCAAAAGGAAATAAAAAGAAACCCTTATAAAGGATCACTTTGCTGTCCGTCTGTCTGTCAAGACCCATTTCCTCAGGGACCCGTGGACATATCAAGTTGAAATTAATACCAAATACTTATATCTGCGGTGCCTTGAAACTGTAAAAAAATTAAGCTTCTAAGTTAACGTAATCAAAAGATACGGACATTTAACCATATATATAACCGAATAATAGATTTGAATAATAAATTAAAACCTATAGAGTATTTCCCATTGATGAATTATAAAATTTGGTAAGAAACACAAGTAAATGAAAAAATCCGAAAGTCGTTAATTTGCTGTTCTATCCGTCTGTCCGTCTGTGTGTGATTGACAATCAAGGCCCTTTTCCTCAGGTACCTACCCGTTGTAGCATGAAGTTGAAATTAACATCAAATACTTGTGTCGGCGATCCCTTGAAGCTATTAAAAAATCACGCTTGTAAGTCAAAGCAATAAAAAAATACGGCCATTGAGCTTTAGATTTTAACAAATTTCAACATTTCGCAAGTAATTCAAACCCTATAGAGTACTTCGCATTGACCTAGAAACATGAAATTTGGTAAGAGAAGGCACACAGCACAAATAAAGGAAAAAATCTAAAAGTCGTTAATTTGTTGTATCATATAAAAAAATGATTTTGTGAATACAAACTTATAATTTACGGTTGGAAAGTTGACTTTGTCTTACATCGATGTATGGGAGAGTATTTGTAGAACTGCAAAGTTAAGTTTGTCTTTCGGAAAAGACGGGCAAAACATCTTTGAGTATGAGTACATACAAGTTTGTTTGCTTACCGAACCCTCGGTGCGCCAGTCAGACTCGCACTTGTCTGGTTTTTTATTATTTCCTACGTCCTTAATAATTAAACTTTGTAATTTCTTTCACTACTCATATTTTGCATAATTTCACCTTGACTCTTATCTTTTCTAAAGTAGTTAGATGAAACACCGAAGATATACCTTCCGGCCAAAGCAACATTAAAAAAACCAAAACAACTTTGTGCTGTGACTGAGGTACACGATTTTTATAAACATTGTTTGTAATTTCTGTCTTTCTTCTTTTTATTTGTATGGGTTTTAGCAATATATATATTCACTGATGTCACTCTCCGTAATAAAGAGTGGAAATTATGGTGTCAGCCGTTTTAAATTATTAATTGGCTCCACGGAAGCTTTTCCTTTACTGCCTTGAAATCAATTTTATACAATACAATTTTCCAATCATTCATCCCTTGGCTAGTCACTAATGGCTTCAGCTGCTCTCTCCCGCACCCGCTTATGGCTTGTGCATTACGCCAAACCAGTATGACGCGATGGAAATGGAGTGGAGGCCTTCACGCAAAAATTTGCGGAAATTTGCGGCATAAGCGGGTGTCTTTTGATTGCGTTGGCTTAGAAGGTTGATATTTTCACAGCTATAAGGGACAGTAGACTTGAGTATTTGATATAAATTTCAGCTTGATACCTCCACGCGTTCCTGAGAAAAAGGGTCTTGACAGACAGACAGACCTTCGGACGGACGGACAACAAAGTGATCCTATAAGGGTTCCGTTTTTTCCTTTCAAGGTACGGAACCCTAAAAATAACACGGGATAACGATAATGCTTGAAGATATTTCTAAACGATTTTGTAATACTTTTAAGAAGAAATATATGTAGCTACTGAAAATACCATACATACAAAAATACCATACATACAAAAATACCATACATACAAAAATCATTTTACTACTGAGCATGATTGTAAAGTATATTAAACGTATATTAGGTATATTAGGTACATAGCCTTGAATAACGCAATAATATTTTGTTTAATAACATCTTGGAAAATAGATAATGACATGTCATTGCCATGACGTAATAATATTTACAAGCACTTATAACATAAACAGAGGGACAGAAGATTATCGTGTTCTTCAATCGTAAACCATTATCTCGCAAAACTGCAAAAACTACACCGCCGAAAAGGTTTGGAAAAACACTCGTTACTGAGCTGTTTCTTTAAATCATGGTTTCTGAATTAATTCTGAATTTTATCTTAATATTAATATCAACATCTTGCAAGGAAATTTATTTAAGTATTGTATTCGTTAACTATTTGTTAATTGATCGGACGACCCTTTTTTTTTTTTTTGTGCGTGTGGAAACCCCCTCGGGCCGTCACCCCACCAAGGTTTTCGGTGGGGCGGTGTGTCGGAATCGAACCGACTAAAACCACACGGTGTGCCGTACTGCGCCTTAAGTAGGAGGGATCCGGGAACAGCTTTTATTAAGACATCCGGAACCCTCCTAGCGCCTGCCCGCAAAAGCGCGGGCACCACCTCTGGGTAAAGACCTCTCAATTAGGCGACGTCCAGGCACACGCGGACGCCGCCTCCTCGCGGGGGGCCACTATAGCGGGTGGAGAGGAAAACCCGTCCCGTCCACCCGCGGCCACACTCAGGGCGGCATGAGGCGCTGGTAAGCGCGCCTCCGCCGCCCGGTTCGCCGGCGGCGAATTCGGACCGAGTGGAGATCGTTCTCCCGGACCCTTTCCGCCGCCTCCTTCTGCGAGATGACGTCCTCACAGAAGGTCGCGACCGCGGTAAAATTCCTGTCGCTACCGGCCATGGAGCGTATGACGGCCGGTAGCGAGAGATCCCCTCCGATGACTGCAGTGAGGGCCCGACGCTGCGTCGCCCAGGCGGAGCAAACCGCCAGCGTGTGCTGAGCCGAGTCCTCACTGCAGTCGCAGTGGTGACAGGCTTGACTCAGTTCCCTCCTAGCGACCGAGTGCAGGTACTTCCCGAAGCAGCCGTGCCCGGAAAGAACCTGCGTCAGTCGGAAGGAAAGGGTCCCATGCTGCCGCCCTGCCCACTCGACGATGACCGGCTGGAGCGCCTCGTCGGCGGCAAAGCCAGCACGTGGAGCCTCCAGCCGGGACGACCAACGAGCCATGGTGGCTCGGCGAGCGGCCTCACGCCATTCGCGTACCTCTTCGGGCGGGGGCCGACTGCCGCCTCCCGCCCGGAACTCAGCCGTTCGCCGATATACTTCGGCGAGCACTTCCGCCTCCAAATCCCACGCGGGAGTCCCGGCCAACGCGCACGCCGCCTCTGTCGACACGGTGCGGTATCCACGTATGGCTCTAACCGCCATAACCCTCTGAGGGCGCCAGAGGCGTGCCCTATTCTGGGCGGTCAGAGCCCCCGCCCTGATCGGACGACCCTACTGCAGCACAAACATGGTATCGCTGACTGCCTACTGGCAGTTCCTATGGCAATCAGTATTATACAGGGTGTATTTGAAAAATTAACACTTACTTAAACCACTGAAAGGCTCTAGCGTGCAGTTACAATAAGATTTTATGAAAAAATACTATCCGTTTACAAGTTATGACCGTTTGAATTTTCAGGTATTTTTGCATCCGTTTTTCATAAAAGTAGGTGGAATATGTGAGATGTATGTAATACGTATTAAAGATTTTAAATGGTACATATTTTTTTATTTTGGATTTATCATTCCGTTCGGAATGTTTTTTTATTAGTTTTTTATGGATTTCCTTAATAACTGAGTGAATAGTGCAAAAATAAAAAATATTGTGTGATTTAAAATCTTTAACTTTACACTTCCCACCTTATTTTATGAGAAACGAAGGCAAAAATACCTTTAAATCCAAACGGTAACTTGTAAACGAATAGTTTTACCTTTCCTCAATAGTAAATACCTACACACCAGCATCTAACGAAAACCTGTATCTTCAAGCACTTTGATGAAACAAAAATCACTCAGTATACATAAATAAATAATGTAAATGAAGCTAATCGTAAAGGTCATGTCACTCGAGACGTGGCTGTAAGCCGGGAGCTACAAAGGAATGAGTCCGATACGAGAGGGTGAGTCCCGAGAGGCTGACTCGTACGGAGCGGCGCGAGTGGACCGAGAGTAATGCACTCAGGCCCTCCTCGCATCGCCTCCGATACCGTTACATTGATCTAGTTTCGTGAATTGTTGTTTCAAATATTGGCAGTCGTTGCAGAGGAAACGGTATTGACTTGAGAAAATATATGTAGGTCATTTGTCGGGACCGATATTTGCAATTCAAGTTATTTTTTGTAAACACCCGAGAGCTAAAAGTTTTATATCCATAACATGGTATTACTATCTTCTTAACTAATCTTACTAACACTATAAAAGTGAAAGTTTGTGAGGATGGATGGATGCATGGATGTTTGTTACTCTTTCACGCAAAAACGCCTGAACGGATCTGGATGAAATTTGGCACGAGATAGAGTATAGTCTGGAATAGCATAAGGGCTCCTTTTTATATCGGAAAATGAACAGTTTCCATGGGATAGATTTTACCAACATTTTCACGTGAATGAAGTCGCGGGCCACAGTTAAAATTATATTAGCGTTTGTTTGTTACGCGTTTTCTCTTGAACTACCTACTCAACCGATCATGATGTAATTTTACATACACGTTTTCAGGGGTATACAGGAAAGGACAGGTGACTAGAACTTAGATAATGAATTCATTGACAAAACCGATATAATAATAATAATTATATTGATTGATTGATATACTAATAATTATATTGATTTTGTGGGCAGAAACTAGTCCAAAATAAATTAGCATTAAGATGGCAAGAAATTTCCTAAGGGTGAGCACAGCAGATATTTTTTTGAATCGCAGACTGACTACACCTTCAACCTTTCTGTAACATTCTGTATACCCTAACTTGTTAAATAAGGACACGGCTTCATTGATCTCGATCGATTACTGGGGCGTCAAATGCTACGTGCATTTGACGCCACGGACACCAAGAATGTCCTATTCTGGAGCTCTATCAATCCTGCCTGCTAAATGCCAACGGTTCTGTTAGTCCGTAGAGCCGACAGAGATAGAGCAGGTTAGTTGGTTACTGATGTTACGAATTCTTATGACCGTAAACAACATAGTTCCATAAAAATACAAATATATAAAAGAAATACACATTTATAATGACCATAGTTTGGTAAAACTAAAAAGCACGATGTAACAGCAAACAAAATAAAAAAGAATTCCTCCACCTCCTTCCTGTCCACCTCCTGGCTTCATCATCAATCTGGTGGACTCGTCAAAACAAATTGATGATGTGAGCCTAAACTCGAGGGGTTTGCCTTAGCCACTGAAGAGTAGAAGAGTCACTATCCCTCTCTTGGCTCCATCATCAAATCAGCTCCAAGATGTCAAATTATAGTATTGCCACCCAAACTACATATACCTACATACAAAGTTTCGATACGACAATTAGAAGTAGGTTTAAATTGACTGCCAAGATTAGTTTACGTAGTTTTTTTTTTTTTTTTTACCAGATTAAAATACAGGGTAAGTAATTAGTACAATAGCATTAAGAAACCACTAAGGTTTGTAGTGAATGCTACAACAGTCTACAAAGTTAAAAATTAAAATAAACAAAAAGCAAGTTAAAGAAAACAGCACACAATAATAATATAAAATAAAAACTCAACAAGTAGGTACTTAATATAATAATAGGCTTAGAATTGGTAGAAACATTTCCCAGCGTAAATTACATTTCCATGTTCTGGAGAAAGTAAGACTTGAGTTTAAACTTAATATTCGATGGCCTAAGTTTATTATGCAAATCGGGCGGTAGATTGTTTATAAACCTGGGAACTAGATAGGCTGATGTCCGTTCCCCATACGTATTGTTAGTACGTAAGGTGCAAAGCCGGTTTCGAGCGACGGACCGTGTGTATACAGGATGTTGGATTGTATTAGTTATACTGTCATTAAAAAATTGTTCTTTCAGTAATGTACATTTAAATGGCGTTTGGACGGGTAGTACATTGCAATGCTTAAGTAAACCGAATTCGTCATGTTCAAATTTTTCTTTAATTTTGGCTGATACGACATTCTTAAGGATCCTTAGTTGAAGTTTGTAAATTTGTTGGAGGTAAGAGTTATATGTACGACCGTAACTACTGAGGCCATATTGTATATACGATTCAGCTAGGGAGTTATATAGCATAAGTTTTACTTTAAACGGGATACGATTTTTAACAATGGCAATAATGGCCAGAAATTGCCTTAACTTATTACAAACGTGTTCGATGTGCTTACTCCAGTTGAATTTGGAATCAATTTCCAGTCCTAGGTACTTATGAGAGTTAACTACATCTATATGGGGGCATTTGCATGTTGTATTGTTGGTATCATGCAAGCAGTTATGGTTGTGTGCAATTATGATTATAGGAGGAATACATTTTCTATAGGGTGATTTTATTACAATCAATTTGGTTTTATCTGAATTGAGTACAAGTGAGTATTAGTTACGTCATTACAAGTAAGCTAATAAAAGCATGTCAAAAACATACAAAGCATACATCCAGTCTACAGAAGCTGCATTAGTGAATTATAGATAAACAACTATAATACATTCAGGGTGAGTCTTTACACCTGAATTTTTTTTATCACTAAAATTAGATCTCATGGTTTGATGCAAATCATCAACCATGATGTCATTGGACAAATGACCTATCTAACCATATGGCCCAACGATGAGGTTTGTTACACTACATATTTTATCATGATGATCGGAAATCCTGTTCACCCAGACGACGAACACGACAGGATGGCTAGAGTTTATCGCGAAGATAATAATAATTATCTTTAGTATAATTGTTATTTACAATTTCTAGGGAATCACCACAGAGATAACGCGGGATGGTACGTTGTCCAAATTTGTTAAGGTCCTCACACATTAGATTGACACGTATCATGAATGTTATTTTTTAACAGACTTTTAAGTCTGTTAAAAAATAAAAAAGCAGGAGGTTCCATGTTCAGCTGTAGATATTGTTTTTTTATGTATGTCCACCAATATTTTCGTCATCTATGGACCTTTTTTTGTTTGGAAGGTTACGCTCCCAAGGTGGTAGCATAGTCAGCAAATCCGGATCAGATCATAGCATCTTAGGGAAACGAGGGAAACCCTCAGAAATTAAGGATAGTATGTTTGCTGATTTTTCGTTTAACATGATGAATGTTATTGTTCTTAACCGACATAAAAAAGGAGGAGGTTGGGTACGTACGGCTGTATGTATCTTTCTTTATAACTTGTTCAATTAAATACAGCAAATTACTAGACGAACCAAATATCTTACCACCTTATCTAAATAAAGTATCGGGCTTATTAAACTAAAGGTAATAATATAATCTAGCGTACTGCAGTTCGGTAATTTACATAACAGTAAATAATACTCTAAATACTGTACCTACTAAGTGCGAACGTACCTTATACCAAAAATTAAAAAAAAAACACAAAAAAACAATAAACCGACTTAAAAAAACACTAACAAAGGGAACTGAAAAGTGAAAAATAATCGATTTTAAACTTAATAGAAAATTTTACAATATTACAATAATGAAGTCTGTAACAGTACAAAGGCACTAGTGCCTTTTTACTGTTACCGACTTCTAACAAACCAATAGATGGTATCTAGATACCATCTATTGATTTGTTTGAAGTCGGTGCCAAGCCCGAAACGACTCTTAACATCTAAACATACAGACAATGCAGATTGGTAACGAAGTGAGTGTGTTTGTTTAGTTAGACTATCATACGTACAGAAATACGATAATGAAACCTTAATATTACATTTTTCTGCCGCTTAAACATATCCATACCAATATCATAAATGCAAAAGAATCTGTCTGTCTGTCTATTACGCTTTCTCGTCTAAATCACTGAAAAAATTTTGATGATATTTGGTACGGAGATAAACAAAATTTTTGTAGCTAAAATAAATCTGGATGGTGGCAAAATTACTTAATTAATATAGAGATTAATGAAAGGCAAAGGACAAAAATAGACTACCCGAAGTACTTATTACACGCAGCAAAGTCGGGACCACCAGCTAATACATATATTACGTAGATGTCCAGAATTCCGTACCGCAGTAGGTTAACATTCTTAGGGAGAGATTGATGCAGGAGGATGGCATCTGCCTGCCTCATGTCTCTTTACAAATGTCACACAAAAATGTAATATCCTACCTTCGTGTTTTTCATCTCTCATTCTTATGAAAACCTTCACATTATTTGAACTACTGCGGGTATGTTACAAACGATATTAAGCATTTTTGTGAATTTCGAAGTGTTGTAACAATATGAAATAAATAATATTAGATTATATATCTATACCAATATAATAAAGCCAAAGAGTGTTTTTCTTTATTGTTTGTTTGTTTACGCGCTAATCTATCCACAATCAGCCAGACTTCAAATAACTATTTTTATATTAGATAGAGTATTTATTGAGAAAGGTTATGGGTTTTGTAACATCACGCTACGACCCTTAGGAGCGGAGGAGTGCCCAGAACTTTTTATGCGAATTCGGCTACAAAAAACTAGGCGTCCAGTATTTAAGTTGACCAGTCATGGTACGGAAAGTGTATACAATGACAATGTTCAAAGTATTGTTACGAATAACCCGCGTCATCTATTGACGACTATAGGAGTTCATAGAGAGCGACAATCAGAGTAAGATGCACACCATTTTTTGATAAAACACGGAACTGGTAACCCGTTAATGGAATGTGCCACGATGTAATGGAATGCACAACTGTATTTTCGGGATTTCGAGAGATGGTGCGATTTTTCTGGAAATAACGTTTCGGCTATAGAAGAAGTGCAAGTGAGTGTGTAGTGTGTGTGATAATTAATTGTAATTGTGTTGTTCTTAGTTTCCCTGTATATTTTGTAAATTATTAAAATAAATTGTGTCTATTTTGGTAATAAATTGGTATATATTTCTAATCCCAAACCTCAACTCGTAACAGTGTAAACCATAATATTTTAAGACAATGAATAATAATTAATTATCGAAATTTGACCACCAGGCGGTTTCTAGTACAAATAAATGTGTGTTACAATTAGTGTCTATAGTATGGTTTATCTGAAATACCATGGAATGTCATAATTTACGAATTAAGGTACAATACCTACTCTATTTACTATTGCACTACCCGAAAGCTCGCTGCTGCAAAATGCCAAACACTTTAAGTCTAAGTCACATTTTCGTCTAACATAGATCTACTAAATTAAATAAAAGTTACTACCATAGTGAGCGAGCACCTTAAGTAGCTATTCAATACTTGCTCGGATTATGTTGCAGTATTTAAATACTTCGGTGTGGCTGTTACATTTCATTACACTTCCTCATACGCATCTTGTCTGTATCAGTTCCACCATGAAGGTCGACAAGTGCCTCACAAGTCACAATGTTAACCAGAACTTGTTGAAAATACATTACGCAGAGGGCGCTGCAGATTGAACGAGATCTGGAGAAGGTAAGTGGGTCTAAAACATTAAAAAATAATATGATCGTTTCTAAACGCATATAAAAATATCATAAAACAAACATCGATAAATATAGGTATAGTTAGGACGTATAGTAGACGAATCTTGAGAGAGGAATTATAAAAAACGACTTCTGGACAAATCTCGTTGAAATGTCTTTACTTGACACTCACCCGCGGCGATGCTCTTTAAAGTAGGGTTTTGTCAATCAATTGAGGTAGGAACAGCACTTTTATTCTCTACTAGCTGACCCGCACTACATCGTCTGCGTTTGTTAATTTTTCCCGTTTTCGCAACATTTTTATTGATGCTCTGCTCCTATTGGTCGTAGTATGATGTTGTATAGCCTTCTTCGATAAATGGACTATCCAACACTAAAAGAATTTAAGTTAGATTTCGAAGAAAAGTGTACCTATTGGTTTTGTACCATTTGTCGAGTTTTCTAAAATTTAATCACAGCAGGTCTAGTTATGATCTTTAGACCCCAAAACAACCGCCAATTATAAAGTTTACATATATATAAAAATGAAGGAAGTTCGTGAATGGGGGATATGCCCCCAAAGGGGGGGACTGGGGGGCAGATCTTCAAAATGTTAATCTCTGCCGGCCTGCTGCGGGCCTGCTGAGGGCCTGTTTTTTTTTAATTCGAACCAGTAGTTTCTAAGATTAGCGCGTTCAACAAAACAAACAAACTCTTCAGCTTTATAATATTAGTATAGATGAGAAGGACCCATTGTCCGTTGAAAGCGTGTCTGCAACATTCTATGATGATCGTTTGAGTAAGTAAAGCACGAGAGCGCAACAAACGACTAGCGTACCTACGCTTGACTCATGTCCACATCTATCATATTTGTTAGGATTTTTTATCTTACAGAGTCCTAAGACTCTGCTTGGAGCTTAATGCTATAAAAGAGTAGCCAATAATGTACTTTCTTTGTGTCAACGTGATGTTATTACGTGCTATACAAAGAACTTCCCAGTTACAATTTCCTGAGTGGTAATTATACGACACTCGTCTTTATTAAGATATAGGGTTGTATTTTCGCGTGTATATCGGGGATATGCCCGACTGCTTTTGAATTAACATTATAGGCATCTATTTCTCTATATCACCGTCTTGATTATAACTCCCGGTTTTATTAGATATACCTACGTCCTCAATACACACTTACATAACGCAATTGTAGTATTTTACTGAATATCAAAGTTTTATGTTCTGATTTCCTGACAATTAGTTTAGAGCCAAAGTTAGTAATGTAGATAATTATGATGATGAGAAAGGTAATGATAATACCATTAGTACCAATGAGAAACATTTGTGTTTAATATATATTTAATAATATATTTATGTACATACCTGACTCCGGAAACCCCACTGGTTTCTATTCTAAGTGAGACTCGGACCCCTTATTAAATAATTTTAGCAACACGCTAGTGAAACAGTTTGTGGAACACGAAAATCACGAATCTGTTTTATTATTTAATGGTCAAACACACACAATTGCAAATGAATGGGTATATTCGAATACAAAAAAATTAAGATATGATTAGTCATTAACTCACTTCACTGTCTTAATACAGCGAGTCAATTACAATAGAGTAAAAAATGTTGGTGATTTTCGCTTAATTGTGACCCACGAGCAATGTTTTCACGTGTCGGTGTGAGGCGGAACGTCACTTCACTCCTGTCTACGGGCCCCATCGAGCCCCAACCTAGTCAGGCATCCCTGACATACACGCGTGACTAAAACCGTATATCTTTAATAAATATAATTACACTTGAGATGATCTTATTCTAATATGAGCGATGTGTATTTTTATTTTTCTGTCCGCGCCATAGACGCAAGACAAGGTTGTTTCTTTATTACTATTATAAAACATATTTGTTATGTTATGCGATCGTTGGGAGCCTCGTAAAATGAAGGTGACCCTAGTCCCTTGGGGACTGATTCTCCGAGCGTGTTGGCCTAGTTTTAGGTAACGTATAACTTTACGTTTTATTGCATACCGTCGTATATAATGTTACTGTTTGTGTGACTTTAACAAACTTAATACTCTGTCTATTTAACTCAGTGAGGTGTTTCGTGTATTTGTTGAATAACAGTAGTTAGAAAAAAGGCTTCCTTGAATACGGATCTTGATCAATCAAAAGGCACTATTTCAACCCCCTCCATTCTTCTCAGATTGATTCTTGATATAATATATACCCCTAAAAATAGGGGTTTAAAGTTTGAATAAGAGACCAATAGCAGAAACAGGCCCAGGTGTGCCACTTTTCACTCTTTTCACAGGGATTTCCTCTCAAGGATATACCTGAGATGCCGCCACGTGACGGAATAAGTGTTTTAGTCGGTGTATAAGTGGTTAAGTCGGTTCGAGTCCAACATACCACCTTGCCATTATCCCAGTGAGGTGAAGATCCTTGGAGATAAAAAAAAAAATGTTTTTTTTTTATATTATAGAGGACAAATAAACAGACGGGTCACCTGATGGTAAGTGACTGCCGTCGCCCATAAACACCTGCAACTCAAAGAGTCACAGGTGCGTTGCCGGCCTTTGAGATGGGAGTAATGTGAGGGATGGCAATTGACGATTCGAGTCTCTCTCCGTTGAATGCGGTCCAGAGGGAGAAGCTGGTTGGGGTGCTCAGAGATGAGAGCAGTATCCCATATGCGGCCGAACCTGCGCCTTATAAAGTTTTAGGCGGTGGGCCGGGGTGAAATACTGTCTCAATCTGTTCAGCACACGAAGCTTCTTTGAGGCTAATTTGGCCTTACCCTCTAAGTGACCGCGAAACTGGACTTCGCTCGATATACCGACGCCAAGGATTCCGCTGCTAGCTGTGGCAGTTAGGGAAGTTCTCTCAAAGCGCGGTTTTATGACAAACGGTATCTTTTTGGCAGTGAACGCGCAAAACCTTTTGTTTTTTTATATAGGGGGCAAACTAGCAGATGGGTCACCTGATGGTAAATGACTACCGCTGCCCATGGGCACCTGTAACTCAAGAGTCACAAGTGCGTTGCCGCCCTTTAAGGTGGGAGTAGGAGAAGAGGGGGAGGGGGAAGAGGGGAGCGGGGGGAGAGGAGAAGGACGGAAATAGACGAGAGGGAAGGGTTAGGTTCTCCGGTAACCTTACTCACGGGGCGAAATGCAATGCAAGTATTGCTTCACTGCCGGTTTTCTGTGAGGCCGTGGTATCGAGCGGAGTCGAGTCGGCCCATACGTGCCGAAGCATGGCTCTCCCACGATAACCTGTCGTCGTCTTAGTGCTTATTTGTCCTATCGACCACATTTATCGAAAATTAACTTTAAATGCAGTATTGTTAATACCCAAATTTCACACCTGTTGGTTATGGAATATTTAAAACTTTATGCTTTTAAAGCAACAAAAAATCCATTTGAATTTTATTTGTGACACGATACCGTAATAAAAATTTTGTGCTTATTTGTTGTATGTCCAGTTTTTGTTCTATATCCTACATCGTAAAAGAAGTTGAGTGCTTGAGTATTCTATGTCCACCCAATCGACCAATCACAAGTCACGACGCCATGTCCGCCATTTTGTATGATTTGTCACTGTTTCTAGCGACACCACAATATATACCGAAAATATTGTTTAAATCATTTAATTTATTGTATTTTTGTGATTAGATTATTTTAGACAAGTGCCTAATTATGTCTGGAACATATTTCAAAAGTTAAAATAAGCAGACGAAATCGCAAACTGAACAGACAGAGCTTTTTAATTTACAATCAAGTCTGTTATGATGTTGAAACAGGCTGTTGTTTTTTAATGACTTTGAAGAACGTCAATGCTAAGCCTAAGAGTGCATTCGTTTGTTATTTTATATTAATTAGTGACATAATTTGTTGGCCTAGACGCAGAAGAAAAGATTGAGTCCCGGTTTGAAATCTCAAAATATTTTATTTCTTTAACTATTTTTCAGTAATGTCTTCGTTATTTTTATCTTCTTATCAAGCACGATTACTTTTTATTTTGTTTTAATAACTTTTTTTCTAACATCTAAATACCCCAGGAAAGCAGAAAATGACAAGTTATTTGGTATATATGTACAATAAAGGTAGGTACTTAAGAATTTGTTAACTAATTATAGTGTGGTTTTAAAACGCTTAGCAAATAACTTTACTGTTTCGTTATATGATTTAAGGGCCTACCTGCTGGTACACTAGCGCCATGCACCACTACCGTGTTGTCGCCACATCAAAAACTCTTATTTATTTTATTAAAAATAGGGCCAAACTATAATAGATGATAACACAGTTCACTATTTAATAAAAATAAGTTAATAGATATTATTTTGACTGGTTATACCGGTAACGCAATACTATTTGTCGATGGATAAATATTAACAAATTGTGGGATTATAAAAGGGTAGGAATATGTTTAGAACGATTGACTTGAGTGCAAACAGAGGTTGGAACAACTTGGCAGTTACTGTTAGTTAGTGATTTTCATAGTTTATATCAGTGGTTCTGAGACTGTTTCTTACAACCGTGTCCTGAGCATAATGAACACAACAAAAAAATAATTATACAAATCGGTCGAGCCGTTCTCAAGTAATGCTTCGTCACACACATGTTGTAATTGATTTTAATTCAATATTATATAGATAATTCACTAGCTAGTATTTTTTTTATTACTAGGCGGGGTATTTTTAAGCAGCTTCTTAAGTAAAGGGGTTAGTTTAAGGTAGTGTTTTAGTTTAAAGTGTTTTATGCTTGTTCATTAAAAACTAAAAAGTCAAAAAATAGGTACAAGTTTTTTAATTTTAAAGCATCATAACTATCAAAAGTCAAAAAAATTATTCAAAAGGCACTTTCATTAATGTACATCCTGTATGTACATTTTGGCACTTAGGACAAATAAGCACGCACAAATTGAACGGTCATTTTGTGCTATCTCTAATGAGGTGTGTCCTAACTCCACATTCGTAATTTTATTTGTGCATTTTTGTTCTATCTCCATACAAAAAATCTGTAAAATAAGGTATATTTAGTTACCATCAATAGATGAAAATTATAACAATCAGTTCATTGGTAACTCATGTATTGAGAAAGACTTTTAAATCTTGAAACCATGGCTTATTATTTTAATAGAGCAAAAAACTCTTCGTCCTGTAAAAATCAACCAATGGTAGATAGGACAAATAAGCACTGAGGCGACGCTGTGTCTTTATTGGGTTAAATTGGACTAGATTAAGTCGATCCCGATCTAAAACTCCTTCTAAGTATCAGACACAAGTTTGGAATCAACTCTCAGTGACGTTTTCCCGAGAAATGTTAGCGCAGCTGGTATACAAGGCATCACTCGTGCTATCATCGGCATAGCAATGAATGCTGCTGATTTGCAGCATATATGCTTAATATCTGTTCTGTGTAAGTCTTAGTTCACCTAATATGACTTTCTGCATATCATTGATATGCAGAAGAAACAGCGTGGGTGATAGCACACAGCCTTGTGGGACACCAGCGTGGGTGATGGCACACAGCCTTGTGGGACACCAGCATTCACAGACAGATATTTAGATACTATACGTATCCATTGCTCGAAATTAGTCAAGGTCGTCATATCTCTTTTGTATCAATGTTTGTGTTAATCTCAAATTGTAAAGGGGCACTGCCATTTCACTGACTACTATTATTGTACTGCATTACCACATTTTTATAAATACACATAGAAAGTTATGTTTATTATAATCTTTTTTAATTATCTCAAAAACATATTTTTCGTTTTTCAAATCATTGTTGGAAGCAGTATTGTAAATAAATGGAAACGCTTCTTTTCATTTACTTCCCATCAGCTTACGTTTATACTTTCAACTAATCTCAGCTTAATATTATGTGTTATATACTACAGTGAACTATTATCATAAATTAATTGATTTCTAAACATAGAATACGCTTATTACGAAAATGAAAAATTGGAAACTAAAAGAAGTTCTCCTAACATGATATCACGTTGTTCTTGAATAAGCCATGACCACTGACGAATCAATCAGACCTTCTTGCTGAACTCCGTTTTTTATATATTTACATGTGCCACATAAATTCTTGTAACTTAAACCTATCACATAACATATCCAGATGGTTAGATCTTATTTGACTTATTTCTGTAATTAGGAGTTCATTAACTTTTTTTACAAGCGCTGATTTTGGAGAAATTGTCTGTTTCTTGAGGTACTCTGCCATGCAATGCTGTCCTGGTGTTGAGCTGTATATGTTTGTGGAAATCAATAATATATAGTAAATGACTTCACTAAAGATACAAATTCTATTTTTTTCGTAAAAAGACTTCTAGTAGAACTTATATCATGAGAAAACGAAACTCTTAAGAACTCGTTCAACTCCGTTAACCCTCCCCGAGTCCTGTAACAGAGAACTATGTCAGAACATGTCCACCGCCTCATAAGGACGTAAAGTTATGCTATCTATGCTAACTTTAGGGACAGCGCAAAACGAGGAGACCAAATGGAGGACACTCCCATCTCGTGAGAATATGAACCGAAAGCAACAACAGAAGTTTTATAGACAACCCTCAAGAGGCTGCCAGAGCTGTAAACTTTTAGTAGCAAGTTTAATGCCTTAGGTTTAATGAGATTAAATATAATTCGCACAAATCTTTAAATTCTATTAATATCCACTATGCCATTAATATCCACTATGCCATTAATATCCACTTTGCCATTAATATCCACTATGCCATTAATATCCACTGATTATAAATCTATAAATTTTAATATCTTAAAAAAAGAACGGCGGAAATGTTTTAATATTCCTGTTGCGTGTCTTCATTTGATTTAATGTACTTTTATAAATAGAACACAAAAAACTTTTATAAGACTAGACTAAACACCTACCAGTTATCTTTGAGTTACATTTTTCCCTACTAAAATCACTGGATACGATACAATACTTAAAAAATGGAATTTCAAAACTTAAGTAATACGTAACTTACCGCGCATCAATACACATCAATTAGAAAAATCGCAACCTTAAGCATATTAGGCTGATGTACCTAATAATTTTCTTTATTCCGTTCAATATTTTATTTTGTATACGTCCAGCAATTTTCGATCATTCGTTCTGGACGTGTATAAAGAGTTAATTTTTAAAAATCTGGTCGTATAATAAATAATTTAAGTTTACTTTAGTAAATTCAATAAGTATAAGTTTTTTTTTTTCTTTATACAAAAATCCCTTGTCTCAAACAAGGGATTTTTGTACATAAAAATGACGATGTCAATCCCATAGTACCTTATTCTAAACTAACTACTGCAGTAAGTATTTATGAACTTATTCTCTACTTAAAATTAAACTATAAAGCATTCTAGCTGCCTCTGAATGCCTTAGTATAAGTTTGTAAGTTTTATAAAAAACTTAATCACCGAATTGCAATCTCAAACCCATAGTATTCAATGAGTTTTGATATTGTGTAGTTTAAGTAGCTATTTATACACTTTGGCACTTTTTATTAAACTAGCATTTTTTGAAGATAATATGAAATACAGAAGTTTAGTATATTGAAACCTGACGATTTATCTAGTCAACCAAAACGAGGTTGAGTTTTATTATCCCACTTTTACAGCGCGTCAATACTTTCTATTTTGTAAATATTTACATTAAAGTTGCTGTAGTGGGGAGTATCTTCCGTCGTTTAGTGGCTAAGCTGGGGTGTCGTGCTATCAGAAAGGATATAGCCGAATACCTCCAGCCGCACCAGTTGGGTTTGGGAACCCAAATGGGGTGTGAAGCAGCAATACACGCAACACGCACAATTGTTACGGAGCCGGGGAACGCTGAATGTGTTGTAATAAAATTGAATCTAAAAAACGCATTCAACTCAGTGGAAAGGGACGTACTCCTGGATGAGGTCAGTAGAAACATTCCTTCTCTTCGTTTCTCGTTTCCTCACCAGGTTTATCAGTTCCCTTCTAACCTCTTCTTCGAGAATTCTTTAATACTTTCCCAAGTTGGTGAACAGCAGGGGGATCCGCTTGGACCGCTTACTTTCAGCCTTGCGATCCACAAGTCAATGCAAGGGCAATCTTGTCTTACTCTCCACTTAGATGATGGTACTATCGTGGGAAAGCCAGAAGATGTGAGGAAAGATATAGAATAGAATGGAATAGAATAATCCATACACCAGTACATATTACTTAAAGTTAGTTTACAATATTGATATGTACAAAGGGCGGCCTTATCGCTAAAGCAATTTCTTCCAGGCAACCTTGGGATGGAAAAATAATGACCAGTAATATAATAATTTAATGGGTAGTTTTATATCCTTACTTTGCTTCCTCTCTTTAAAGACCTAGGTTTGGAGTTTAAAACAGATAAGTGCGAGTTTTTTTCAATACGGAGCCGGCCCCTCTAATAATTTCTCGCTTTTTTCTTCCATTCTACCTGGCCTCAAGGAGCCGTCTCGTGAAATTTTTAATCTTCTGTCCGTCTCCTTTTACTTGCTCAGAACCGTCTCACTAACATCTCTGCGCACGTAGCCCTGGTTCTCTTGAGAATGTGTTCTGTAGTTGAGAAAATTACCTATCTTCTAAGGACGGCTCCTGTCTGGTTGTTCCCTCAGGATATATCTTTCTTTGATAGCTCCCTAAAGTGTACGGTGGAAAGCATTTTGAATGTATCGTTGAATGATACCCAGTGGAGTCAAGTCTCTTTGCCTGTACAGCGCGTTCGTAGTCACGTGATTCTTTTGAAAATTTTATAAATTTTTAATTGTTTATAACTAATTTAAAAAAAATATGATAAAGTTTTTCGCATCGACTATTAATATAATTTATGATACAGCTTTATCTCTATGATACAACTTATCATAAAATACATAAATAAATTCAATATATTTTTTCAATATATTTACATAGTGACGTCAACGATCCGAACTCTTGCGTAACGACTATATATAGCAGTCGTTACCTATACACTTCTGTGTGGCTGTTACCGCAATTCAGTATACTTCCTCACACGCATCTTGACTCTATCGGCTCCACCATGGAGGTCGACAAGTGCCTTACATTAGACAATATTAACCACAACTTGTTAAACATACATTACGCTGTGAGGGGACCCATAGTGAAGAGAGCGCTACAGATTGAACGAGATCTGGAGAAGGTCAGTAAAAGTTCAAGGGCTCTAATTTTTTTTAAATTGGTTTTTCCTGAACGCACATAAAAATATCGTTGGTGTTGCAAACATCGATAAATATATAGTGAGGCTGTATTAGAAGACCAATCTTGACAGTGGAATTTTATAAATCGCCTTCTGGACGAATGTCGTTGATTCAATTCAATTCAATTCAATTGAAAAAAAATCTTTATTTCATAAAATTGACCACCAATTATTCGAAATCGTCGATTTAATAAATAATTATTATAATTAAAAATTATAGATCATCACACACAGTCACCGCAACAATAGTTTGCTTCGTCAAATGTAAAATGATTAAAGAAAACAAAATGGATAACATAATATCACATCTGCCTGTTTCGATCTATAACCGCCCGTTTCCAAATAGTTGAGCCTTGTGAGAAGAAATCGGGCAAACAAACTCACGGCCACTCTTTTAAAAAAGAAAAACCAGACAGTTTCAACAATATTCAGTAAATATCACATCATTTTGTTGTGTGCTATTATGTTTTTAAAATTAAAAGTGAATAAACTAGAAAAAGAATATGACACTAGGGAAACTGAAAATTAAGGAAAAAATTAAAAAGAAGAAAAGAAAAACATGAGAGATGGAAAATAAGAAACATATTAGCTCACATTTTTTTACAAAAGTGATCTTTATTTTTATGAAGGTAAATTAGATTTTCATAAATATATTGGCACGCTACCGTCATTATGTCAATTTCTTTAAATTGCTGCCTCAGTGAATCACGATTTCCTAAGTTATAAATTGCTCGAATAGGCCTCTTCTGCAGCACGAAGATAGATTGAATATCGGCGGCATTCCCCCACAGTAGAAGACCATACGACATTATACTATGAAAATAACTAAAATAAACTAATCTGGCTGTTTCAACATCAGTCAGTTCACGAATTTTTCTAACTGCGTATGCTGCTGAGCTGAGTCTATTCGATAATTTATCAATATGAGGGCCCCATTGAAGCTTAGAATCAAGAGTAATGCCTAAGAATTTTGTGGTATCAACTAGTTCCAACTCGTCTTTATTAAGTAGTATAGTCGTTTTCACCTGTTTAACGTTTGGAGTAGTGAACCGTTTTTTCTCAATTAAGAAGTAAATTGTTAACGATAAACCAGCGAACCACTTTCGAAATAGCATCGTTTACGTCATAAAAATTTGTACACATACATTTTAGCCTAAATAAGAGTGAATTATCATCCGCAAACAATCCTATTTCGTGGTTGTTCTTAACAATATAAGGTAAGTCATTAATGTAGATTAAGAACAAAAATGGCCCGAGTATAGATCCTGGAGATAGCTTGCCATCAATATCGACTTTCTGAATCCTATTACTTAGATAAGAAGTAAGAAGATCCAGCGCCGTATCTTTGATACCGTAGTGATATAATTTCCTGATCAGAGTTTCATGAACAACACAATCAAACGCTTTGGATAAATCGCAAAAAATGCATAGAGAATCGTGGGCATCCTCCCAGGCATCAATTATATGTTTCACAAGCTCTACACCAGCATCAGTTGTAGAGCGACCA
The DNA here is from genome assembly GCA_949752705.1 of Callimorpha dominula. NCBI lineage: Eukaryota > Metazoa > Arthropoda > Insecta > Lepidoptera > Erebidae > Callimorpha > Callimorpha dominula. The sequence continues at coordinate 22,362,512 of OX457003.1, read as the reverse complement.
CTTGTAAAACCGAATTGCTTATTATGTAACAAATTATGGCAATTAAAGAAACTTCGCATTTGATCATAAACAATTTTTTCAAAAAAATTTACTGAATACTGGTAGTACAGAAATTGGTCTAAAGTTAGTTGGGTCTGAAGTACTGCCAGATTTGAACAATGGAATGATTTTACTAGATTTCATCAGATCAGGAAATACACCACTATCTACGCACTGATTACAGTAATAACAGATTTTGTAATGATTACAGAATTTCCCCAGAGGTCGGCTGTTTTTTTTAGATTTAGCGTGTTGAAAGCTTTGATAATTTCAGAAGGACTGACATGTTGAAACCTAAATACACTGTCATTCCTATCAACATTCTCCTTAAAAATTGATTCTGCAAGAGCTGGTAAGGAGTTCAAAGATTTAGTAGTCGACACAGGAATATTAGTAAAAAAGTTCTCAAAAACAGAGGCTACTTCTATATCTGATGTTACATGTTTGTTGTTAATTTTCAAACTAAACTCATTGCTTTGGTTGTGCTGCTCTCACTATTAATAATGTTCCAAGTGGTCTTAACCTTGAAACGTCTTTACTTGATATTAACCAGTTATTGCCCGCGGCTTTGCTCGTTAATGTACGTTTTCTCAATCAATTGAGGTATTCCACGGAACGGTACTTTTATTCTCTATGAAAAGTACCATATATCCTTTTTTGTGCCCCGGATAACGTGCATGCGAAAATGTGTGATGGTCGGTTGAGTGAGGCGTGAAAGTGTAATATTTGACAGGATGTTATTTTTTAGAATTGTGAAATGTGAAAAAATAGTTATAACTTGTTGTATTTAAAAAACTTTCTAGTTAGAATATTGTGAGTCGTAATTATACGATACTTGTATTTATTAGAGACTAGATATGCAATTGACGTGTAGAAACCCCCACGAGGTAGGTGCGGTAATGTCTCACCGGAGTAATGCTATATGGTATGTCGTACTTGGACCGAACCGCATAGTGTTCCGTCACGGAGTCCTACTTACCAGGGTCTTAGATGTGCCCTAGAAATGAAATCTCTGTCAACCCCGACAAACTTTTCCGTCTCTTGAACAATAGGTGACTCCAATGTGGTGCGAGGAGCGTTTTCCCCTTCTTATTCAGAGAGACGATTAACGCGACCGCCACCGGCACCTTCTGTCAAGGGTGACGCGGCCACGGGTAACCCTGCCCATTGCCCGGAGATCATTTGGCACACTAAGGCGCCTGGTGCTTTTTCTGTGTTCTCAAATTATTTCGGGCAGGAGTGTTCCTCCTCTCCCGTTTCCTTTCTGTTGCCTCTTTGGCCAAAATCACCTACTTTCAAAATGAGATGATCGCATCTCACGCATTCTCGAATCATGGGCGGGAACCATGTTTTACAGTGAAAGACATCCCGCACTGGTAGCCGTGTTTAGGTTGAAGCTGACCATACCACTAAATGTACACCTGCTACAACTTTGAGCGCCTTTCCTGGAGTTTTGTGTTTTTTCATAGTGAAATCTACTTGTAGTGGATACTCAACTCTTTTAAACTAGAATTACAAATTTGTAGGGAAGAACACAGAAACATTCTTTATTTATTACCAAAAACCGCCAGTTTTTCGCCGCGTGACTGGGGTTACCGGAGGCCCTAACCCTTCCCTCTTCCCTATTCCCGTCCTTCCCCTTTCCCCCATCTCCTCCCCTCTAATCAACCTCTCCCGTCTTCCCGCTCTTCCCCCTTCTCCCCCTCTTCCCCTATTCCCACCTTAAAGGCAACGCACTTGTAACTCTTGAGTTACAGGTGCCCATGGGCGACGGTAGTAATTTACCGTCAGGTGACCCGTCTGCTCGCTCGCCCCTATATCAAAAAAAAAAGCGTGGATATGATGAATTTCTATATCCCTAAGCTTGACAAATGATTGGTCTCCCATACAAACTTTGACACCTGTTGAAGGTGGCAAACCTTCAAAGTGTATTTTCGCTACAAAGTCCGCCTTTTCCAAAGTCTTGTTTATTTTTATACTAAAATTCATCCAAATAATTTGTCAAGTTGACAAATTAGATTGAAAAACTATTGGTCTCCCATACAAGCTTTGATCTCTGATTTATTCTCGCTACAAAAAGCGGCTTTTGCCCTTTTCCAAGGTCCTGCTCATCCGTACACTAAAATTAATTCAAATAAATTTAAGAAATCATTGGCCTCACATACAAACTTTGATCCCCTATTTTGCCACTTCCAAGATTTATTATTGCTAGAAAAAGTACCCTTTATCCTTTTCCAAAGATTTCTCGTTTATCTCTATAAAAAATCATTCAAATAAACTTGAAAAATAATTGACCTCACATACAAACTTCTCCCTGGTCCTCTATTTTGCCACCTTCAATGCTTATTTTCGTAACAAAAAAGTAGCCTTTGTCCTCCTCCAACGTCTTCTTATGTCTATAACAAAATTCATTGAAATTTGTTCAGCGGTTAAGGCGTGAAAGCATAACAGACAGACAGACAGACAGTTTCTTTTGTATTTTCGCGTGTATATCGGGGATGTGCCAGACTACTTTAGAATGAATGTTATGCGTCTATTTCTCTACATCACCGTCTTGATTACAATGCCCGGTTTTGTAAAGTATACCTACGGCCTCAATACACACATACAGTGACGTACATAATGCAATTGTAGTAATTTGCTGAATATCAAAAAGTTTTATTTTCTAATTTCCTGACAATTTGTTAAGAGCCAAAGTTAGTAATGTAGATAATAATTATGATGACGATAAAGGTAATGATGATACCATTAGTACTTTACTATAGATACATATTTATGTACCTGACTCCAGAAACCCCAATTAGTTTCTATTATAAGTGAGACTTGGAGCCCTTATTCAATAGCTTTAGCTCTAACATAGTGTTTATATATACTCTTGACTTGAGCAACACGCTAGTGAAACTTTGTGTTTTACGAGTCTCTTTCTATTATTTCCCCATTTTGTAATACGAACATAACATAAAAATATTGTGTATACTAATTATATAATCACAATTATTGACTCTTATCAACAAGCAACAAGGTATATTTTGAAATATGGTTAGTATTAGACTTGTTTTACATTTCTAAAGTTAATGAAGTGAATTATATATTACTCTTGCGGGAATAACTTTACTGCAGATATTCATATATTACTATTACATATATACTGTAATTTTTTTAGCGCCACCGTTTAAAACTACCGTTCTCGAATTAAATATGTGTTTTAGAAGGCCTGACTTACGAAAGTGTACGATTACTGTACATAGTATTGATTAGTGTACGAAAACAACATGGCCATACCGCTTTACTGCATATTAATACATTTCTATTAATAAGACACAGTATTATTTCTATCAAAGTGGTTCTGTAAATATACGTATTGGTACGGTACAAGGTTGAATAATAATAAGCTGGAAAAACAACGGGTTCGTTGATTGTTGCCGCATAACAGATTTAATGTGACCTCTATTATACTATCATTTGGTTAAAGTGATCTAAAAATAACTTTTTTTTTTTTTTTAGTAATAGTATTCTTTATTGTGGATCATAGGTACAGGTTATACAGGTGTTATAGTTTTTTACATTATCTACAACAGCTATGTCCCGCCCATTGGACTTACAATATTTACAGTAATTTGAATATGAATTGAATACATTAAAGAATAATATATGTCAATATGTCACAGAAATTGTATTTAACAGGCAATAATAATAAAAAAATAGGGAATACTGAACACATCATGATTTGGGTATAGAATAATGGAGCAGAGATTTATCAGCTAAGTAATCCTTTACCGTACATTTTTATGGCCTTTACCGTACATTTACTTATTAACGTCATGAAGTTCCTTAATAAACACAGTTATTTCTTTAACCATTCTGATATCTCTCGAAATATTGTTAAAAATGCGCAAAGCTGTACAGAATATACTTTCATGCATCAGATGAGTCTTGCTAGCGACTATGTGCAATTTATCCTCATGTCTTATACGCTTACGGTAGTTAAATAGCTCAGAATTCTTTTGACGAATATGGAGACCACCAGAATGTATAGACTTGGCAAAGTTAAAATGTTAAGTTTTTAAAATATGGTACACACGATTCGGTTGCCTGCAGATTGAACATAGCCCTTATACAGCGTTTTTGTGCTATAAATGCCCGGCCTTTGTCTGTACTATTACCCCAAAATATTACGCCGTATCTTAGGGTTGAACTTACATAGCCATGGTATGCTGCCAGAAGAGTCTTTTGATTTGCTATTTTTCTTAACCTGTTGAGAGCATATGAAAACTGACTTAGTTTTTTTACAGACATAGTCAACATGTAATTTCCAATTCATTTTGTTATCAATTTGTAAACCTAGAAATTTTGTTACTTCAGTTTCTTCTATCTCGCTATCATGATAATGTATTTTTAAGGGAGCTGTGCGTTGTGTACGTATTCTAAAATTCATAATTTTTGTTTTATTGATATTTAGTATAGTATTTGGGATTTAGGAATTTAAAAACCCAAGCTATAATTGGCAACTCATTAATATAATAATAATAATATATTTATTTATTCAGATTATAAAGATCCGTTATTTGTTCATACAATTGAGAGCTTAACTTATGTTAGTATTTATAATAAAACCAACAAATTAATTCAGTAAATAGCTCAACTTTAAATAATAAATGAAATCAAATGAATAAATTAAATTATTATGATAAAATTAACATGGACTAATGATCCGAATGAAATATAAAAATTAGAAATTAGTTGATTGCGTGAAATATGAAATTAGAAATTAAATAAGCAATTTATTCATTGATAAAACTTGTTATACAAGTTTTATCCAGTATACCTGGATAGGGCAATCGTATTTATCAATGAGTGTTTTCAAAATGGTGTTACTGCTACCACGCATTCTGCAAAGCAATGACAATATAGGTACGTTTGCGTCTGATGGCATAGAAATCATCAGTATGCGCTTAGGCAAACATCGTCGACGCGTTACAGAAACGCGGCAACCGTAGCAGCATTCTGAAAACATTGTTATATTGAACGCGCATAGTGCTGTATGCCCTTTGAGTATGTTTAACCCAAAGGCTGCTTATGTAAAAAATAATGACATAAGTAAAAATACTGCGACGTCTTTAATTAACCACGTGTTTGATAAGCAAAATTCATTCGTAACCGTGTCTTAATTTGACCTATGTACTTCATTGTTGCTAAATATATGAATCACACACTGTTGCAGTCATCATTTTAGCCACAGGACTTTCACTCATGGACATAAACGTGGGATAGAGGTAAGGAGTACCATCCTGTATGCAAACCGAAAAAGTGTCCAGCAGAAAGCAGTAAACGATAGTTCAAGAACCGACCAGAATGGCGCTAGTGTAGGCAAATGGTATGATATTACACTAACTGACAACGCCTCCCCCTTGGTCTCGATCACCTGTGCCCACCGGTGAGTCAGGTATACGAGAAGATCACAAGCTGAACGACCCTGACGGAAACCGTATGATCGGTCATTGAGAAGCCGGTGGTCTTCTAAGTACCGAAGGAGCTGGCAGTTGATAATTTATGTGATCGGATGAAAGGTACGGCGGCAGCGCATAAAATACTAACAAACAAACATTGATTTTTATACACATACAGGGTGTCCCGAAACTCAACGTCAAGCAGGTACGAGGCGATAGGCTAGGTTGTCCTAGTTCTGGCAAACATTTTTTTTTTTCAATATATTATTAGAATATTGAGTCGAAGTAGTTTTATAGAGGTCTTTTATTCTCTTATGAGTTTAGGTTATGTATATAAAGCTTGAAAATAGTAAGTAACCTGTTTTATTTTACGTCTATCCACAGGGAGTGGAGAAACCATTCTCCCGAGTGGTGCGCGCCAACATCGGCGACAGCCACGCGCTCGGACAAAAACCTATCACCTTCATCAGACAAGTATGTTTGTGATATCATTCATTTTATGCGTTATTAGGAAACCTCGTATTAAACGACTAGCAAATTTTCACTACGATTCAGACCTTTAAATTTCACAATCGTTGAAAGTTAATTGCAACAGTAAGTATATGGTAAACTGGCTCATTTGAACACTGAGATACTAATTTAAATATTTTGAACCAACACTTCTCGAGATAACAAATTAGTTTCGATGAAAAAAAAATGATGGAATTATGCATAATATCTTATTTTCATAAAGAAAACAAAAATATAAAAAAGCGATTGATAATTGTTTGGTTACATCGCTGTCGGCACCGCTGACGGCACCGCTGACGATACCCTCTTGGAAATACAACAAGCCTTATCAGAGATATAACAGCATTTAGAACTAGAAAATGTAACATTAACTTACATCGTAATCTTGGACATATCACATCAGCATAGGTTTAATTTCGGTTATGGGATCTTGAAACGGATGTACATTGCAAGAAACTTTTTTTTTTGGTTTCCTCATTATGTTAATTCATTAAACAGTTTTTTTAATACACACGTAGGTATAAATAAACATAATATGGAAGTCCGTTACAAATTTTATACAGAAGATAAATAGACCATGAAATCAAATATGTTAATTTGAAATAAAATATTACAGGTGCTGGCACTCGTTGCTTATCCACATTTAACGAGTACGGCAAATGTTCCCGCGGACGTCCGAAGGCGAGCGCAAGATATATTGAATGAGTGCACGTGAGTTAGGCACGACTATAATTCTTTGAGCTAATTAATTAAAATAAGTTAACCATCACTTGTCTTTAAACTTCTTCATAATAAACACTCGTCGAGATCAAAATAGCCCGTGGTGACTGCGCTGAAAAAGTAATCAAATTGGTTAAGCAATATGGGCCACAGTACCACAGACAAGGATTAGGCAAAACACCCCTCGAGAACACATGTTACCAATCGTCATCAAAAATGTTCATTAATATCTTAATGAACATTTTTTATTCACAGCAAAGGTTCAGTAGGAGCGTACTCTATGTCCGCCGGCTTGCATATAGTCCGTTCTCGGGTCGCGCAATACATCACAGAGAGGGACGCTATACCTGCCTCTCCAAATGATATCTACCTGGGCTCTGGCGCCTCTGACGTCATCAAGGCTGTGCTTACTATGTTTGTGGAAGATGTAGATGGTAAACCACCAGGTAGGTTAAACCTTGATCATAAACTTAGAGGTTTCTCAAATCACGGTAAATGTTTTGCCTATTTCTGTATTAACTTATTATTACACACATATTTCATCACATATTTCAAGCAAGATTCCAGAAATATAGCATAACGCTGTAATGATCAAATAACATGCTGAACTAGAAAAAAAAATAGGCAGTCAAGGGACTACCGAGTCTACCGACAGAAGTGAAAATAAATACTTAGTAAATATTGTAAAAAGTCGAAATTACAATTGCGCCATCTGTGAAATTTGTCTTAACTAATATATGGATAATTAATATATATCAAACTACCATAGTATCGCGCAAAATCCACAGATGGCGTAAAAATATTTTTTTAAATATATGAAACTCGAAAACATTTTCGATAAGAGCCACGTGTCCTGACGCGGACACAATTTCGATCGAGGTCACGTGTACTGACGCGAGTTTAACATTTTTTAACCATCCCAAAAAGTGCACGAAGCCGCATGAATTACACAATACTTGAACAATAATCGTAAGATGTTACCGTATTTAATAAAGTAAGGTGAGTTAGACCGACTTTAAGTCAACGAATGCATGATGCGACGTGAATGAATGAATGAAGCAACCATAATTTGTAAAAAAGATTCATTATATTATTATTTTTGTTTGATAGCGGTCATGGTTTCGGTACCCCAGTATCCGTTGTTCTCCGGTACACTATCTGAACTGGGTCTACTTCAAGTGCACTATAATTTGGATGAAAACAACAATTGGGCTTTGTCGGTACATGAACTGAAGAGAAGCTGGACAGAAGCTAGTAAAGAGAGTCACGTCAGAGCGCTGGTTGTCATCAACCCTGGCAATCCTACTGGCCAGGTGAGTAACTGAGAATATTTTTGCGAAGTGGGATAGATGATTCCTTTAGACAATGAGCTGTTTATTAGTTCCGTTTGATTTCTTCCGTTGCTAAATCTATCAACCATAGTTGGTTCAAGACCAAGTTATTAATTTCATTTTAAGTCCCACATACCCAACCACCTACATCCGTGGGGTTTCTAGATATTAAAATAAGGGTTGTATCTACATTCATTACAAATAACTCTTATCCAAACATTTGTTATCTACACAAGACAAATAACATTCATAATAAAACAAGAGGAAAAACAAAATAAGCTAATTTTTGTTTAATGTTTACAAGTAGCAATTTAGTTTTTTTCTAATCACGTTCATATATATTTCTCAATGTCTCGTTTCCGGAAATATACCGCTTACATATGTTGAATGAATGCGAGTGTCGATTTATTGGCAGGTGTTGACTCGTAAAAATATAGAGCAGATCATAAAATTTGCGTACGAACATAAAGTATTCCTGCTGGCAGATGAGGTGTACCAGGAAAACATAGTCAGCAAACCCTTCTATTCGTTCAAAAAGGTAAGGAATTCAAATATTTTTGATGAATTTATTCGTTACAACTATACTACACTTTAAAGTGAACTTGAACTTGACTCGATTGTTAAGGTTATGCACGAAATGGGAGATCCTTACTCTGCGATGGAGCTGGCCAGTTTTATGAGTTGCTCTAAAGGCTGGGCTGGAGAGAGTGGTCTGAGGTCAGGCTACGTGGAACTAGTCCGCTTAGCGCCTAAAGTGGTGGCGGCTTTCAGCACTGCGAGAACTGTAATGCAATGCCCGACCATACTAGGACAGTGCATTTTGGACTGTGTGGTAAGAAAGACTTATTTTTATAGAATTAAAGCAAGGACTAAAAATCTCAAAACCCGAAGGTAGATTTTTTTTGTGCAAAGTAACTAACCAGCACACGCCTAATAGTAAATAGCCTAAATGACCAATCGGTGCTGTCAGTCATGAATTATCATCCGTATCCCCCTCTCGAAGTAGGTCTGGCGAACCTATTCAGCAGAAGATACACAGCACTTTGATTGCGTGAATTAATGGATAATCTTTTCCAGATGGGTGGTTTATGCAGAATCTGGAGCTTGTAAATTTTTCAGTTCTCAGCGTACAACATGACCTAGCACAAATTTGAGGAAATTATTTAACTTTGGTATTTATTCTAGATGAAACCACCACGTCCCGGCGAAGCTTCATATGAGCAGTTCGATAGGGAGATCAGGGAAATTAATAAGGTGCTTGAACAGCGAACCGAGACGGCTTACGAAGCCTTTAACTCTATACCAGGATACTCATGTAACAGGATCGATGTAAGTTTATTTTAAAGTATCCTGGATAAAATATATCGTTTCTGAAATTAGACCATTATCTTTTATCATCATAGACATATCACAGATTGAAAGATTCAATAAACCCTGAGAGAGACTTACAATTTTATTAATATAATTGCTTAAGTAATTCTACAAATGTAACAAAAAGTTTTTTAATGTGAACATTCTTTTAGCATCATTAAATACACTCTCTTAGGAAATATCGGGAATATTAGCTTTATCACTCAATTTTAAAGTTAATTTGTCAGTTTCAAATTAAGATTTCAGTATTCAAATTACGAATTATATTATTAGCGCTTTACGTTATTACACTACTACATACTATATACTATATACGACCCTAAAATATAACCACGCCTTACTGTAATACCGTACACTCCATCAGCGGTAATTAAAATGTAATTCGTGAAATAATGATATTATTATTACTACAGCAAAATAAGCTGTTACAAATTGTAATTGTTGGTGTCCCGCAGGGTGCAATGTACGCGTATCCGCGCTTCGAGATACCGGCGCAAGCACTCGCAGCGGCGGCTGACGCTGGTCAGACTCCCGATGAGTTCTACTGTCTCGCACTACTTGAAGAAACTGGTAACATATATATTTTACTTAAAAATCTTTTTGTCTCTAAACGGGTAGTTCCCATTTGTTATATGGAACATGACATCATAGAACATAATGACAAATTTTTTTTCTATTTTTTTCCATAGAACTACATACTAGTTTTTCACCCCAGTTTCATGGCATAGAACAAAATGAGAATCATATTTTCCAAAAATCTTCCATGAGAAGCTAAATGACACTTATAATGACAATTATTCTAATTAATTCTATTATTATTTAAGCTGTAAGACTGTGCCACGACCACGGGGTAAAACATTTACATCTTTAAAATAAAGCATTTTAACGTAAATATGAATATACCATAGGCAGTCGGCCGTATAGTAGCAAACAACCATTACTACCAATCTTATTGTCATAATGGGACAATCAAGTCGATCAAATTAGTCTCCTTGATAAATGCCACAATAAATTAGTATTATTTTCTTGAGGTCACGCAAAAAGGACTTATTTACCTTGTCCTCTAGAACAATAAAATTAGGTATGTTCCATAGTACAAAATCGGAAAAAATATCTTATTCTGTCCAATGACGTTATGTTCCACAGAACAAATCAATCAATCAAAATCATTTATTTCAATTGAAACCATTATAGGTATTTTTGAACTGTCCGGATTAGTAGTCAGTCAGAATAAGTCAGTCGTGAAGCTAGTTACCTGCTCCAATACGTACATCCTGTGGAGAAGAACAGGAAAGATGGGAACTAACCTTATAAACTACTGATTCACTTAGTTAAACAACATTAAAAACTGTATTAGCCTCAGCAGATAGTCTTTCAGAAAAGATAAAAAAAATATTGATTATGTTCTTAACGTGATAGCTGACTGTTACTGATAGGTAATTCGTCTTTCTTTAGTTTGCTAGTTTCGTGACCACCGTGTTCTTTCAGGGATATGTGTCGTCTCGGGGACAGGGTTCGGCCAGCAACCAGGCACGCATCACTTCCGCACCACCATACTGCATCCATCAGAAGAGTTCCAGTACATGATGGAGTCTATTAGGAAGTTTCATCTCAACTTTGTGCAACGTTACTCTTAGGATTAAGTCCCGAATTACACATCTAATATGTTACTATGACAAATTATAAGTCAATGTAAAATTCATGGAATTTTCCATTTCCATTGAAACTTCGGAATAAATAGTATACAAAAACTTCTTCTGTTAAAATGCAATGTTGTGTAAAGATTTCAAGTCAATTCATCAAATACTTTTTGGGATTTGTGAACGCAAACATACGGAATCTAAAAAATTATATATACAGGTATATATATACTATACGTATCCATTGCTCGAAGTTAGTCAAGATCGTCATATCTCTTTTGAGTCAATTTTTGTGTTAATCTCAAATTGTTGAGAGGCACTGCCTTTTTACCGACTACTATTATTGTACTGCATTACCACATTTTTATAAATTCACATAGAAAGTTATGTCTATTATAATCTTTTTTAATTATCTCAAAAATATGTTTTTCACTTTCCAAATCATTGTTGGAAGCAGTTTTGTAAATAAATGGAAACGCTTCTTTTCATTTACTTCCCATCAGCTTACGTTTATACTTTCAACTAATCTCAGCTTAATATTATGTTTAATATACTACAGTGAACTATAATCATACTTTAATTGATTTCTAAACAAAGAATACGCTTATTACGAAAATTAACAAGTGTAAACTAAAAAGTTCTCCTCTGCATGATATCACGTACTTCTTGAATAAGCCATGATCACTGACGAATCAATCAGACCTTCTTGCTGAACTCCGTTTTTTATATTTACATGTGCCACATAAATTCTTGTAACATGGTACCATTACAAATCTCAAACTTTTCACATAACATATCTAGCTGCTTAGATCTTATTTGACTTATTTCTGTAATTAGGAGGTCATTAACTTTTGTTCCAAGCGCTGATTCTGGGGAAATTGTCTGTTCCTTGAGGTACTCGGCCATGCAATGACGTATGGCCGTCCTGAGATTCAACAGAGAATATTCCAAAAGGTTCCAAAGTCGTCGATTTACTACAATACGACAGTCATCACGATCAGTTCGGAACACTTGTCCTGGTGTTGAGTTGTATATGTTTCTGGAAAGGAATAAAATATAGTAAATTACTTTATTAAACATTCAATTAGTAATCAGGAATTAAATTATACTTTAGACCAAGTTCTATATTTTTTTTCGTAAAAAGACTTCTAGTAGAACTTATGTCATGAGAAAACGAAGCTCCACAGAACTATCGTTCAACTCCGTAACCCGCCCTGGGTTCTGTAATAGAGGACTATGTCAGAACATATCCACCACCACCACCACCACCAAAGACTGTACTCTATGCCAACTTTAGGGACAGAAAAACGAGCAGGCCAAAATGGAGAACATTCCCATCTCGCCAGGATATGAGCCAAAAGCAACAACGGAAATTTTATATTCAAGCACCTCAAGAGGCTGCCAGACCTGGCACCTTTTAGTAGCAAGTTCAGAGCCTTAGGTTCAATGACATATTCGCACAAATCTTTAAATGCCATATCCACTGTTACGTTATTGAATGTTACAAAAACATAAAATGGCAATTATTAAAAGAAGAACGGCGGAAAAGTTTTAACGTTCCTATTGCGTGCCTTCAATTGATTAGAACACAAAAATCTTTTATAAGACGTTTCCTACCAGTTATCCTTGACTTATATTTTTCTCTTCTAGAATTACTGGATGCGATACAATACTTCAAAACTGGCGTTGTAGAATTTAAGTAATGCGTAACTTACCTTGCATCAATACACATCAATTAGAAAAATCGCATCCCTAGGCATATTAGGCTATGTGTACCTGCTCATTATCGTTTTTCAGTCCAATATTTAATTTTGAATACGTCCAGCAACTTTCGACCGTTCGTTCGTTCTGGACGTGTATAAACAGTTAATTTTTAAAAATCAGTTCATGTAATAAATAATTTTAGCTCTGTCTGGTATTTCGAGGCGCGAAACTTATTCAGTACTGAATAAATTTGGTACCTATAATTATGTATTAACACCGGAATTAACGCGATCACGAAAAGGTATTGTACGTACCTCTGAATTGCACTTCCCGCGTAAGTACATAATTATATCATGGAACGCGAAAGTTTAAAAATTTGGTACCTGTAACTTTGGCTCATGTTATTGAATATTTCGTCAAAGATCAGATTTCGCTTCTTGCTTGAAACCTTGAACCTGTTCTGCAGGGCGCGGCGGATGAGATCGGCGTTGAGAAACTTGCGGGTTGCTTTGGTTACCTCCGTGATTATATAGTGGTTGACTTTAGTGAACACCTGTGAAATAGCAATGTACACACATACACACATAATAAATTTCAGTAAATTCAGTAGTACAAGTTCATAGTTACAAGTAGTAAGTCTTATAAAAAACTGAAAACACTGAATGGCAATCTCAAACCCTTGTATTTCATAAGTTTTGGTATTATATTGTTAGCTGACGGTAGTCGAAAAAACAAGTGATGTCACACATCATCCGATATCGAGTCTATAACTAGTAGTACTGAGCTGCAGCTCGCTCTCTGTTTGCTGGGACAGCGCGCAGAACGGACTTGTTACCTGACTACTGCCTTGTGGTTGTTTTACTTGTTACGGGTTTCATATTTTTGTAGTAATTATTCCTTTTTTTGTTGGGTTTGTGTAATTCCTACTTTGATTAATTATTGTTTTCATTGCTGTTTTTATAATTATTACGAATTAGTTTTGAGGCATAAAAGATTGTTTGTTATTTTAAGTTGTTTCACTACTGTTTTCCAATAATATAGTTAAAGTTTGTTATTTATACACTTTGGCATTTTCTATTAGACCAGCATTTTTTTAAGAAAATATCAAATACAGAAGTTTAGTATATTGAAACCTGACGATTTATCTAGTGAGCAAAAACGAGGTTCAATTTTACTATCCCAATTTTACAGCGCGTATTATTTAATGCGTTCATATATATTCAATACGTTCTATACTGTAAATATATCAAAAAGAAATTGAAGATTACCAGGGTTAGTTGGTTCATCATGTCACTCAGCACGGCCTCAACTTGTTTACGCTCTGAGTCCTGGGAGGGACAATTGAGATCCTCATCAGTTTCCTTCTTTTTCTCTGTATTTCTAAATAATATCCCGTACGTAACATTCGTGTGATTGCTGTACGGTCCGTCCGTCGTCATCGTCGTTAATGAGCGTTTTTTCTGTTCTATCTTCTGTGTTTCCAATTTGATATCAAAGGACATTATTTGAAGTTGAATACCTATACATCGAACCGTATGAATTAAAAACGCCACGCTTACAAGATTCATAGTAAGTACATGGAACTATTTTAATAATGAACTTGTTACACTTTTCTTTGGTCGTTAAAATACATCTTTCTTAGGCAATTTTAACTTTCGTTCCAACTAAGTTATGTAACTGTAGGTCAAATTAAACTATAAACTACACTTCGTCTCTTGTTATCTCAAAATTGATTTCTTAATGTATTGATGAATTAATTTCTTGATTGATTGGATTCTTGGTCTTCAGGTCTTAATTGATGTTATCACCGATGTCACCTAGAACATAAATCTTGTGTCAAAAAAGGTTCAAGTACCTACTCAACAAAGTAAACCAATTTCTTTACTGTAAAGGATGATTCTTTAAAATCAATCACCTCTGGACAATACTATTATACGAGTTAAAATCTTTTGACACGGTCTAAAGATGAACCTAGAGAATTGTCGACAATGTAAAGTTTGCAAGTACAAAGTTTGCTTTAAAAGAGATTTAGGTTCCACATACACCTACATAGCAAGTAGTGTATTTATGTTTCTATTATAAGGCTACTTTCGGGTCTAAAAACATATCCCTTGAAACCTAACGAATCACTCACTGCCAGGTTTTTACTTCAGGCTGCACTATCGGATTCTTTAATATGACCATTTTGAAAAGATTTTCAATACGGGGCATTTTGATGTGCATGCACGTTCGATGATTGATTTTCAGCAGGCGTATAAAAAATTAAAACTTCAACAGAGAACATTGCGTAAGTATCAGCTCGACTAAAATGCAAACTATAGTTTTGAATACCATACCCACTTACCTATAAATCGTGCTCAACTAGTTTTCAAACTTGATTAGGTGCATTGTGCCTATATATATTTTGTAAACCTAGTTTATAGTATTTTTTAATCACGAGTGCTGCCTATAACACAGTTTTAAGATTATGAAACAAGACTACTGTTAGAACAATAAAAGCAACCGATAAGTGGAACATGAACTACTGCCATAAATATTTATTTCACGTTGAAATAAATATTTATGGATGTAGATTTTACATACGGTACTTGTTCAATGTACGTTCACTTAATATGGAAATAGTTACCCGCTGACAATCATATTTAGTGTTGTGATAGTGATGCATTGAAAATCTTCTACAATCTTATGCAGACTGGCAAAAAACAGTATACTAAGAATCGATTTTTTTAATCAGACTCACGAAAACTAACTTCAATTACATTATAAAGCTACATTTCAAAACTGAAAAATAATTTAGCACGATAAAGGATCTGTAGTCATTACGTAATATACTTATATGTAGTGTACTGGTCTTCGCTAGATGGCGCTAATGTATTTTTTGGTTGCATATTGATGTCACCACACAATATATGTAAATCTATTCGCTCAATATCCGTGAATGCATAAATAAAACAATTCGTAAAGTATTACAGTTTAATTGTTTTAACACCGACCTTAAAATTTAAAACTATTATGGACCTATAATTTGAGAAAGGTGAATTATTTGAGAGGTATATCACTAAAAACGTCAGAGATTTCTATCGTAGACAATCGCAAGATGCACGACTACAAATAATACTATGAAATTCCGCAAACTAAACTACATAATCTAAAAGCTTTTTTTTTAACCTTTAATGATTTTCAATAAAATGCTTATACTTAGTGGAATATTACATTTTTAATAATGGTTCTATTCATGTTATAAGTTACACAGTTTTATTTAATTTTTTTTGATTAATTACAAGTGCATTTTAACTAAAATCCAATTACCTGCGTGTGTGAAAACTGAAAAACTTACTAAATAACAATGTAATACAACATTTTAACAATTAGAGTAACTGTATTTAATTTTATTATATTTATAATGCACCTATATTGCACGATACCACTAGTACTTGACTACCAGATCCTAAACCATTACCAATAACACAAATGTATTTCAGTGAGTATGATTATGTATTTTAGAACGGTTAAAAAATGTATCAAACTATAAAACTTAAAAAGAAGATAGTGACATTAATAAATATGTAACTTATACTGAGTCAGCAATCGACTGAGGGCTTGACAAACTGATTTCATGACGGACAGTGGGGGAAGGAGACGATGACATTTGTATTCAAATCAACAACTTACGAGCTGAGATTGTCTGAACTATCACAAACTCAACGAAAGTAAATATTTCCCAGAGACACGATCGCATCACTACAGTCTGCGGCGCGTGGCGCCTGCAACTATCAGACACAACTCGGCTGTTATCCGGACGGACTTTCATCCCTTTGTTTTTCAACTTTCAAAAATGAAGCAAAAAGCTATCCTTTTATCTAATGTTTCAAGATATTGTCAGATTCTCACTTGAAATTTCAATCTACATAAAAGATGGAAGTTTCAAGTGAGAGAATTAGAGAATAGATATTTTTGAAGCCTCACGTTTGTATCTTCAACTGGAGGAAAGTATAGCCAATTAACAACAAAGCCATGACCAGAATATTTCAAATGGAAGTATGAATATAAAACAGTAGGTATTGAAAATCATACAATAAGTGTAACTATAGCCTATAACTACTATTTAAATCAATTAACGACATGTCTATATCAATAATGAAATATGTATGTTTTTTTCACTGATAGTGTTACTGGAAACAGTTCAAGACTAGAGCGTCTCTTCGTTTAAACAAAGAAGAATCTAAAGAAGAAATGTGTTTAGAATCAATTTCTTATCAATCAAGTTCTTTACTCAAAAACATTCGTTTAGATACATATAGTATGCAGCGAGAGATCAATATATATTTTTATACCTACATTGTTGATAAATGTTTGAAATACTATATCATGCGTTAACAGGTTACAGCTTTTATGAGATATAATATGAAATAACTGCTAAGATTAGAATATTAAATACTATTGTTCGTTAGTCAAGTCCAGTGGTTACTTAGTACCCGTTTGCGTAAAAAACATTAATGTTACGGAGTTACGAATATTCCTTGACAAACTTGGCATGAAAGCCTTCGAATATGTGCAGCATTTCTTTGAGGAGTTCGGGTTGGGGAAGAATCGTCGTCCTGAAGTGATACGTGCCCGGTTTTTGGCCAAACCCTGAACCCGGTACTACGGTGATGCCTGTAACATATTGCATAATAAAATACTTTTTACATTGTACCTGTTGCTATATAATAATAATTACTTAAAAATCACATTAACCCGTAGTACAATATTAACATAAACTTAGACGAAAGGGAAAAAGATCGTCATGTATGTTAATGATGCGATAATTAAAAAAATATTTTCAAGGCGTGGAGTGGCCATTCGTGGCGGCCCTCTCAAATAATCTTTTGCAGCAACGAAGTTATCCGCGCTTAAGTACTTCTCTGTTTATTGGGATTTTGGGACCAAACGTCAATGCTACTTGTGGCTGGTACGGCATATTTATGTGTGTAGTGTATATTTATTGAAGTGAAAAATTCTTTAGGCACGTTGTGCACTTTTGCTATAGGGAAAAACCACTGAATTCCCACCGTCACGCTAATAATACATATATAGATCCATTAGAGGGCGATAATTTAAACATTGAGTTCTGTCAGCTCCTTATTAATTAATCTATAAAAATATAATTTATAAGGTCTAACGTGGGTACGTACCGGATTCCTCGAGCAGGCGAAAGGCGTAGAATACGTCGGGTTTCATCTTATTTTCCTCTGCCTTCTGAATAGCCTTCGGAGGGAGCTTAATTCGTGGAAACGCGTACATGGCACCCTGGTATAAAGATACCACGGATTAATTATTTTGTCGGTTAAATTATGATCAGTGCTTCAGTGTCGTGTTACCTGTACGATGTTGCAAGAGAAGCCTTCCATCTTGCTGAAGGTCTCGTAGGCCATCGTGGCTCGGTCTGAGAGTGACTTCAACACCTGCGTCTTCTCCTTAAGGAAGAGGTCATAAGAGGGATCCCCACGGCAGGGCTCCCTGACCTGCAACACGAGCTATTATTGGATAGATTCTCCAAAAGATACGGGTTGTCCTTTTGTATTCCTATATGTTCTATCCGAATAAAGTTTATTGGCGTTAATTTTGGTTGACGATTCTAAACACACAACAGTTTTTTAAATATTGAGACTTGAGATTTGTAAGTTTATTTTAAGCTTTTACTAGACTTAAAGTAGAGTCAAACGGCTGGTCCAGTATTTACACCTTACAGAAGACTGTGCTTTGACACTACTATTGCTGCAGGTCATTGTAGGTTTTAAAAAGTGGGTTATTATTTGTGTAGTTATCAGAAGCTACCATCGAAATAGTGTTATACTAACAACACAGTCCATGACAATCTGTCCTATTGAGCATGGGCACAGCATGGCTGACATAGCCTTGTACAATTGGGTCTGTACACCGGGGTCCATGTTCACAATTTCAACCCAACCTCCCCTAATCCCGCACTCGCCCATGTAGCATTTCGAGGCCGACATGAACGACGCCAATTCGTTATTACAATAGGGCTTGCCCATTTCACAAATTATCTGAAAAAATAACCATCGGTATAATTTATGTGACCTTATTCATAGTATATTTTTAACTAATTAAAATTAGAAATAACAATTTATTCCACCCAAACTTCAATGATCGTTTGAAATTAGTTGTGTGACACCCGAATTATCGTTATAAACCAAGAAAGTATCCCTATAAAATGATAAAACTTCAATCAAAACAACTACAACGGATTTCTCTAGCAGTTCGAATTATACCAAATTTACTGACGACGAACGTTATAACTCGTTAAATACAAGGTTAGTTAAAAAAGAAGTGAAAGGAAAAGTAGCCAGTGATAACTTTTGATAATCTTCACAAATTCTAACCTCCAAATAACGAAAATTTAAGTCATTAATGGATCATTGATTGAAACAACGCCGTCTACGGTAGAGTAGTAGTCAGTACCTTCACATTGAACCCTCACGAACCTCATTTAACACGACCACGGCTTAATTCTGACAACCATAACAGAGGTCAGCACACTAACCAAACAAACAACTATGGAGCAAATAATGTCCGCACTTTCTTAAAATTCAAAATTAGCTAGTCAACCAGAAGAAAATGATCCTTAAGAACCGAAAAGATGTAACCACAAATGTAACAAAGAATATAAATATAATTTTAGAAGAAAAATTCAAGACATAGGAAGACAAACATAAGTATTTCAAAAGAAAAGTGGAAACCCAAGTAGAAGACTTCATTTTCTGGAAAAGCAAGCAAGACAGAGAAACATAGTATTCTTTGATCTAGAAGAAAAATAATCATTCAGAGTTGGAAAATATTATTAGTCACTTTATAGATAAACACTTCTGCACAAAGCTCGACAAAAGAGATCTACAGGCAATCAGAGTTAAAAATAAAATTAAGAATTACAGGAAAGGATTGAGGCTGAAAAAGAAAAAGGAATAAAGGATATCTACCTAGTGACAAGCAGTAAGGTAGACTCATTTATCAAAGACAGGTTAGTCACATGAGGAAAGACGTTTATATTGCTAAAACAGCTGAACATATCTGCTTAATGTACACGACACTAAGTATGTATGTTCAGCTGTTTTAATATGATGATTATTTGCAATATGTTCCAAAATCTTTTTGTATTCAGACAACAACGTCCGCTTGTGTACAAAGCAGAAACACGATTGTACAAAATATTCCTTAGCAAAAAAACTATCGCAACTATTTGCGACGCGTTGATAGTAAAATTGGATTTGTGTTAAGGTAAATAAAAAAGGTTGATTTTCCAAACTACAGCAAACTCATGAATATAAGCACCTTCTTAAACGAAAAGAACTCGCTGCATTTATCGTAAATGTTCTGTTGATATACCTCATCGGCGAGTATGAACAGTTTCTTCTCGTGAGCGAATTTGACGATCGTCTCAATGTTCTTCCGCGTCAGGACCTGGTGACCACCACAGATAACATCATAGAGGTTAACGTTTTATGGCAGGTGCTCTGGTACTTAATAAGTACTCCAGTTATATATTACAGAATCCGCAGTATTCTTGAAGAGTATTATTATCAGTAGAGTTTTTATTTAACTAAGACAATGGCCCACTCAACTCCAAATTTTGTTTCGGGATTTCTCTTAAGAATTGGGCTATTAATATTAACAATGTTTAAAGACATTGGTGAACTTTTTAATCATTGTAAATCAATCCTATTTACGATTAGGTTAAATATATACTCCTGACTGAAAACTTGTTCAATGAATCTTACCTAGATGTCAGTAAAGTTACAATAGAACAAACACGACAAGCTCCCAAATTCATATTGCCTAGATACTGTAATCAGTACGGTAAACAAATGTTACAATACCAGGTTCCTAGGTTAGTGAATGAACTTCCGGTTAGCATTAAAAAGGAAATAAATGAAATTTAAGTTAAAAACATATTATTTATCTAAGTTAATAGAAAACGATTTCTATATTTCATTAAATATTTTTCAATATTTCAGTTACACCTATATTAATCAAAAAGAATATATATTATAGATCTACAGGTCACTTATAATAATTTACCAATATTCATTACAATTTATTGCACGACAGAGTTCACTCCCGCATGTATCCCGCTCATTCAAAACTGGTTCTTGACGAGTGAATTTTGTCGAGCGCAATGAGCGACGCGCTGTTACCTTTCAAACGTTTTCACCGTAATGATAAATTCAAACACCGAACATTGTACTTTGTAGTTATAAGATGTCGATACGGATCAGCAGAGCACAGAAAAACCAACTCTGGTTTATAGTGTTATGTTAAAATTAATTTATAGTATAAGAAATATTATAAGTCTTTAAATAAAAAAATAATGAAGAATGCGAAAGGATTTGTTTAAATCTAACTGGTAGTTTCAGATATTCTGGCATTCAACCAAACAAATCAACTCTTCAGCTTCATTCAGTACCTTAAGCATTTTATCTGTTAACACATTTAAAGGCTATGGACGGCTATGGTTAAACGCACCTGACCAGTGGGGTTTCCAGGGTTGATGATGACAATGGCGCGCACGTTGCAGGTGCTTGCACCGGCTGCGTAGCTGCGCTGCAGCTCCTCACCGCTCAGCCCCCAACTGTTCTCCTCATCCAGATAATAGCCCACGGAGGCCAGCCCGTACTCCGAGATCGTTGCCGAGTACAGCGGGTACTGCGGTATCGGGATCATTACACCTGAAACCAGTAATTTTAACGCTTTCTGAACGCACGATAAATACATTCAATGTCAATAACGAACATTTGTACAAACGGACCAACACTCACCTTGATTCTTCTCAATATTCCAATTTAAATACAAGAATCTTGTTTCTATGAGGAATTCTCCTCGGGTGTCACTATTAGTTATTTTGGTCTCTAACCAAATAAGAAACCCTCTTTGATGCTAATACTATTGACGGTTTACTTTTAACCACCGTCCATCGTTAATTCGTTATAATTGGCGTTATCGCATGATCACCCTCGTAGTTCAAGTTCAATTCTCAAGTCGAATTTTCCAAGAGGATAAAATTTTTGTTAATCGTAGTTTTTCCAAATGGCATCAGTTGTTTCGACACCCCCACGTGAGAAATAGTATTCTAAAATTACTCAAATGTCAAGGTGTCCAACTCAACTCACAAAACGTAAAACTATTTCAATTTTTGGCACATTAGGAGTAAATCTTTTCTACTTCCTTATTTCAAAGTACAAATTGAAAAATCTTTTTTTTCATAACGCGTAGCAAGATTAACATTTACTGCTAACTTTGCATTCTATGTTATAATAATACTTACCAGACTTTTTACCATCAATGTTATTGCAGAAGAGTTGAAGAATGTTTTTGATACCCGTGGAAGCGCCTGCGCAGAGACAAATGTTCTGCCAATCTGAGGGCTTACCGTCGCGCTTTGTGATAAAGGCAGCGATATTCTTGCGTATTTTCTCAATCCCCTGAGAGGCAGTGTATGCACCCACCGATTTGCCACTGAAATTACACTTAAGATTTGTTTCACGAAGTAGAAAGGTTTCTTTAGAGACTACATGTAAGCCGATATAACCGATATACGGTCTGGAGCACTCTTTTGTTCCTAGGGCTGGTGTGTGCGTGTACGTTTCTATCTTGTGGCTCCGTGTAGACAGCGACGACCATCCCCCCGTCTATGCATGCCTCTATAGGTCCCATAGCGGTGATGCCGAAACTGACAGACTCATCGACCACGTCCAAATGGCTACAGACTCTGTGCTGCAGCAGACTCCATGAATTGATCGACCACTATAAATCGAACGTCTAAATACTCGAACGTTCTTAATATCGAAAAAATAAATGGAACATTCAATATATCGTACACTCAATACATCGAGTGTTCAAAATACCGAATGTGTCTTAAATTTTTGCAAATATACATTCTTTCTTATATTAGTGCCAATAACTTCAACACATGGCAAACTCAGTGTAGTCAAAAAGTTTGTCAGCATTCGTTTCACTATGGAATACGTTACTACGTAGAACTACTAGGAACTACAATAAATATTTTCACAATGTTGACATATTTGCACTCTCTTGGCAAACAAATACTTTTTAAATGTCGTGTCCCTACCCGCATACCGCTAACATCTCACACGCCCTGGCCTTAACGTCGTCCGGGAAGGAACAGGTCTTGATGATCGAAGGGTAAACTGTGCAAGCCGCCACCTGTGTAAACATTATTATAAAATATGAATTCTACATATTTAACTAAATTCAAATTCCAACAAAAAAAAACATTAATTGGGATCACTTTGATTTTGATACTCGTTCTGGTATTCTCTGGGAAATAAGAGAAATCATTAAATGTCGTTTGGAAGTGAAACTATGTTTTTAAAGAAAAATGGCCGTGCTCACGTGTGTATTCAAAAGAGAAGGCTAACGTCTCACACTAATATGGGACTTACCTGTCTGATAAATGATATAGGCTGCTGTCCCATGGCGTGTGCATCTCCGATGTTCGCTCTGATCACACGTTTAAAAGGTTTCTTTTCACCCTGCGGAAAAATTTAATTGTGAAATATAGACAGGCAAAACAGGTATTCGTAGTTACTAATTACCAGTGCTGACAACCTTCATAACGATTAAAACGAATAACTATAAATTAAATTTGGCACATACCTTCTCCAATTCTTTCTCAATGTTACCAGCACGAATAACGAGAGGGCCACGAACAGCATATTCCAGGGCTATTATATTAGGATTGAGGTTATCCATAGTCAGAGCCTTGCCGCTAACATTGCCACTGCTATTTGAACCCCCGCGACATCTAATATGTCTTGACATAGAGCGAATATTTTGTAGATGTCGCTGGATAGCGCTGGTTAAAAACTCGGAGTGCAAATTGGCTAGCGACATTATCTGTAACAATCAAAATACTATAAACATGTCACTACTCATTCACAACCACGTTCACAACAATAGAGACCTATTGAAAATGAAATAAACAAGGAAAAGTACACACAGGCATTATGTAATAACATAAGTGGTTCAGCCTATGCTTTGTTAAAACTTACGCCGCTACTATGAAAATATTGATACTCTACTTACAGCGTATCATGGTACTACTAAGTCATAGTACGATTGGGGGTAGCTCCACACATAAAAATATAGTTTTTAAAGCGCAGAAAAGATGTATTCGGTCTATAAAGATAGCTGAAAACCATATTAAAAAAAAAACTGTCCCTCTCTATACATAATGCACAAAACAGCTATTTTCATAAACTCAAATCCTGAACTATATAATTATTACAGAGATTTACCTAAAAATCAAATAAATAAAATGTTGCATAAGGTGGACCAAAGAGAACATGTTTAACTACAAGATGTGATTGATCAGCAAATAAATGAATATTATTATTATTGAATAAATAGAAAAAAACACGAAGTGGTTTTCCCACACAGCAAAATATACTTGAGCACCATCTAGCGAAGACAAGCCGCACTGTAACGGCAGTTACTAAAAGGTGTGGTCAAAATTTAAGGAACATTGTATAGCTGACAAATAGGTGATTTCGCTTGAAAAAATTAGATGCCACCAAAAACATTTTCATGTAAAATGTTGCCAAGACGAGACCATATGGCTCGCACTGTCGAAAAGTTATCAGATCTCATGTAGAGCCAAGTTTCTAACTCTACACGCCCTAACTCTACAAGCCCTAACTTCACAAACTCTACACATTACTCAAAATATGTGGTCCGGCCGTTTCGCTACCTTTACATGGGCGTAAGGTGAAAAATTCATTACCTTTCACTGTTGATTACTTTTCTATTAGACAATAGTTCTTGTAGTAACATTTCGAATAATTTTCAATGATTTTAATTTTTTATTTTTTTATGCAGACACTTTTGAAAATCCTGCTCATTCCATCAACATTTTAGCTATTAATGACCCATAGGTTTGTTTTTGTTAGCCGTTTCAAAATAAGATTTCTGTATTCAAAGTAACGAATTTTCCTAAAATATTTTACGTTTTTGATCTACTATACGACCCTAGAATATGACCACACACTTCTGTGACACCCTGTATAGTGACTACTGATCCTGCATCGTGCAATAACAATTCTCGCGCTGATTTACATATACAATTTCCCAATGTTAGCCGCGGTTTGCCAGGCACGTGGCCTAGCGTGGGTGGAGTATCCTTCTTTGATTTGAAGTGACAAATCATCCGTTACTTCAAGGGCCTTAACCACAATCTGAGTAACCTTAACATTATAAAGCTTGAGCAGTGTTCAAAAATTAATATCCCATTATGAAGCTACGTTAATGTACCACGTATATCCACACTACACATTTACACTTGGCACAATATAAGAATAGGGCGAAATAAAATTGGACATTTTGTAAAGTCGTAAAATAGTCGTTCATCTAGATTTAAAGCTAGAGGTAGATTTTGCCCATTTAATTATGTTAAATTATTAACACCTAAAGTTCTCGAACTAGCTCGCATAATTACCAAACCTATAAAGTGGATTAACCATACAGTGGACAGATGGATGACTAATTAGAACCAAATTGCAAATGAATACCCAGATATATACGGTGACCTGCATATTGCACAAGACACCTGAGATAGACTGAATGAAGAAGGTGCAAAAATAATGTATTATTAAGGAGACATATTCACTTATTTAACAGTTTATTACAGACTGATTGCTATTATTGTTAACTACTTTTCTCAGTTACTAATAAGATAAAGTAATAAAAGTTGTAACGACTTGGTCTACATACCAGTAACAAATTGAGGGATTGTATCAAACGAAAGTAAGTGGAACAGAACTAATAATAATTTACTTGAACGCAAACGGGCAAATGTTTAACTGTGAATTTGAATATATTTTTTACTTAAATAATTTAGAAAATTTACATTTTAATGGCTTTTGTTTGACAACGGCGAAGGTGACGTTATGCATGCCCTGGCGGCCAAAGAGTGTACAAACACTACGTGCCCTGGCAACTCGGGAACAAATTTTTATTTTTTTAAAAGAGACATCTTCCCCTGATACATAAAACCACGGAGCAGATACAAAGAGGAGAGGGCCTAAGCAACTGTGCACTGTGATTATAACTAGGTCCTGACGTCATCACAGTGGGCGTGTCTTATAGTTAGTACACTGTCAGCGTTCGTCTTGTACGTTTGTATCGAAAAATCGCAAATCAGTAAATTTTCGTATTAAGAAGTAAAAGATGAAGTGTTGTATTTTATCATGTAAAAACTATTCGGATAGACGCTCTGATGCCATGTATGGCATCACAATTCATTTCTGACTATTTTTTTATTTAATTTATTAAAATTGTTCTAGAAAAATCACGGAGTGGTTTTTGGAATATAATTAAATCAGAACAAAAAAAAATAAAGGTACGTAGAGCTCAGTATTATTAAAATAAATCATACGAAGATACTGAAATGTGTTCTACATCCAGTCCTTAAGAATTTTTAGCTGCCAAAGTATTATTTTTATATTTTTTGTAATAATTTTTTGTATAGACTGTCATCTATCTTCAACTAGAAGAACATATATAAACAGAACAAAAAGACAGGGCTGTAATTAGAACCCAATTATTTTACCTAGCAACCCACGACTAGATACGAGTATTTATCTTGAATTGAAAGCACTTTAAATATTAAAACGAAATAAATTATACTTAGGCTGATGATTTGAAAGGTATTTTAAGCTCATTAATTTAGAACTACAAAATAAACTGCAGCTGCGATACAGATACGAATAAAGAAAGATAAGATAAGAATAAATAAGTGAACAAATTTGAATCGTCATTCGTGATTTACCACGAACTTTTTTATTCTCACACTAGCAATGCCCGATGCCCATGTGGTAAGCCAGGTCGCAATCTATCTGTATACCAAATTTTATCCAAATCCGTCCAGCTGTAGGATAAGGTCAAGGCTAGGAGAAAGAAAGAACTCAGAAACTTTCGCTTTTATACCATGATGGTTTACAAAATTAATCTTGAAAAAACTACTACCTGGTATGTAAATTCTGAGGACGGCCCTTTACATCCTACATACATACATAGCAACATCGACATAGAACGATGCGAGTAGTTTTACTATTGTTTGGTAGATGGAAAAAAGTGAAGTGGGCGGTCCTTAACACCCCTCACCCCGCAAATTGTCACGCGTTGTTTCATATGGAAATCTAATTACAACACCTCTATGTATCTGCTCCGTGCATAAAACTGTTATTCGAGGTTACCATATTTTACCGTCACACATTTAAGGTATTTTATATAACTTGTCAAGTTTGTACATTCATATCACCAGGTTTGTCATATTTAATAATTCTATTATTAATATTAAGTAAAAAAAGTTTGAAACTTTTATTCATTACTATTTAAAATAATAAATCATTGTTTCGAAATAAAATAAATAATTACTCGAAACCATAAAGTAGTTAACCAGTATAACATGCTGGCAACTCTGGTCTCCGTCTAAATGTCAAATGTCACAAAAAAATTACCGATAATTAATAAATATTTTACATTATTCGTTGTTTGTAATAAAAGTGTCATGATTTATTGTAATAGTTGAGTGTTTTTCGTTATGAGTTGGTGCAAATAAGTGAACAATGGTGCCGATTCTATTGTACACTCGACTAAACTAAAACCTGACTTAATTTCTTCATATGAAATCAACCTAGTGTTCTTCGTAATAAGGTCTATTTGTTACTAGCATCTATTTCTCAGCGCCGCTAAATTTCAATAAAACCTGTCAACGTATACTCAACTTTATTTGCGGCAGCGAGAGTCTTCATTTATTCAAACGCATACAGCGTTTTTAATCCGTAATTGCCGTATAAAAACTTGTTCAAAACGAACAAGGATGACGTGTTTTTAATCTACACCTACGAAGACGCTTACTAAAAACACAGAGCAAAAGAGATGGCATTCAACGGATAGCGGCTCTCGCTACGTGGTATTAAAGTTTATTTAAGCATATCAGACTTTAGTCGACAAATAAATTGCTTATTTCGATAACGACATATGTTACCTACTTGTTTCAATTTGAAATAAGACCTTGTTTCTAAGTGTGCAAGGTTTACTTCTTATATGAAGAAAATTTAGTGGATTTTAATTTAGCGAG
The DNA here is from genome assembly GCA_949752705.1 of Callimorpha dominula. Classification (NCBI taxonomy): domain Eukaryota; kingdom Metazoa; phylum Arthropoda; class Insecta; order Lepidoptera; family Erebidae; genus Callimorpha; species Callimorpha dominula. The sequence goes on along the minus strand of OX457003.1, from coordinate 22,334,596 downwards.
TGAAGTAACAGAATTGGGGCCAATGTTCTCACAATCAAAAGCTGTTCTAAATTTTATAAATATGTATGTGGTGACAGTGACAGTTCATATATGCTTGAAAACATTATTAATGAAGTTTTATAAATGAAATCATAATAAAATATGTTATTAATAAACTAATTAAATTATACTTTTGTGTTATTTATTCTGTCCTCATTATTATAAATTACAGCTAAAGTAATTAACAATACATTTTTACACATGTAGTCAGCGCCTCTATAGGTGAAGTAGGGAATTAAAGTTCCCTTGCTTTGCGTTCAGAGGCGCAGACCTACACAAAACGAGTTGCCAGCCTATTTCAATATAATATATTTTAGTTTATGACGTTATGTTTGTTAAAGTCAGTAGTATACAGTCCAAAAAGGAACAGAGCAATAATCAACAACTTTTAGAGCTTTGACAGTTTGAAGCCAAAAAGTTTCAATTTACTACTAATGGGCGTCAAATATCTCTCAATATCATATAGTAACTTCTAGCACCTACATCTTGTTCCCATTATATCAGCCCCTGTTACCAAGTATAATGTGTCATTGTGTGATTGCTATTAAAGACCTGCTGGCACCACCTGCAGACTGAGAATAAGGTAAGTCATCGAAGGTCAGCAATGTTCATAATATACTAGCAACAATTGTGGTTTCAATTCTCGTTTGTTCTTCTCCACCGCTATACAAAACAAGTTCAGCTTCTGAGTAGCGGCTTGATATGGGTATTCATTATTCAACTTTCAGTCTATCTACCGTTAGTTTACCGATTCTCGCATCTACAGTTGCAGTGAATTCGTAGAGATGTGTTTCAATCTTTGTAGTACTTCCTCCCTAGGTTATACCTGGTTATACCCGAGTCCCTTGCAAGGGACACAACTGTGACGTGGTTCTTTGTCTGTTTGATTTCGATATACCACCTCACCGTTGGACCCGTTAAGGTAATGATTGTACTATGTGTACATAATGGTGCACATCTTTTAAGTATTTAGTTTGCCTGACCACAGTGACCCTAAAAAGTACTCTTACACTCTGTATGATCCTGCTTATATCCAAGTTCCTACACTATAATAGCCGATGTAGGCTGACACACGATATAAGTGTGTCTCGATCAAAATAAAGAAATAAAGGAGATCTGCCACTTTTTATTAGTACCAAGTTGTACAATGTTAAGACTTTGACTATGTTATACGAGTGCTTCAGATTAACGTTTAACTTTATTTTACTTCGATAGCTGTTGGGGTTTAAGAGATACGTTAGTTTAAAGAGTAGTTAACAGTTGCATAGAGATTCATAATAAAAACCGGACAAGTGCGAGTCTGAAAATACCGGTTCTAAATATAGAGTATATTCCCATACGTCGATATACGACAAAGTCAACTTTCCGCAAAATATAAGTTTGTAATCACAAAAACCATTTTTTTATGTGATGTTTTTAATTGTACTATAATAATAATAATAACTCCACACATCTCAAACACGGCGGTCTGATCCCAAACTAGGCAAAGCCTGTACTATGGTAACCAGACTGCTGATAAACATACTTACATATTTCTAAATACATACATATTATAGACTAGCTGTGCCCCGCGGTTTCACCTGCGTAACTCAGATGCCAAGGGAATATCGGGATAAAAAGTAGCCTATGTGTTAATCCAGGTCTCCAGCTATCTACATACGAAGTGTCATCGCAACCGGTTCAGTAGTTTTTGCGCGAAAGAGTAACAAACATCCATACATCCTACAAAACTTTCAATTTTTTTTCACATTCAATACCTTCACTACATATTATAAAACAAAGTCCCCGCCGCGTCTGTCTGTCGAGGCGATAAAAGTATTTATTTTCAGAAAAATCAATTTGTTACTGTTAAACGTGAATTGGGAATAAAAAATCAAATTTTATTGTATTTATGGTTCACTATTTTGGTAATAATGGCTTACACATAAAAGATAAATATATACTGTCGCGGACTTTTTTGTAGAACTATTTAGGAGAAACAATCCCACCGTACATTATATTCGTGTAACTCTTACAGTTTTTCCACCGGACGCCAGAATAGCTCGCAGACGACAGATTTTTTTCCGAGTTACTTAACACTTATCGTTATATTTTGGCCAATATACACAATATCTTCATAAATTATAGCCTATGTGTTATTCTGATATATAGGCTATGTTATTGTAAAGTTTCATTAAAATCCATTAAGTAGTTTTTGCGTGAAAGAGTAACAAATATCCATACATCCATACATCCTCACAAACTTTCACGTTTATAATATTAGTAGGATAAATTACACCCAGACACAGAACAAATTATCGTGCTCATCACACAATTATTTGTCCTGGGTGGGAATCGAACCCACGACCTCTGGCTTAGTAGTCAGGGTCACTAACCACTAGACCAACAGGCCAGTCAAATATAATAAGACCCTAGTTTTCACCGATTGCACGATGACGTGGTTATGTCGGACTCGAACCGACTAAAATCGCACGGTTTACGTCATTATAGCCTATAGTCGGGAGTTGCGGTATTCCTTAAGGATTACCACTCAACCCCCGACAGGCTTCGCCTGCCTGTAAGGACATCAGGCGGCGTCGAATAGTGGGTCACGCCACCGCTCTAGATCGTTAAGCGCTCTCCGACACCCGCTGCGTTTCCTGCGGGATGGGAGAGTACGAATTTTATTCTATTCTATTCTTTTCTGACTGATTTTTTTACGGTATTGTAGTATTTGAGTGACGTCACGGTAATGCTCTGTGTTTTTAGTTTTAAAATTGTTATCAATTTCGTATACATAATATCAATAGTAATTGTGATACCTCTCAGTGTAATAATCAACAACAAGATTCAACCAGTGATAATATTCAGTGGAAACAAATAAAAACTCAAATTAAAAACTGTTTATGTATAAACTGTATATATATTTTAAGTACTTGAATACTTAAAATCTACCCTGTGTTACAGAAAAATACAACACTTTTTATATAAAGCAATTTCTAGTGGAAAACTTTAGTATTCGGCAGCTGGTGCAGTGCTTGTAAGTTATTTATTCAAATCTTGGCGCGCGGTGACGTAACAGCGAAGCCTTAAAACTCAGCCTTCTCATTCTTTGAGGTCAGCACCATCTCTGTTTACGTGACCGGACTAAGTGCGTAGCATGCAGCGGATAGAACTATCGACAGAACGCAATTAATTAGCTGGTTTAGCTAGGGTTTGGCTCCCATACACTAATGCCGCGTTCCAATAAACAAGAAACGATTCGAGTTACGGACCGGACGGTAAAATTTCGTTGCATTTTCAACGAAAATTTTACCGTCCGTAAGCGAAACGAATTTTTTTTTTCCGTTATTTTTATTTGTATTTTTTTTTTATTTATTTTTTTAATGTTTTATCACGTTGTACTGTAAGTGTAATAATTTTTCTTTCTTTCTTCTTTCAAGCGAATCATTTTTTATTTATTGGAACGGCATAAGTGGAGTTCGCATCGATGTAAACAATCTATCATGTGGAGGATAGTGTCTCAACACTTGAAAAACGTCTTGAGGTGAGGGAGCCAGCAGTGAACGATACCCTTGAAAGCACAATTACGGAACTAAAGGCGAACGAGAGAGACCAGGATATGCTGCTCAACGATCTCGTGATCTCTGGAATAGCTCAGGCCAGAGACGGGAATGTTTACCACCTCTTGAACGTCGTCTCCGTCAAGCTAGGCGTAAACATCGATGAACGGGACATTGTCCACGGTTCCTAAATTAGTACGGTTGCCTGGTAACTGCTGACCAATCAGAAGACTGTAACTGTAAGTATGCTGTAAACTGTTTGCATTGATTATGGTTTTTTCATATTTGTAGATAAGAACTAAAATTATTGTTTTTAAAAGTTTTATATTAAAATTTACGTAAGGTAAGGGAAAGGAAATGAAGTAAAATGAATTTTTGCTGTTTTCAGTGTTTTTTTTTTTAGAAAAGACCCGTCCGGCATTTATCAAAAAATTTACAAAAATTACAATAAAATGTACATATTAAATACTTATATCTATTATATTACAATTTTTTAAAGTCTTTTTGGTTTTTTCGACTTTCACCAGTCCCGGGGTCGTCAGGCTTTCGTTTTTTTTTGTAGATTCTTCTGTTTTTGTATTAATGAATTTAATTCTTATGAACACGCGTTGTTTAACAAATGAGTCATCATCCTCCGCGCCTTTTCCCAACTAAGTTGGGGTCGGCTTTCAGTCTAATTGCGATACGACCGAACTTTGATATTTTACGTGAAGCGACTGCCATCAGACAGTTCTGTAGTTAGACATGTTGTCGGACTTATTAGGGCTCAAACAACCCATAACGAATGCTACAGATGTTCGAATGGCACCCGGGACCGACGGTTTAACGTGCTCTCCGAGGCACGGAGGGGCCTCAATGTGTTAAGAATGGTCACCCATCCTAGACTGACCTGGCGAGTATTACATAACTGCCCCTGTTTAACAAATGAGTATACTAATTATACGGAATATTAGTTACTTTTTTTAATATAAATTGGCTGGTTGGTTTAACAATATTTGTTTTACATTTAAAGTTGTTACCATGTAATTTCATAAACCATTTGTCAAGTTGTTCTATATTTTCTTACCATAAAAGTGGAGGTTCACTAAGGCTTCCAAAAGAAAGACTTTGCACCCAACATGGCATAGCAAATGAATGTATATTTCTTGCCTCATTTTCATATGTGTAGCAACCGAGTTCAGGGAATTCACTGTGTTTTTTGGAAATGTAAAAAAGCTAACAATTTACTAACTTTTAAACTTTCGCGTTCCATGATATAATATTATCTACGTATGAACGGGAATTAACGCGATCACGAAAAGGTATTACATACCTCTGAATTGCCTGACGTTTCGACCAGGTTGCACTGGCCGTGGTCACAGGCTGACTGGCTCAGCGGTGCACGCCCTCCGTCGCCGACATCGTGAGGTAGAAGGTTCTTCATCCACCTCCACTTTTTTGATATTTTTGATATTTTCGTTTCGCCATGTACCGTCACATACTATACTAACAGTGTCCCTATTCTGTAAGCAAACCGATGTGGCCCTATTCTGGTGTTCACCCGACTGCGCATAAAAGCGAGGTGGCATGTTTTTTATCACTGGATTCCACGCTGTAGATAATTTGAAACCATCTTCCCGATTGAAAGTTTTGTGTTTTTTAATTTCAATCGCTTCACGTACAACTCTTGAGTAAAAGTGACGTTCCGTGGAGAGGACTTGCGTACGGTGAAATTCAATCCAGTGATTGGTGCCCGCTTCGAGTGCATGTTCTGCAATCGCTGATTTGCTAATCTGTCGGTTCTTCACAGCAGCGATGTGTTCTTTGACCCTTTCAGCAATGGTCCGCTTTGTTTGGCCTATGTAGGAACTACCACAGCTGCAGTTTATTTTGTAGACACCTGGAGTTTGTAACGGCAAGACGTCCTTCGGTGTACCCACGATGTTTTGAACCTTTATGCCTGGTGTGTATACTGTCGGAATGGAGTATTTCTTTAATACGGAGCCGATCTTATCCGTTACTCCTTTCACATATGGCATGTAGGCTGGTTGTCTGTTCACCTCCGGATACTTGCGTCTCATTGTCGGTTGCTTCCGTGTTGAAAGGGTCAAAGAACACATCGCTGCTGTGAAGAACCGACAGATTAGCAAATCAGCGATTGCAGAACATGCACTCGAAGCGGGCACCAATCACTGGATTGAATTTCACCGTACGCAAGTCCTCTCCACGGAACGTCACTTTTACTCAAGAGTTGTACGTGAAGCGATTGAAATTAAAAAACACAAAACTTTCAATCGGGAAGATGGTTTCAAATTATCTACAGCGTGGAATCCAGTGATAAAAAACATGCCACCTCGCTTTTATGCGCAGTCGGGTGAACACCAGAATAGGGCCACATCGGTTTGCTTACAGAATAGGGACACTGTTAGTATAGTATGTGACGGTACATGGCGAAACGAAAATATCAAAAATATCAAAAAAGTGGAGGTGGATGAAGAACCTTCTACCTCACGATGTCGGCGACGGAGGGCGTGCACCGCTGAGCCAGTCAGCCTGTGACCACGGCCAGTGCAACCTGGTCGAAACGTCAGGCAATTCAGAGGTATGTAATACCTTTTCGTGATCGCGTTAATTCCCGTTCATACGTAGCTAACAATTTCTCCATCTGCCTTTTCATAATTATTCTTACAAGTAGCAATACTGCAGATCATCCCAGTCATCTTAAACAGAACTAAAATAAAACAATAACTACTTGTATTTCCTTAATTTTTACCTAAACTTATTGTTTACCTTCGGTTGTTGAGCTTAGTATTTAAGCACTAAATTATACTACATCCTCTGATAAAATGTCTGTTAGTTAGTCTTTATTACATTTTTAGCAACCACAGAACAGTTGAACACTAACAAACTGAAATAAGACTCTAAGATCCCATACCCATGACGTAGGCACTGACGTAACGGCCGCCATGACACCGACTTAGCAGACAACCGTACTAATTTAGGAACCGTGGACATTGTCAACGTCGAGCGAATGGGTGTGGCACATCGTAACCGCGTCGAGAGTGCCGGCGGCACCTCCCGCAGCGTCACCGGTCCATCGCGGTGCATGAGACTGACTCGTCGAGCCGCACGTGAACAACTACTACGTGCTGCTCGTGTGAGACACAACCTAAACACCACCGATCTCGGGCTTCAGGGACCATCGCATAAAGTCTATGTTAACGAACGTCTCACGCGACAAAATGGAAAGCTCTTCTATACTGTCCGAGAGACCGGGAAACGTCTCAATTATAAATACATATGGACAAAGGAAGGCCGGATTTACGTTGAAGAAGGACGACGGCGCCGCAAACCCAGCGTGTTCGTTTTGAAGGCGACATAAAACGGATTTTTGGGAATGGCGCAGTTTGAATTGCTTTAAGCACTACGACGTAGTCTTCATACAATGTTATTATCATAATGTTATATGTTTATCATTTTTTCGCTTGTTTACTATCAATGTTATGTCTCAGTATGACATGCTGAGCTTTAAACTAAACATAAATAGTAAAATAAAAGTGCCTAAGTCTCTATGGAAATCTCTTAAGTCCACTTTGCTTCCACCTAAAAATGACAACGGAATACCAACGCATTTAAATGACCCCAATAAAATAAACTCTTATTTTCACAATGTACCCAGCACTACAGTACTTCTGAATTAACATACTATGAGTTTCACAGATTCCATGATGATACATTCTCTCTGTCGGTAGTGGACCAATGTACCGTAACTAGGATCCTAACATCCCTCAAATCCAATGCGGAAGGTTATGACCGCATCACTTTGGACATGTTTCTTTTAAGCATGCCGCAACACATCCATCGTAACATCTACCTTTCCTGAACTTTGGAAGGTAGCTATCGTTCGACCTCTACCCAAAAATAACAACACAGCTGAATTAAAAGATCTCAGACCAATCAGTATCTTATCGTTTTTGGCAAAAGTTCTGGAAAGGGTTGTGAATATGCAGCTAACTAAATATTTAGAGCGCAGTAATATTCTCCCAGAAGTCCAATCCGGGTTTAGGACGGGACGCAGTACTAGTACTGCGTTATTAGATGTCACGGATAATATTCATATATATATATAAACATAAAAAAATGGTTCCTAGAGTGGAGGAATCGGTAAACGGTAGGTAGGACGCCTCCAGCCAGATAGACTGACGACCTGGGGAAAGTAGCTGGGATAGATTGGATGTGAAAAGCGGAGGACCGGGTGCTATGGCGCACGTTGGGAAAGACTGATGGATTGGACGTTTAGCGGATGTACATGTGTAAGTAGTATTAAGGCATACCTTACCCCATCTTTAGTAGTACACGATTGAGCTTCTATTTTAGCTGAGAAATATCTTCAAAAGGTATTTCTTGTAGCAATTTTAACTAAATCGTTGGGTTGTAAAAATAATCTAGGAACTGAGACATCGCTCTCCTAGTTCACAATTATATTACTACAATTACGAGAAAAGGGTTGCGTAATTGGGACGATAGTACACAAATCATATAATTACTGTAGTGTATGGGCCGCTGTCAGGTGACATTTGACAGATGACACCTAACAGACGGCAACGGGATTTCTAGCTCGGCAAGTGAGAGCATTCATTGATCTGTCGCCACTTAAGTTACACGATTGTAAAAAGTTAATAATAAATAAGTAATAACGTTAATGTCTATATTATTTAAAAATACCAGAAATACTACAATTACAATGTCATTGACAAAAAAAAAGTAATTAAAATAATTGTGAAATTGAATTACAGAGATATTATGTAGATTTCGAAGAAAAGTCTACCTATTCGTTTTGTACCAGTTGTCGAGTTTTCCAAAAAATTATTCACAGGAAGTCTAGTTATTATCCCTAGACCCCAAAACAACCGCCAGTTAAAAAAAAAACCGGGCCCGCAAAGATAGATTTCGTGTTTTTCAATTTTTTTTTAAATCTGCCCCCAGTCCCCCTCCTTTGGAGGAATATCCCCCACTCACGAACTTAATCTTCATTTTTGCCCTGTTGATTTGTCGTCCAAGTTTGAAAGCAATCGGTGCATAATTGCAACCTCTATCGTGCCGGTAAAATTGAGGTACATACATATATACATTATATATATATATATATTTTTGGGGTCTAGGGAAGAAGAAATTTTTGGAAAACTCGACAACTGGTACAAAACCAATAGGTAGACTTTTCTTTGAAATCTACCTAAAAGGTTATATTTTTGCTAAAGTACACTTTACGTATGTTACGTACACAATACCCTTTATTTACTGTGTCTATAAGGCATGTGCTGTGCCAACCTTTGTACTGAATAGGTACTGCACATATATTATGATTCGTAATGGATTCATGAAAAGCTAATGGTGAGCTATAAATGGGCTCTAAAAAGAGAGTATCTTCAGATCTGGATCAAGAATCAAAATTAAATGCTAATAAATATGCTACTCATTAGAGAAATACTATCAACTAGAACTTCTCTTAGTTTTTGTTTGTATACCTACTTGGCTCGCAAGAGATCGCCTACGTAGGACGTCGCGTATGGAAAATCATAATATTGATTCTCAGGCATTTATTTACAAATAGTCAAAATAACACGTCAAATATACAAAACAGGGTTAAAAAACTTAACAAAAGAAACACAACATACTATTTGTTATATTTGCCATGTGAGTGTTAAATTTTACTGTTTTATTTAAAAAAAATACGAGATCATGATTATTGAAGTGGCAAAAAATAAACACATGTTACATACATACATCGTCCCATTCAACTTTTATCTTGGTACTCTATGAAAATGGAATAAATTAGAAACTTCCAAAGTAACCTCATTAAATAACGATAATAAAGAAGCTTAACAGCATAAAACATTTGATACTAACGACAACAGTGAAATATGATGTTTATAATCTATTCTCATTCTCAATAAAATAAATAAAATAACTAAATGGAATTTCAGGATGGGTTATTGAGAAATTCAGAAATTCGGAGCAAATAAACAAATGCCAAGACTGAGCACTAATACAAATTAAAAGATGAACCGGTTCCCCATTTGTATGAACATAATATAGTATATACAAATAGGGAGCCGGTTGTTAGGCGGAATATTCCTTGGTGAATTTGTTGTGGAACTTCTGAAATGTCTCCAGCATCAGCTTGAGAAGGTCGGGCTGGGGCAGGATCGTCGTCCTGAAGTGCCACGTGCCCGGCTTCTGGCCAAACCCTGACCCCGGGATTATGCAAATGCCTGTAACCATATATTTCATCATAAAACAGTGTCTCATTTAACAAATACATTGAAAGACCAATTTACGGGATGAGATAAAAAAGGCTTTCAGGATAACTGTTGATTCTGACTAGTTATTTTTTAGTCGGAAACATTTCAGTCCAAGATTAGTCATCAAGAGCGACAACAGTGCATCAGTGTAGAACATTATCCGCATTGACTGAATCATCCATATAAGTCATTCATGATGTACATGATTGAAAACTACATAATCATTTTTTTTCTGAATTAGACACTCTCTCAGGTTTTTAACAAACCGCTTATAAGTTAATGCTCTGATTTCTTTTAGTATACAATTATAAATATATCCACATTAAGCCAAACAATTATTTTTGTATAGTTTTGAGGCATTTAAATAAAATAATCCTATCTGGATCACGTGTACTTCTCGGATAGAAGTCTCTTGCGTTCGTAAATAAAGACATATTTAGTACATTCCAATATATACATACAGGACAAAGTCAGCCATAGCTTTTAAACATAGGCCTGCAAGATATCCAAGAAGCCCGCCTGAAAAGTGCTCTAACACTTTTTTTAATAATGAATGCTTTGTTTATTTAATTGAACTGTATCACTTTCTCGTTGGTCGCCAAAGCTAATTGTGTATAAATCACTTTTATCGTAACCTACTTTTATCCTAACCTAAGTTACCTTTTACTATACAGTATAGTCCATCAAAGGTTGTCTGTAAGAGATCGCAGACTGCGATAAAACCGCCCATTGAATGCTTAATATTGTATATTGTATGTATCCTATTTTTGGTGTACAATAAAGTATATCTATCTATCTACTTTGACACATTGCTTTTGTTCTAATAAATATTTTTTATAACGCTTCCCTTGCTAAAGTGATGCCCTATTTTTATCAAGTGTATTGGAATCGAATGATATCAAAAGCTCTAGCCAAAGAACAATACTGTTAAAATGAGATGTTAGTTTAATGTAATGTTATAGTTTATTGTGTAGATTTTGCCTAGCTAAGATTAGGATTATGGGTATAATAGCTCTCAACATATTTGATCTACTTAACGTAACTCCCTGTCTTGAGACGGTGGGCAGGTTCACCTACCAGTCTCCTCGAGGAGGCGGAAGGCGTAAAAAACATCGGGCTTTTTCTTTGTCTGCTCAGCAGCCTCTACCGCCTTCGGAGGGAGCTTGATCTGTGGGAAGGCGTACATGGCACCCTGCAACACAACCACAAGGGTTCCCTTACATGTTATTTTGGTAGGTAACCATTAGTTCTATATTGATTCGTTACCTGTACGACGTTGCACGTGAATCCGTCCATCTTGTTGAATGTCTCGTAGACCATTTGAGCTCGATTCGCCAGGGATTGGAGCACATTCGTTCTCTCCTTCGTGAACAGATCATATGAAGGATCCCCGGAAACAGGATGGCGAACCTGCGAGCGAGCGAAAGATTTCCTACTACAGGGTGACATCACTATCGTAATCCTTACTAATATTATAAACGCGAAAGTGACTTTGTTTGTTTGTTAGGCTTTCACATAATTTTACATACTCCTTTTCAGGTACAGAAAAAGACAATGCAAAAAAAGTACTGTTTCCGAATACTAGAAAATTATATTAGATGTGTAATTCGAGACTTAATCGCGATAATATTTAAAAGGTACAATACCTCTTGGTTACCCGACGTTACGATCGACTTGCACCGATCGTGGTCACGAGTGGACTGATGAGAGCTCAACGATGCCTCCATGAAGTGCGAGTTTCAGCAACTACCCGCACTTGGTCTCCACAATTTTTATTTTTATTCGTACTGTCGGTACTTTGACACACTACACTTACGACGTCCCCTGACTGATGTCGAAGATGTACTCGCTGACGATAGCATTAGCTGATGACGGGATTCCAAGATGTTGATAAGCGGTACCCATCTCCTCGGTTGATTTGTTTTTTTTTTTTTTATTTCAACTGCTTCACGTTAAATATTATAGCGATTAAGTCCCGAATAAAACATCTAATATGTATCAAAGTCGCGAAAGTTTAAAAACCATTATTTCTAGAAAATTAACTTTTACGAAATGTATGTAACATCTGGAATCGTCAATTAACATCAAATATAGAAGAAGTCCTGCTAATCTACTCTCAAATCAAATCTCTTAGCATTTTGATATTGTTTCAAGGAACAAAAGGATTTAATTTGAAAATTTTGTGGTGAACCTAATGTGTGTGAGTAAAAATTCAATACTAACAACACAGTCCATGACGACCTGTCCTAAAGCGCTGGGACAGAGCCTCGCGGACAAGGCTTTAAACAAGTTGGTCTGCACGCCAGGGTCCATGTTCACCAGCTCCATCCAACCGCCTCTGATGCCGCATTCGCCCATGTAGCACTTGGAGGCAGACATGAAGGAAGCCAGTTCTAGTTTGTTGTACGGGTCACCCAATTCAGATATTACCTAAAATATAATCATCTTTTTTATTAAGTTATCAAATTTTAGTTTCGTTGTCAAGAATATCAATCAATTTATCTAACTTTCTATTTATTCACGTACGTCTTAATCTCCTTTGCCAAGTATTTGATGACGAGGCGAGGCGGTGACTATTTTAAATATATTCACCGTCTCGTCGTTGTCATTTAAAGTCGAAAACTGTTTTGTTTATCAAAAGTTTTCTTTGTTAATAGTTTGTCACGATTTTTATATGTGGTGCTCGGGCGGGGTTGGGTTTGTTCCAAGAGGCCTCGATCGCCTGGAACAGATACAGCCCTGGCATGCCCTCCTGTCCAGAGGATGTGCACGGCTAACGGCCATGGGAGCGAGCGCAGGTCGTGTAGATCCCCATGTCAAGTCTGGAGAGTTATCCTTCCCGTGGTTGCCGCCTGTTTTTGATCTGGTTCCCTACGAAACAGAGATAACAGAAACATCCAGTCGCAATTCTATCCCTTACCTATCGCACCTATCCCACTTTTCTTTCCCAAAAACCTTCTGCGGGTAGTACGTGGTTGATACTTGCGGACTCATCATCAACTATGACTGATGGTGAGGGGGGGGCGGGTCAACCACCCGCATGTTTGTGCCGTGTGCGGGGACCCGTATGGGGGGATGAAGGTGTTCTGGTAGTTGAGCCGAAAGGCAACACACTGCTTTGGCCCTGATTTCTCCTGACACGGGAGGCAGGAGGCTAGCCACCCTCTGTCAATCGGCTGTGACGACCCGTCAGAGGGCTGTCAGGCGAGAACTCTTTCCTGGTGGGGGCAGACGACGGGCGGGACGACTGTGTCTTTCTGCCTAGTTCGGCCTGTTCTCTGCCAGGGTAGGAGCTCTATATCCCTCTGTTACTTCTGGCGTCTGCGTGCCTTTTGCCGCGACGTCCCCACTTGAGGGCTCCAAGGAGGGTGGAAGAACAGAGGGATGAATTCAATAACTAACACTTATGGATTCTAAACTAAATAAAAACTTTTCTCCTTTCAGGAAACCTGCACAGGCGGCACCCCGGGTGAATAACCCAGGCGGCGCCCTGTGCAATACACCAACAGCTCCTCGGGTGGATAACCCGAGTGCAGCGACACCCCCCAAATCGACAGCTCCTCGGGTGAACAACCCGAGTGCAGCGTCGTCCCCCAAGCTGGCAGCTCCTCGAGGGGATAACCCGAGAGGAGCACCACCTAAACTACTAGCAGCTCCTCGGGTGGATAACCCGAGTGTAGCGCCACCTAAGACACCGGCAGCTCCTCAGGTGCATAACCAGAGTGATGCGCCACAGTCAAATATCGACCTTTCTTCTCTGAAGGCAGCAATGCCTATGCCCGCAGGCTCCAGCCAGGTTGAACCCTGTTGGAACCTGGTGGGTTTAAAGAAGAAGAGGGGACAAAAACCGAAACCGTCCAGGGTGAACCGTAGGACCAAAAGGGCGAAAGCCCAGGCGGAAGCTGAACAAGCGCGACCTCTGGCGTCAGGTGGAAGTAAGCAGCGTGAAGCTGCTGAAGGGTCTGCAAAGACTCACGTCGTCCCTATTAGCGATGCGCCAACCCACGGCAAAGACAATAGTCTAGCCGAGGGAACAGCAGCTCCTATGGGGACACCACTAGACGCTAAGGGGCCTGCTGCTGTGAAAGCGACCCCACGGCAGGGTCACACAAGACGGGGCAATAAAGCGGGGACTGCGAAGCAGGCGGGCAGGCCCTCGGGCCCGTCTAAACCCGCAAAAAGAAACCGGCCGGATGAGTCTTTGACTCCACAGGGCGGCGGTAAGCGCCCTAAATCCCAGCCACCACCAACCACACAACCACAACCAACCCACCAACCACTGGCTCCACGAGCTACTCCGACGCTTTAAAGTCGAACCACACTGAAGGTCGTCGAACAGTGGTGTGAGAAACACGACTTAACAGTGAACCCGGCAAAGACGGAACTGATTATGTTCACAAATAAACGTAGTTTAGGAGAATTAAGACTACCTAAACTATTCGACACCCGCCTAGTTCTTACCAAGGAGGTCAAGTATCTAGGAGTGATACTTGACAGCAAACTCCTATGGAACAGGCACCTGGACATGAAACTGAACAAAGCGAGCATTATTTTCTGCCAATGCAAGCGACTCCTCGGCAAAAGTTGGGGCTTATCACCAAAAATCACCCTATGGCTGTACAAAACGGTCATACGGCCTATCATCACGTACGGTGCTATTGCCTGGTGGCAGAGAACAGAGCTCAGCACCGTCAGTAACAAGTTGCAGCAATTCCAGAGACTCGCATGTGCTGCCGCTACTGGATGCATGCGCACGACTCCCACAGCTGCCCTGGAAGTAGCTCTAGACCTAGCACCACTAGACCTATTTATACAGCAGGAAGCAGCTGTGGCAGCCATCAGACTCAAACACCTGGGTCTGTGGTACAACCGAGAGGGTCCCCATTCTAAACTATGGAATGAATTAGTGGACTATCAACCACTGATAGCTGCCCCATGCGATAGGATCCCCAAACAACACATCTTCGAAAGGAGATACCGAATACAGCTATATGAAAACGACCGAGATCAATGGAGCCGGAATTTTCTCACAAGACCTGAACATAACAATATCACTGGCGTTAGGGCAGCACAGTTCCATATTTCAATGCGAGTGCGTTGCGATAATCTACGCCGCTACTGCGGTCATGTCAAGATGTATAAAGGAGTATAACATCCGCATACTGTCAGACAGTATGGCCGTTCTAAAAGCCCTGGAGGGCAACACCATGAACTCCGGTCTTATATACGAATGCCACCAGACACTGGAACGTCTAGCCTCCGACAACGGGCTAATCCTCCAATGGATCAAGGGGCATAGTGACTCACTCGGGAACGATGTCGCCGATGAGCTGGCAAGGAGGGGATCTGCAACGACAGTAGCAGGTCCAACTACACTGTTGCCACTTCCCTTTAGTCAACTTCGCTCATGGGTAAGACAACGGACTTGGGAAACACACAACAACCGCTGGGCCGACACACCCGGCTGTAGACAATCCAAACTGGTGCTCACCTCGTTTGACTTGCAGATTGCTCAGTCTCAACCGACCTGACATCAGAATAGTGATAGGAACCATTACGGGCCATTTGGCCCAAAATCGACACCTATTCGCCATCAATGTGACAAACAGTCCTCTATGCAGAGGCTGTCTCAACGCGGAGGAAACGGCCGCCCACGTTATCCTGGAGTGCGAGGGAGTGGCCACACAACGGGCAAGTATCCTCGCGGGAGCGAGGTCGCTCCTAGAAGCCTGTGAATGCCCCAGGAGGCTTCTGCGCTTCTGGAAGGAGCTAGACTGGCTCAACTAGTCAGCCCACCTGTACGCATAATGGACCGCTTATGAGTCTAAATGCGGAAACAGAGCCCTATACCAATACCAATACCAAAAATATATGTGGTGCTCTTTGATATTTGATGGTAAGTACACTACTTTACAATATTCTCTCATATTGAGATATGTCCAGTCAGTGGCCAGGACTGGGAACCGTAGATGAGCTACGGTCAGTTTTTTTTTTAATATTCTGCTGGACATTTAGCTGCTCCTTTGTCTGAATTTATTTCTGTAGTCAGCCTCTGTAGCAGTGAGAAATTGTCCTTTGACCACTCTCACTTATTCGTTTGACAGATAAATAGAAAGCTAAAAAAAATGTAATATAAATAAAATAGAGTTAAAACACAAACTCTGAAATGAAAATGGACAGGCATATGATAAGAACACAAGCAGAAAAGTAAACCAAAAAAAGTTATAAGACGGTACCTAAGGAACAGAAAAAGACGTAAAGGGAGGCAGGTTAAAGATAGGAAGACGATCAGCAGAGGGGTCGGAGAAGGTTGGTTCGACACATATGGGAACTTGAGGAGGCCTATCTCCCAAGACAGTTATAAATATTGTTTGTTTTATTTTTATAAACAAATATATTAAGGAAGGTCAGAGGAAATAAAGAATTTTAATTTACAGTGTTTCGCAAGATTTACAAATATGGTCAACACATTTTTATTTGAGTTAAGGTCATCAGCTATATTGTTTAGTAAATTGTATACAATCATTGTATGCATCAGAAGTTGACATTAGGTTAAAATGTTTGAGATAATTAATTAGTCTTTTATTTATTAGGCGCTCAAGTACCTTAGGTAAGGCACTGAGAATAGCTATGGGACGATAGTTATTCACCAGGTTCCCATTACCACCCTGGAAGACAGGATGTATGATTGTCTTTTTAAAAGAAGGTGGAAAGGTAGCTGTCTCAAAGCAAAGGTTGAATATGTGGTAAATCACCTGGCAAGGGTCCAGGCATATTATTTTAAAAAGGTTTGGGGATACCGTCCCATCCAATAGCTGCATCAACTCTGAGTGTCTTTATAGTAGATTATAGTATTGTTTCTATTTTAGTATTGTTTCTCTGCCGGTTTTCATTGAGGCCGTGGTATCAATCCGGTCGAGCCGTCCCATACGTGCCGAAGCATGGCTCTCCCACGATAACTATGTAAACAAATCTTGAAAGTCAATTTTAACCTACACCTACTACTAAGAGTCGCTTCGATAACTATGTAGGTATATGTAGTTTGGATGACAACACTATAATTTCGAATCTTGGAGCTGATCTGATGATGGAGCCAGGAGGTGGAGAATGAAACTCTTCAGTGGCTATTAGTGAACTCCTCGAGGTTGGGCTCATATGATTCGTTTTGTCTAGTCCAACAGACCGGTCTTGATAGCGATGGTCTGATGATGAAGCCAGGAGGTGGATAGTGAATCTTTCTCTTTTTTACTTTTAATCGGTTCGCCATTAAAGCGTCTTTTTTTAGTTTTAATTTATAACGTTAATTACATGTCCTAATAGAAGTCACATGAGTACCTGAAAGAGTAGGCATGAAAGGAGCTATGTCTGTTAGGGTGTCACGGCTAAGCTAATGAACAAGATAGGTTTTGTTAGTCCTTTGTGTACTTCTTTAAATTTATTTGGTTTTTTAATTTTTCAAATAACGTTGTTGCCGTTTAACGGCGCTCAAATCTGTACGAAACAAGCTTTAACTCTAAATATACTTGGTAACTTAAATTACCTTATTATTTTAATGAAGCAGACATGATATATTTTTATTTATAAAAAAGAAAACAAGTTCTTGAACAAAGAAAATAATTTGCTTTTTAGTATTATGGTGTTTTAAAAATGAAATAAAATGTTTTAACATAATATTTGTATAAATGCTTGAATTCATACAATAGGGAAAATACACATACTTTTTTTTATAGCAAAGATAATATGCATGCATTAAAGTGCCTGATGTGGTCGACTTACAAACTTATATCATTGATTTCATGAAATATTTTCATTTTTTGTCCTACTACTAAAAATATTTTTTGATTTCACATTCAAGTTTTCTTCTATTTGGCTAAACAACATGTCTTTCATACTCAAGTTACTACATAGTACTGTCTTTATATTGTAACATCAACATATCTTACTGTGTGCTATAAAAACTAGCCAAGTCAAATCTTCAGGATTATCTACAGAACGTTTCAATCATTTAGATCTCAATTTTATCAGCGTAGTCGATAACCACAAATATTCTTAATGTTGAACTTGGCTCCCATTTATACATTTATGTTTTTGGTGGGATATCACTACTTTTTGTAAAATAAAAAGTTATTCATCATTCAAAAGTGATCTGTAAACATAACATTTTTCCTGTGTTGACGTTGTATAGTTTTCTTTTTTGTGCTATTTCGTACATTTTCTTGAAAATTAGAAATATTAGAGCGCATTGCCCATGCATTGATAAATCCCTCCTTACGTAACCTTACGTAACCTTTTTGGTAGTGATTCTGTACATTTTCAAAGTGTCTGTTAAAAGATAAAATAAAGAAATGTTTACTGTTTTCTGATTTTTTTCTTTGCATACACACAATAGGGATGTTGACACTAATCACAAATTTATATTGCATTTTAACTAACTGATTCATTGTGATATATAAAAACCTAAAACAACGTTTTTTTCATTAAAAGACTGTTAAAAATATATTATAGATGATTAAAAAAGGCTGAAATAGTAACCATGACCACGTGACTGAAAACACCAATCAGATTCTATTACGTAATTATCCGAGAGACTGACAGTTGATACTTGTCAGTTGGTATCCTAATAATAATAACTGTTTGATATTAAGTTAGTTGCAACTCGGTAATAACGTTATCATATGTATGTTATGATAAACTGGATGTATCAAAGGAAACTCTTCGAACTTACCGAAGATAGGTTCGTTGATGGTGGCAATTTTTTTTACAGGAAACCAAGATTTTTGTGCTGCTGAACTTAGGAACGTGAAACGTGAAACGTGACAACGTGAACGTGAAAGTGTTAGCCACTTTCTCCTTATTTGTTTATTTTTTGGGACATTTATGAAAAGTTTTTCCGGTGTGCTGATTGTTGTGCTTTAGCACACACAGCATTTGTAATACTTTATGTCCATTTCTCTCAGGTAAATTAATTAAATTTGGTATATTCGTGAAGGTAACCGCGAGCACAAACACCAAGAACACTTATTACTGTGACGGGCTGACAGTTGAATAATGTTTTTCGGATAATGACGTAATCAAACTGAAGTGAGTGTTTCGGCGGAAAAATTTAAAAGTAACTTAATTTTTTTCAAATTTTATGTTTTTTATAAGAATATTATTTATTGCGTTCATTATGGGTCTAGGTATAAAATAAAACCAGTTTCAAAAATATGTCAACATCCCTATTACCCAATTGTCAAAACAATTTCAAGTTCCCAAGTAAGCTAAGTTTGCTTGAAAAAAGGAAATCTCTTCACGTGTTAATCAATTTAAATTTAATTATGGATGATTGATTTCGAACACCAATTCAATCATGGAATAACTTACCTTCTTAAAGGAATGGAACTTGCAGCCTTTAGCGTAGACGTTGTGTTGGTACACCTCATCCGCGAAGATGAACAGTTTTTTTTCGTGAGCAAACTTCACAATGGTCTCGACGTTCTCCCGCGACAGGACCTGACGGTTGGCATAGATTAACGGATTGTAAACGAGGCGGTTGTCATTTACTCATACATTAGAGACACATTATTTTTTTTTAATTAGGCTATAAAAATTATAACAATTAGTCAACTACTATACAAGATTTGCATACGCGTACCTGGCCGGTGGGGTTCCCTGGGTTGATAATGACGATAGCGCGTACATTACATTTGTCGGAGCCCTCGTCACAGCTGCGTTGCAGTTCTTTCAGCTCCAAAGCCCAGCCGCGCTCTTCGTTTAGATAGTAGCTGACAGGTTCCAGGCCGTACTCCGCGATCGTGGCCGAGTACAGTGGGTATTGCGGGATCGGTATCATAATACCTGCCATCACACAGATTACTGCTCGCTAGCCGTCCTATGAGTCCCATCTTGAGTGGTTTACTAGTAGCTACAAAAGAGTTACGATCATCCACCTCCTGGCTCTAATATCAGATCAGCTCCAAGATGCCAAATTATAGCATTGTCACCCAAAGTACATAAACATACAAAGTTTCATTGCGATACGACAATTCTAAGTAGATTAAAATTTACTTCAAGATTTGTTTACATAGTTAGTTACAAGTGAAGCTGTGAGGTAGCTGGTCCAGTTGTAAAATATACATACATGAACTGTACGATCGTGAAGTTAATGTCGTAGGTGTACCAAAGGGTGATGCAGAGATTGGGCGCGCACCGATCGAAGTGGTAAGGCGCTTCATGGAGGGTTGGCTGTGGAGGTGTCATAGCATTTCTCCTAAAGGATGACGCAGATACTTACCGGACTTAGCTGCTTCGGGAAATACCTGTTTCAATAGCTTAAATATTCTACTGACGAGGCCCTTACGTTAATTTTGGCTAACTTTTTATAATATATACCAGACTTTTTTCCATTAATTTCATTGCAGAACAGCTGCAGAACGCTTCTAATACCACTAGAGGCGCCCCCGCAAAGACACACGTTCTCCAACTTTGAGGGGTGACCATCGCGCTGCCCGATGTAGGCGGCGATGTTTTTGCGAATTTTCTCAATTCCATAAGAAGCGGTATATGCACCTATAGACTTGCCACTGAAATAACACAAAATATTAACTTTCATCGTTTTTACCTTAAGCCACATATATTTTTTTTTTGTCGACTCACTGGTTTAGAGAACACTTAAAAATAAAAAATATCATTATATTAATACGTGAATCTTTGTACCCTTTTTTATGAAAATTTCTCGAACGTAGTGACGTGAATTTACGAAAAATTTACAGTTTATTTATAGAAGAAGTGCATCTTCTATAAATAAACTGTAAATTTACAGTTTATTATATATAAATTTATAGTTTATTTATAGAAGATGCACTTCTTCTATAAATAAACTGTAAATTTACAGTTTATTTATAGAAGATGCACTTCTTCTATAAATAAACTGTAAATTTTTCGTTCCAAAATTTTTGAACAATATGTCTTACAACTTTAAAAATTACGTGAAAACAGCTTAATGAAGTTACACGCGTCCAGTATATATTATGTGATTACCTGTCATGGTAAGTAAGTAATGACAGCTCAAGTTATACTGGCCAATGAGAAAATCATGGTGGAAATTCGACCGTGAGGCGATCTCAGGTTTATAAAATGTATCCTAATAAATAAATTACAAGCGTACGGAATAATTATTTAACATGTATACCCCAGATTAATAAATCTATTAGTAAATGTACACTCCTCTTAAACCGATTATCAAATAATGTATGGACAGAGAATGCTGCACCATGTAACATCTAATTGAGAAGAAATACTTGCCCGCAATTTGCTAAAAGGTCTGTTGCTCTCGCTCTAACATCCTCTGGGAAACCACCGGACTTTATGAGTGACGGGCACAACGTGCAGGCCAGCACCTGTATGATATTTCCATGGAAAATTACAAATAGTGTCATTCATATCAGCCCTTTCGCTCTTGAGAATTATTGTTGTTGTCAGTGACTCACAAACAAACTTACAGACTTTCAAAACAATTGTATATACTCAACACTTTACGAATAACGCCGGACAAATTATACCGATCTGGAATTAGATTACAATATGTTTAAAAGTCTGAAGATAGCCAAAATTGTAAGTAGGTACGTTTGAACATAAAAATCTTTTTAACAAAAAATTAAACCGACGAAAAGAACTAAAAAGCAAAAAAAAAGCTTAAGTATTGACGTTATTTACATAAACTATCAAATTTTGTAATGAAAAGTAAACATAAACACTATTCGTTCCTACAATTTTCGAGGGTTTCTCTCAATTTTATTATTTTATCAGGATCCTGACTTCCTTGACATGGGACCACCCTTGAAGTATACCCTATCCACCAAAAAAAGAATAAGCAAAATCGGTTCATAAATAACGGAGTCAGGGCTGAACATACATTAAAAATATATATATATATATATTTATATATATATATACGGTCGAATTGAGAACCGGTAGAATTTTTTTCGTCGGTTAAAAAAGAGTTGGAATACTATAAAAATGTTTATGAGAACGATCTCCTTAACTGGACAAAACACAAGCTCAGAGTCGTAATTAGTAAATTTTGCAATTTTTCACATAGGTAGCATGAGTTCTGTGGTGTTTGGTATTTGAAATTACTTGAAATTTAGTCATACATAATTTACCGTCCGTAAGCAAAACAAATCGTTTCCTGATTATAGGAACGCGGCATAAATAAACTGCTTGAAATGGATGAAAGCGAGTGTCACAGAACTCATGCTATATGAAATGGATGAAAGCGAGTGTCACAGAACTCATGCTATATGAAATGGATGAAAGCGAGTGTCACAGAACTCATGCTATATGAAATGGATGAAAGCGAGTGTCACAGAACTCATGCTATATGAAATGAATGAAAGCGAGTGTCACAGAACTCATGCTATATGAAATGGATGAAAGCGAGTGTCACAGAACTCATGCTATATGAAATGGATGAAAGCGAGTGTCACAGAACTCATGCTATATGAAATGGATGAAAGCGAGTGTCACAGAACTCATGCTATATGAAATGGATGAAAGCGAGTGTCACAGAACTCATGCTATATGAAATGGATGAAAGCGAGTGTCACAGAACTCATGCTATATGAAAACTTGTATACAAAACTACATTTGTATATTTCATATTATATCGTCAAGTAAAAACATACATTCAAGATGCGCGATCTAAGGTGTAGATAGACCGGCACTTTAGAAATACGCTCGCAAAATGTAATAATGCAACTTACTTGTCTGATGAATGTTACAGGCTTCTGTCCCATAGCGTGTGCATCTCCGATATTGGCTTTGATCACTGTTTTGAAGGGTTTTTGGGCTCCCTGTTAATAAACAAAATTGATAATGTGGGGTGTACTAAACCATTTTACGTGAGGTAGGATGCCCTCCCAACCATGGAGTGCATACTGTTCAAGACAAAATGCACGAAATGTAGGCAGATTACGACACCCATGTTCAGCAGTAGACTGTGTGAAACTGATTTCTAAAAGCTATATAGCGTCGATACTCCCCTTGATCTTACATTATATTATATTTCAATTGCTTATTGAATTCAACACTACATAAAAATGTTAGTAATATCTTATACCTTTAATATTTCTTTTTCAATCTCGAGAGCACGAATAACCAGTGGACCACGGACAGCATATTCCAGCTTTATTATATTGGGATTTAGATTTTCCATGGTCAACGCCTTGCCACTTCGACCACCACCACCACTACTATTATCGTCACCGCCACACCCACAAATCGGAGTACACGGTGTACACGGTGTACACGGGGTACACGGGGTACACGGTGTACACGGTGGACACGGTGTACACGGTGTACATGGATCTGACATACTACGAATATTTTGGAACAGATAATATGTTGAAGTCATCTTCGAGAGCAACTCGGCGTTATAACTGAATTGAGGTCGTTGCATGATCTGTAAATAATTTAGTTGCTATTATCAGTTTCATTTGTAGCGACACGTCCACAAAACACAAAAACATACTTTAACATAATCTGGGTAAGACAAGTCGAACTACGTACGTAGTAACTACTGGTCCTGCATCGCGCAATGTAAGTTCTCGGTATATAATTATGTTACTGGAAATGTACCTATGTAATCCGTCATTATATAGAATTCCTAGGAAATGTGTATAAAATCAAAACGAAATGTATAAAATAAATCTTATTAAACACATTTCCTAGGAATTCTATACACTTCCTAAACAGCACTCGGAAATGTGTTAATCGCAAAAAAATGTGTAAAAGCAGCGAGGGCGTGGGTAGTGTATCTCTACTGCATTAGTCGGTTTTGTGTTGACGAAAATATGAATCAAATTAATCGGACAAGGATTCAAACAGCGTCTTTGGAAGGAGGAACAACACGGTAAGGATAGTTATTCATCAAAATATTTGTGCTTCAGAAATAAAATGTATAGTTCTAACTGCTACCCTGTAAAAATAAGTAAGGTGAAGTACATACATACATAAAATGAATGATCAATGTTAGGATTTTTTATTGTGACGTGATTATGGCACGTAATTATTAAGTGTGCGTTCGCGCAGCGGAATGTTGTTGAATTTAAAGATTTTAATTATGCAGATATTTAGTGTATGACGTCGTGTAATTGTGTATGGTAAAAAAAAAATTGTGCATGCAGCCATTGTGGAGAAATTCGCTAAAAACTGATTCTGCTGGGCGAACGTTGTCCTGGCGGAACTTTTTTTAATCCATGGACTTAGAAAAAAAAAAATGTGTCCAAAAATTAGTGTGTATTTGTGTGTAATTGTGTATGTATGAATAAAATTAGTGCATGCATAAACTTCGGAGAAATTCAAGTTTCCGCTAAGCGAACGTTTGACCATTAGCTAGTTTTCATATAAAGCGCTTATATAGAGAGCTGTAGATTTTTACATACGTCGTTTTGAATTTGTTTATATTTGTTTAAAAAACAGATTTAGAAAAAATTTTAGGGTTTAAAAGATAAAAATATAAACGTAAAATACGCTTATTAGGTCTTAGTTCGTAAAGTATGCACTTTGGGGTCCAGATTTTCACGTTTATACAAACATTGTAAGTGTCTGCAACATGTTGCCAAGTATCAATGATGTTCCGTTAGTAATTAAAGAGTTATAGGACAATTTACCATGAATAGACCACTGTTTACAAAGCAGTCAAATATCACGACGTTCTAAAGGAATTGCATAGTAAAATGTATTCCAATAATTAGTGTATTAATTCAACTACTCACATGCAAAATTTCATCTCATTAAATTCAGTAATTAAAGAGAAACAATTAAAATACTGACAAAGCATCGAAAACCTACATAACCCGACCAAGTTCGGATGGCTACTAAAAAGCGGCCGTGCAATATATTTAGGTAACATTCTAAAATACCGGTATTGAATTGGTACAGGTGACAACACAATTGTTGTTTCGATTTAATTTATAGGTCATTTATTCTTCTACACCTGCTTTTTTAAATGTATTTGACTATGATAGTAAGTACTATTTACGTAGGTACTTTATTTAAGTATGCGCTTGAGACTTGCGTCAGTATATGATATTACCGTTAAATACCAAAAGTCACTACCAGTACGGTAGTGACTTATGTATGTATGCATTTTAAGTCTATGCTGTCTCTAACCAATGACAGAGTATGTTTAGCAAGCGTTTGTTAACGTTAAGTTTTTATGAACAAGAGACTAGTCATGACAAGTGCCTCAGCTGCGCTCCCGATACGCTCAAAATACACGCGCCTGTGCGCGCACATGAGTTGTATGCCAAGTTTTGCCGTTACTGGGGCGCGCGCCCCAGGGATTGTCGTGACTAGTCCCTAAGAGGGTTAGAAATTTTGAGGTTAGTTTCTGTATTTTCATTCATTCATTCATATGCTCACGGCTGTTGTCCCAGAAGGGGTAGGCAGAGGTGTGACATTTCTGTGACACCCACATTTCGCCAATTTTTGGGTTTCTACGTAACAGGTGGCGAGAAATAAATAATAAATACACAATGATTACATGTAATTAAAAATATTTTTGTACACGGATGTTTAATTAGAGAAGTAATTGCTAATTGAAGTTTTATTTTTATCGTAGATAGTGGCGTTATTATTAAAAAAATATTGGCGTTATTATTAAACGTGGGAGAGCCATGCTTCGGCACGTATGGGCCGGCTTGACTCCGCTCGATACCACGGCCTCACAGATAACCGGTAGTGAAGCAATGCTTGCATTGCATTTCGCCGCGTGAGTGAGGTAACCGGAGGCCCTAACCATTCCCTCTCCCTTATTCCCGTCCTTCCCCTCTCAACCCCCCACCCTCCCCCTCTTCTCCTACTCCCACCTTAAAGGGCGGCAACGCACTTGTGACTCTTCAGTTACAGGTGCCCATGGGCGGCGGTAGTCATTTACCATCAGGTGACCCGTCTGCTCGTTTGCCCCCTATACCATAAAAAAAAAAATATTTTTCATTCAAGAAATACAATTGTTTTATTTTTTCCTAACGCTTGTGTACGCAACTTTACCATATTAATAAATACTATACTGGAAGGTTAAGAAAAAATGCTATCTCCGGTGTTATGCAACAAATGCATCTAGGCACTTGTTGGTAATATAATACTATAATGTTTTTAATGGAAGAACCCAAAAACTATTGATCTCAAATTAAAAAGTCTGTTTTACAGCCACTATTACAAAATACACCAATAGCATTATTTAGCCTTTTCTAGGTAACCTGAAAAGTAGAAAATTCCGCCTTATCTGGGTACTCAAGCATTCAGGTTGAAGTATTTCATCGCAAAAATGAGCGATAAAAGTTTATATTACTGGTAAACTGGTACTGAACCTTGGGAAATCATTTTGGGCAGCAAAAAAAATCAAAATTCAATCAAGTTTAATTGATTAAATAAAAACCGGCCAAGTGCAAGTCGGACTGGTGCACCGAGGGTTCCGTAAAATATTTTTATTAAATGATGTAATTAAAAATTTACAGTTTTCGCAATTTTTCCTTTATCTGTGCTATAAGACGTTGCTTCGTACCAAATTTCAAGATTCTGAGTTCACGGGAAGTACCCTGTAGGTTTTGATTCCCTTGCGAGTGTCGAAAATTTGCGTAAATTTGCGGCATAAACGGCTGTATCTTTTGATTGCGTTGGCTTAGAAGTTTGACTTTGTCACAGCTTTAAGAGACAGTAGACTTGAGTATTTGATATAAATTTCAGCTTGCTACCTCCACGCGTTCCTGAGAAAAAGGGTCTTGACAGACAGACAGACCTTCGGTTAACATTTTAGCTGTTTACACAAAACAAGTATAGTTATCAATTAATTAGTCCCGTGAACCTCCGTGCCGTCAGTGCAGTGATCTCGCTTCCACCTAACAAACTTTCAAGCATGTTGGTAAAACGAGTCGTGCTACATTGTAATCTGAATTGTTTCATTAATTCAAACTATCTATTTAAGTTGCCTTTTGTGATAAAAACATAAATATTTTCTATTATATTTCCTTTTCTATTATTAATATTTTTTTTTTTAATTATTAATTGTGATTTCTTACAGGTCTAATGAACGATATCGGCCTCCCTCCCATGGTGTGTACATTTCGGATATTCGGTTTTCGAGGTTTTCGAGTCACCTGCGATTATACAGAATTCTTAGTAGTCGTTCTTCATAGATATTTAGTTTGGATAACAGGACTAGAGACTGAAGAATTCATGGCAGAACATTGTCAAGACTAAATTCAATTAATTCAATTGCAATATATTTTAAATTGATTTTACATACCATCTTCATTTCTTCAGCACCCATGTCGAGAGGACTATTAGTATTCTGGTGGTCCTTATCTATAGCCTTGCCAATTTCACAACTATCACTTGTTTCACTAGTCACTGACATAGTACGAATATTTTGTGATAGATGTTTTGAATTACTCTCTGCGGGCGGAATGGAATTATTGATACTGTAACCACGTATAACTCGGCATGTCAACTCAAAGTGAAATTTCGTCAGCGGCATGATCTGTAAACACTAAAATTGTCATTAAAACTTAACTAATAATTTACATTAAGAGTTATATATTATTACATTCAGGGATGCAGAAACCGCATTCTTAGAGTATAAATGTGGTAAGACTTGACAAAGTTACTACATCGAAATAAGAATTACGATGCACTGGAAACTGGTCGTTTAAATTCAAATAGTTTGTCGGTTGGAATCATCAGTTTTTCACCGCTAGCCTTGTGGGTTTAAATAGACGCGGTTGGTTGATATTTGGCAACATTATGATCACCGGCATGACCTTAAATTGAAGATTCTGAGGCGGCAATCCTGGCGACTCCAGCAAGTTAAAAAATTCGGGGGGATAATTGGTGACATCATCTTAGTTTATACCGGAATCAACTAGTGATTAAAGATGTCCTAAGAGTGATGACGAATCAGAAGCAAGTGTAAAAGATTCTATTTAGAATTAACAAAAAAAACAAACTGACTGATGTCGCAAACTAATATGGCCTGTAAAATTAACACATATTGGAAACATTCAGTTACTACAAAATGCAAATTATCTATTTATAGACTGGTGACTAGCAGATTTATTTTCCAAGGTTTTGTTGGAGTTTTCATGAGAACAAGTAACAAAGTTATCCTCGAGACTCCTTAATAGAGTTGGGATATAAAGTACATATGTACCTATGCATATTCAAACTAGAACTACTATATTGAAGGCGCTGACGATGTGATTTTCTCAGCGATACTACTTGTCCAATTGTTATTCTGTGCTGATACGTTCAAAGTCCATATATTATATGTCCTGTATCTATACCAATATATACAAATAACTAGCAACCCGCCCCGGCTTCGCACGGGTACTAATTATACACCCAAACCTTCCTCATGAATCACTCTGTCTATTAGTGAAAACCGCATGAAAATCCGTTCAGTAGTTTTTCAGTTTATCGCGAACAGACAGACAGACGCGGCGGGGAACTTAGTTTTATAATATGTAGTGATAAGAAGCTACAGTTACAAGCTGAAGGGTTTGATTTTTGTTTAAACGCGCTAATCTCGGGAACTACTAGTGGGATTTGGAAGGTCACAGGTCATTTAACATACTTATCTATGAGTTCGATTACCTACTTACAAAACCTTTACCATCAGGACGCATGTTAACTATCTACTCAAACAACGGTCTGCTATTTATACAATCCAATACTAAGATACCACATCTTAAAGGTTACGTCGTAAAAATAAATGAATGAGTTCCAGATCAGGGATGACAAAAATGTTATTTTATACATAGTCAAACATTTCAACTGCTTTCAACGGGGAGGCCGAACTCATCAACCCGTTTATTTCTTTGCAGATTAATGTTTCAAAGATTGTTTGCAACTATACTTACCGTTAGTCAACCAAATCCGGATTGAAGAAAAAAAACTGAAAGAGGAACTAATAATTTAAACACTGGGGAAATGTTCTACTAAAATAAAATAATTAAAAAATACACATGACGTCGATTACAAGCGGAAAAACTGACGTAAGTACTTTTTAATTTCTTAGGGCTGAATTGTCCGAAAAACCAAAGAGTTATCGGTCTAGACGCAAGAAGAGTATGTGTTTCAGTCCAGAGAAGGCCTACCTACTTACTAAACCTTGTACATTACCCATAAACTTAATATACTAACGTACATACATACTAAGTTTATGACATTACCTACAGGTAGGTCGTAGGAGTACCTACCTGTCGACAGAATTTCTGTCTGATGTCTCTACTATAAATTTCATTGCAGGTCAGATATGTTTTTAGGAAATAATCGTTTAGAGTAATAACCACTTTAGGTACTGGTATTGGTTAAGGCGTCGTTCCCGAGTGAATCGCTAAGCCCTTTGATCCCTTGAAGAATTACCCGGTTGCCCGAGGCTGGAACTGGAACCGAGGAGGAACGCTCCAGCATCAATCTGGTGGCATTCATAAATGAAACCAGAGTTCATGGTGATGCCCTCGAGGGCCCACGACTATACCGTCTGACAGTATACGGATGTTGTGCTCCTTTATAGCTTTTGATATTACCGCAGTGGCGGCGTAGGTTATTGCACCACACTCGTATTGAAATATGGAACTGTGTTGGCCAAACACCAGTGATATTTTTATATTTAAGTCCTGTGAGAAAACTCCAGCTCCAGCCTCTGACCCCATCTTGGAACCGTCAGTATAGGTTCGCACTCCAGATAGATCTCGGTCGTTTTCAAATACATAGTTGTATTTGGTACTTCCTCTCGAGGGTGTTTTGTTTTGGGATCCTGTCGCATGGAGCAGTTATTAGTGGTTGATATTCCACTAATTGATTCCATAGTTTGTAATGGGGATCCTCTCGGTTGTACCACAGACCAAGGTGTTTAAGTTTGATGGCTGCCACAGCTGCCTCCTATTGTATATACAGGTCTAGGAGGGCTATAAACCAAGAGCCACCTTCAGGGCAGCTATGGGAGTCGTGCGCATGAAACCAATAACGGCAGTACATGCTAGCCTCTGGAAATGTTGCAGTTTGTTTTTGACCACTTTAGGTAAGTAATCAGTTGGGGGTTGATTCCACTTTGGGGTATCTGCGTCTTAAAAGGGACTGTTAAAAATGAAAGTTCTTCGAAAATTTCACTTCTGGTGCTTCTTGAACTTTTCAAAGTTACAAAATTGGTTACCTAATTACTAAAGACAGAGGAGTTGAGGCAGGGAGACGAGCTGGGGTGCAGTCTAGAAAACCTCCACGTGGTGCACCCTGGAAACGTTGGCGATGACGCTGCCTTTAGTTCCTCAGTTTTTGAGGACGGCGTCATAGCCAACGGCTAATATTCTAGTAAGGAGAGGAGGCCATTTTTCTTCGGCCACTCGGTCGAGGCTTGGTCCAACAGAGCGGGCGTGTCTGCCGATTCCTCTGTTGGCTCTTCGCTCTTCGGAGCTATGAGGATGAAAACCTCGGTAAAATATCACGAAGGAGGGACCCTTCCATGAGTCGGAGTTTCTCCGCTGTCCACAGTGGAGAAGGAGGGCGGGCTCGGCGTGCACTCACACTGCCACCGAGCAGGCATGGGAAGATTTCGTTTCCTTGCCACCGTCGGCATATCGTAATCCCGAAAGGAGTCGTGGTCATGTTTCGCGACACCGATCGGGGACGAGGGTCTTGGCTTAGCCGCCCGGACCGCGAGGAAGAAAACCTCTCTAAAAAATTACCCCGAATCTCGTGTTTTGGTGCGTGACCAGGAGATGCATGGCTGATGGGTAGTTCAGTCGCAAGCGCACTCCCAGCCGGGGGACCTGCGGACCCCTCGGTTGGGTATAAACCTTCGCTTGCCCGGGTTTTGGGGATCTCTGCCCGGGTCGACCTTTAGTTCTCCCCGTCTCGTGGGTTTAGTTATGGAGTCTATAAATAAATTTAAAAAACAAACAAATGATGAAGAAAAGACGGAGAAAGTAGAAAGCAAGAAGCAGAAGGAGAAAAAGGCGAACACCTCGTCTAAAGAAGAGGAAGTTTTATTGGAGACGCCTATCTCGAAGGAGCTCCTAGGAGTCAACTCGACTCCTGGGAGCAGAAGACATTCAGAACGTCTGCGTTCCAGGTCTGTCCTGTCATCTGAGGGAAACTCCCGTGCGATGGCCGACAGCCAAGAGTCGATGGAAGTGGAGGTTTCCAACACTGACTGTCGTAAACGCGGACGTTCCTTGGATCAGGACAGCGACACGTCCCATGAGATGCTTCCTCCCAAAGTAGCTAGTAGCTATAGAGGGAGGTCGCGCACGCCGGTCTCAACTCCGTCGGGCTCCGCCTTCTCTGGGAGGGAGGCCTATGTCCGAGTTCGAGCGGAGGGCGAGAACGTGGCGGAGGAGGAGATTGCAGATCTCCTGCTTAAAATTCAAGCGCCGGTGGTGGGGGGTTCTGTCCCCGTAACACCACTGACCATGCAGGAGAGAGCGAACGCGGCGGTGGTCGTTATCCCAAAAGTTGCCACCAAATCCACGAACCTTAAGGGTTCCTTTGTTAGGGCCCTTAAGGACTCCTCTTCCGCTATCTCTGGGGTCGTCGAGACCCTCATTGGAGACGTGGCGCGCCTCCAGGCCGCAAACGATGTGTTGACGGGGCAGGTCACTGAGCTCAGCGCTCAGTTCGCCCAATTTCGGGCACAGGCGAATTACCCTGAGCAGCCAGACCCGGTTGTCCGGCAACCTGCTCCCTCCCCATCCCCCGTTCCGGATGCCCACTTGCGTCAAGTTATTGACGCAGTGTGGCGCATGATGGACGGGCGCCTCGCTGGCCTGGAGGCAAGGCTGTCTCCGGCGACCATCATTCGGCCGCCACTCGCTGCGGCCAAGGCCGCTGCCACAGCTGTCACGACGCCGCTTCCCGTCTCGGGTGGCCGGGTGTCATATGCCGCGGCGACGTCAGCACCGGCGCCTGCGGCGGCACCAAAAGGTGGCCGATTGGCTAAAGCCGTGACCAAAGCGGCTGCAGCAAAGGCTGGGCAGCCGCCGAAGGCCGTGGAAAAAGTGGCGGATGATTTTCCTCCGCTTCCCACTCCAGCACCGAGGAGGATGAATGCGGCTGCTGTTGTCGCCGGTGCTGAGCCCGTGCCTGGTCCGTCCGCATCTGCCCCCTCCACGACTACCGCTTCCAGTGACGGGTGGCAGAAAGCCGGGGGAGGCAAAAAGCGGTCCCGGTGGTGGTTACCGTATCACCGGCGGCAACAGACAGTGGGCTATCCTACGCAGCCGTATTTAAAAAGGCCCGGGATAGCCTATCCGGTGAATTCGGTGGAGTAGGTGTCAGGATGCGCCTCGCCCAAACGGGAGCTCGAGTCCTCGAGTTCCCCGGGGCTGAAGGCGCTAAGACGGCGGACACCTTTGCCGAGAAGATGCGGGAGGTATTCGCGGCCACGGATGGTGTCAAGATCGCCAGGCCCACCAAGTGCGCGGAGCTGCGCATTTCGGGCTTGGACGATTCAGTGACAGTCGAGGATGTCCGCGTTGCAATTCGAGAGAAGACGGGATGCAACGCGGACAACATCAGGGTCGGCACCATCCGCCCCGGTCCAGGGGGCCTTGGCGCGGTGTGGGCCAGTTGTCCCGTGGCGTCGGCCAAGATTTTGAGCGACGCCGAAAGAATCCTCATCGGTTTCGTGAACGCCAGAGTCACGCTCCTGGCGGCGAGACCGATGAGGTGCGGACTATGTTTCCGCTGCTGTCGACCGGGGCACAAGGCGGCGGAATGCTCCGCCGCCCCTCACTGCCCTGTGTGCGCGGCGGGAAATCTTCCCGCCAACCATCAGATGGGGCAGGGTGGCTGCAAGCCGTCCCGCACTTCTCGACAAACTTCGGGGGCTAGCCAATCGACCCAGGCTGCCTCCGTTGTCAATCCTGCGTCGTCGTCGTCGCCCATGGAGGAGGTTGTAGAGACAGTCCAGTAATGGACCAAGTCTCCAACCTCCTTGTCCAGACGAACCTGAACCACTCTGCCGGTGCGCAGGATCTTTTCCTGCAAACCATGGTGGAGTGGTCGATAGGTGTCGCCGTAGCCTCGGAGCCCTATTACGTTCCTCCCAGTCCAAATTGGCTGGGTGACTGGGACGGCTCCGTGGCAGTCGTCAGCTCCACGGCGGCTCATTCCCCGCCATTGTCGCTAAGAGACAAGGGTACTGGATATGTTGCTGCCGAATGGGGGGGGATCACCATATATGGTGTCTACTTCTCCCCCAACCGGAGTCTGAGCGACTTCGAGGTCTTCCTCAATAACCTGGAGACCTCGATCGGACGTGCCCAGACGCTAGTCGCCGACTAGCGTCTGGGCACGTCCTAGTGCTGGGGGACTTCAACGCCAAGTCTGTTGCGTGGGGTTCCCCCAGGACGGACGCACGGGGTGATGCCGTAGAGGAACGGGCGGCATCGGTGGGCCTCTGTCTCCTAAACAGAGGCTCCACCAATACGTGTGTGCGACAGCAGGGGGGGTCGATAGTGGACCTTTCGTTCGCTACCCCTGCTCTCGCCGCACGAGTAAGGAACTGGCGTGTCTTGGAAGAGGTTGAGACGCTCTCGGATCACCTGTATATCCGATTTGAGCTCTCCCGGACCCAGGACCCCAGAAGGGGTCACACGGCGCGGCGTTCTTCTCGCTTCCCGCGATGGGCTGTTACGAAGATGGATAGGGACCTACTAGAGGAGGCAGCTATTATTTACTCATGGCTGTCTCTGCAGCCTCTAACTGAGGAGGTAGACATGGGGGCAGGCCGCTTTCGCGATGCGATTACGCAGATTTGCGATGCGGCCATGCCCCGCGTCCGAGGTCATCGGCCCCCAAGGAAGGAGGTCTACTGGTGGTCCCAGGAGTTGGCGGACCTCCGTGCGGCCTGTACTCGTGCCCGGAGGTCCTACACCCGCAGCCGGCGTCGTCACCGCGAGGAGGGCGAGGAGGACCAGCTTCATGAGGTGTACCGAGAGGCGCGGAAAACTCTGAAGCTGGCCATTAGCCGCGCCAAAGAGGAGAGGAGAAAGGAGATGCTGGAGGGTCTCGATCGTGACCCCTGGGGTCGCCCATATCGCTCGGCACAACAAAGGCTCCGCGCGTCGGGCCCCCCCCTTACGGAGACTCTCCAGCCCAGCTTCCTGCAGGATGTGGTTGAGGGCCTTTTCCCGCAACGGGCGGGACACACACCCCCGTCGATGGCCCTGTTGGCCGGACACGACGGGGAGGTCGAAAGTGAGGACGTTCCGCCCGTCACAGAGGCGGAGGTAGGGGCGGCTGTTCTACGGATCCGTTCCAAGAACACCACCCCCGGGCCAGACGGGATTCCTGCCCGAGCTTTGGCCCTCGCCCTCGACCACATGCCGGACCGCCTCAGGGAAGTGTTTGACGCTAGCCTGGCGTCCGGATGCTTCCCTGACTGCTGGAAGAGCGGGAAGCTGGTGCTTTAAACGAAGCCGGGACGGCCTACCGACTCGGTCGTGGCCTACAGGCCCATCGTGTTGCTGGACGAGGCGGGTAAATTGTTTGAGAGGGTCCTCTCTGCCCGCATCGTTCGGCACCTTGGCGAGGTCGGCCCCGATTTGTCGGACGCCCAATTCGGTTTTCGAGCGGGGCGTTCGACGGTCGGTGCTGTGTTGCGCCTGAGGGCTGTGACCGAAGACGTAGTGAGCTGTGGCGGCGTGCTGTTGGCGGTGTCGGTTCAATAGTCTGCCATTCAGCTGCATCAGGGAAGCACTCCTCTATCATGGGGTGCCACAGTACCTGAGGCGGCTAGTGGCAGACTATTTAGAGGAGCGTACCGTCATGTACGAGGACCGAGATGAAGTTTTAAGTAGTCGGCCCATGTCGTGCGGTGTTCCGCAGGGGTCTGTCCTTGGACCACTCTTGTGGAACATGGGGTACGACTGGGCCCTTCGAGGTGACCTCCCCGCCGGGCTGGGCGTAATCTGTTACGCCGATGACACGTTAGTCACAGCCCGGGGGGTGAACTTTCAGGAGGCGGCGCGCTTGGCTACCAGGGGAGTCTCTCTGGTGGTCGGGCGCATCGAGGCGCAAGGTTTGCGGGTGGTCCTGGATAAGACGGAGACCCTTTTATTTCATGGGCCCCGTCGTGGTCCACCCCATGGCGCCTCTATCGAGGTCAACTCGGTCCTCGTACCGGTTCGGGCCCACATAAGGTATCTGGGCCTGATCCTCGACGGCAGGTGGCTCTTCGACGAGCACTTCCGACAGCTTGCTCCGAAGCTGGTCGGCGCTGCGTCCGCCCTTGGGCGACTCTTGCCCAATTTGGGTGGACCCAGCGTCGCTACGAGACGGCTGTACACGGGGGTTGTCCGGTCAATGGCACTTTACGGTGCACCGGTGTGGGCGTGGGCTCTGACCGCCCAGAATAGGGCACGCCTCTGGCGCCCTCAGAGGGTTATGGCGGTTAGAGCCATACGCGGCTCCCGCACCGTGTCGACGGAGGCGGCGTGCGCGTTGGCCGGGACTCCCCCGTGGGATTTGGAGGCGGAAGTGCTCGCCGAAGTTTATCGGCGGACGACTGAGTTCCGGGCGGGAAGCGGCAGTCGGCCCCCGCCCGAAGAGGTACGCGAGTGGTGTGAGGCCGCTCGCCGAGCCACGATGGCTCGTTGGTCGTCCCGGCTGGAGGCTCCACGTGCTGGCTTTGCCGCCGTGGAGGCGCTCCAGCCGATCATCGTCGAGTGGGCAGGGCGGCAGCACGGGACCCTTTCCTTCCGACTGACGCAGGTTCTTTCCGGGCACGGCTGCTTCGGGAAGTACCTGCACTCGGTCGCTAGGAGGTAATTGAGTCCCGCCTGTCAGCGCAGCGACTGCAGTGAGGACTCGGCTCAGCACACGCTGGCGGTTTGCCCCAGTTGGGCGGCGCAGCGTCGGGCCCTCACTGCAGTCATCGGAGTGGATCTGTCGCTACCGGCTGTCATACGCTTATACCATGGCCGGTAGCGACAGGAATTTTACCGCGGTCGCTACCTTCTGTGAGGAAGTCATCTCGCAGAAGGAGGCGGCGGAAAGGGTCCGGGAGGACGATCTCCACTCGGACCTAATTCGCCGCCGGCGAACCGGGCGACGGAGGCGCGCCTACCAGCGCCTCATGCCGCCCTGAGTGTGGCCGCGGGTGGACGGGACGGGTTTTTCCCCTTTACCCGCTATAGTGGCCCCCCGCGAGGAGGCGGCGTCCGCGTGTGCCTGGACGTCGCCTAATTGAGAGGTTTTGAGTATTTTATACAGAGGTGGTGCCCGCGCTTTTGCGGGCAGGCGCTAGGGGGGATCCGGATGTCTTAATGAAAGCTGTTCCCGGATCCCTCCTACTTAAGGCGCAGTACGGCACACCTTGTGGTTTTAGTCGGTTCGATTTCGACACACCGCCCCACCGAAAACCCCGGTGGGGTGACGGCCCGAGGGGGGTTTCCACACGCACAAAAAAAAATAAAAAAAATAAAAGGGAGACGAGCTTGCAGCACGGTTGTGACGGGGTAACTGGTTCGCCTCGCTAATTCTTAGAAACATGGTTGCTTAGTTACTGTGTCTATTTTAAACTCGTCATTGCAATAATTTTCTATAGCTAGTAACATCACTACCTTTCGGTGGACTGGCAATATCTTACACTCTTTGAATAGTTCTTCGTAATTACTACTTTTACAGCGGTTTTTTGTTTTTATCAACTAATAGTTTCATAAATCTGATTTGTAATGATTCTACTTTATCCAAATATGTTTTAAATGTATTACCATAGCATGCCAGTCCATATGAAAGTAGTGAGTCCACCAGTGCATAGTAGACCGTGTACATAGTGGCCCTATCTAGTACAAACGGCGACGGTTCGCAGTGCTCGGTCTGTAAGGTAGGCACGGAACCACCTGTTAAGAGGTCCCGCAGCAGCTGGTGATGTTCAAGGGTGTCAAATGCTTTTTTGAAGTCAATGCAGACCACCACCACCTGCTTCTTTTGATCCAAACACTCATTGATGTCGTCCGCGAACTGTGCCAGAGCCGTTGCCGTGCTTCGTCCACGCCGGAATCCATGTTGTGCATTAAACTCCTCCGAAACGGCTTGACCGATTCTCATGAAATTTTGTGTGCATATTGGGTAGGTCTGAGAATAGGACAACATCTATTTTTCATCCCCCTAAATGTTAAGGGTAGTCCACCCCTAAAATTTTATTTTTTTATTTTTACATAAAAAAAAAAAAAAAATTTTATGATACAGCATTAGAAAATACATACAACCCTGAATTTTCAACCCTCTACGATCAACCCCTGTTTTTTAATAGAGATATTAGTATTTTTACTTTCATTGGTACAATTTTTTTTAAATATTTAACCCAGTGAAAATAGAAAGTGAGATTGTTATAATCGATTGTAATAATCGATTGCAGTCAAGTCGATGTCAAACGTTTTTTTTTATGGAATAGGGGGTTAACGAGCAGACGGGTCACCTGACGGTAAGTGACTACCGCCGCCCATGGGCACCTGCAACTCGAGAGTCACAAGTGCCTTGCCGGCCTTAAGGTGGGAGTAGGAGAGGAGGGGAGATGGAGAGATGGGGGAGAAGATGGAGAGAGGGAAGGGTTAGGGCCACCGATAACCTCACTCCTCGGCGAAATACAACGTAAGCATTGCTTTATCGATATGCCGATCGAGCCGGCCCATACGTGCCGAAGCATTGCTCTCCCACTGTTAAACTTTAAATATGTCAGTTTAGTTAATGAAGTACTTTGAATTAAGAAAATGAATGGTTGGTGTTTTGTTATTTTTATAGTCATAGACCTCATCCCACAATAAGTTAGTTATTTTTTGACTACCAAAATATTCATTAGAAATAATTATTGTGGCAAAACAACGTGTGCCGGGTCAGCTAGAATTTCATTGAGTACCGACTTTTTAGTTATTGCTCTATTTTTTTGCTTTTAATTATATGTATCATTCATAGACATAGTATAGGTACTGTCCTAAGTTTATGGTATCATTAATCTCTATGTATAATTTTTTTTTTGTTTTTGTCTATAAAACCAGTGTTTTATATACAAAAAAAGTGTAATTTGATGTTGGTTTTATACTAAATATCCATATATTAGTTCCTTCAACGTTCACAGATATTGATACAGTTTATTCAATCCATTAAATATATTTATATACAGCGAATTTTCCAGCCGGATGGCCCAAAGACACCTAATTTGTTTTTAATAAAAATAAAACTTGCATTATATTTATTTTAACAATATATTAACAACTTAATTGCACTACAATGATAATATATATTGGAAACGGAAGTTAACAATCCGGGACTATGCAACAATTGGTTTACAAGAAATAAATAACAAACTTAGTTAGTAGCACATCACTACAACCGACATTGCCGGACCACTTCGTGAGCTTAGCCCGGTGAACTGACCTTGCAATATATAGGACGATTATATTTTATACATAAAGTTAACAACGAACATTTAAACATATTTAATATTTTATGTTATGTCTTTTTAGTAATATTTAATACACCTTTAAATGTCTTTTTTAACTATTTAAACAAAAGTTGGGTTTATAGAAAGTGGATTGATTTAATATAAAATTCAAATTATACAATTTTATTACATCGTGTTTTTTTATATTTAATAAATCAGTTTCATTGGCGCCGTATTCCAAAATTATCATCTCAATATGAAATAATTTAAACATAAATTAATAACACAATAACGTACATAAGAATTATACCTAAATATTAGAAAAATCTAAATTTAAATGCAAGCTTGTTTATAAAATATATAATGCGCAATATTCTAAATAATAAAATGCGCACATTTTCTTGATTTATTTGTTTTGATTTCATTCGTTGAAGTGCAAATTGTGAGCGCACTTGTAATACAATCCATAATGTGTATATGAACTAAGTTATTCGAAGGAATGGGTATTTATGATTTATACAATAATTGGAGGCCCGATGTATCAAGAAGTGTTCCGATCATTGCCTTTACAGAACTTAATTCATGAAATTACTTGCGAATGTATATTCGAACGATTATTTAGTAAGGAGTCATTCCTTTTATTGACGGCGAAGCTTGTTTGACCTACTGGTGTTGCGAGAATATTGATTACAATTTACCATCGGATTGGCCGGGTGCTTGTATCGCACTTTACATAAAAAACAACATGGTGCACAATAACATCATTCTCCTTCTACTAAAGTGATTCCCAATAAATACTCAATTTTTCATTTACTTTGTGAGTTTTTATATTTCAAATATAGACAAGACTTCGCCAGTGTTATTTTTTAATTTTTTAAATATTACATACACATTCTTAACACAAGAATGTGTTCGCTTCGAATGTATTTTGAATGGAGTTCAAACCAATTGAGACGATTGCTGTTGGCGCGTGGCAGAGTAATTAAAGTAGTGGACTGTATTATAAGATTTAATAAGTGTACAATATGGCTTTAACAGTCGCGTCTGCGAAACGTTACAAATTTGAATGATGTATTATAAGGCGCGTGTAACGGCCGGCTGATGACGCGCCCGCACCTCTCCCTCCTCAGCGTTGAGTACATGACTCAACAATTGCGAATCGTTTATTTTATTGCTACACCAAGTGCTGTATTAAATCATTTAAATTTGATACTTTATATTAAACATGATCAATAATTAAACAATTGCTAAAGAATTATGAGTTACTATTAAATAATATTACAATAATATAGAGTATACAATAAATTTACAAAGGCGTGTAATGTTTGATCAGGGCGCAGTTCGCTCGAATCATAACGAAGTACCTGCGTTAGCAGAGTGGCCCTTATAACACTATTTCTGTTGAATTTACTGAACTTCTTTGTACTGCACAAAGGAAATGAGTTACACTATGAGGTT
Source organism: Callimorpha dominula (assembly GCA_949752705.1). Lineage (NCBI taxonomy): Eukaryota > Metazoa > Arthropoda > Insecta > Lepidoptera > Erebidae > Callimorpha > Callimorpha dominula. Next base: position 22,294,853 of record OX457003.1, on the reverse strand, counting down.
TGCTCAATAAGACAATTAAAATAACATCACCAATTATATACCACCAAATATATATATTTGACGATTTATACATATCAGATGTGTCTTTAATTTGATTATTTACTTACTACAAAAAGTTTACACATTATTTTTTCATAATTTAATAGAATTCGGACACCTATAAAAATCAAATGGCAAAACATGGTTATTTATGTAAATATACATATTTATATGAAACAATCCAGATTCAAAATATAACAAAGCAGGATATGGCTCAAGTGATTCAGTGGCCAAAGTACTACAATGGTAAAGGGCGAACGTTCCGTGCCGAGGTTTGTTTTCTTGACTAGGAATACACATATAATAGTATTGCATGTTTAAAACTATACGAATGTGCGTTATTATTATCACTAACATATATTACACTAACAAATTAACTACAAAATATCTTCTTTCATTTATTTATTTACACAGATTCCAGTAGTTCAAATACATTAATATTTAGAATGCACCTGTACATTTAAAATATAATAATTCACAAATATAAAGGGTCACCCTCCCACTCTCGACGATTTTTATTTTTTATACAATAATATACTATGCCTGCATACATTTGACAATTTTCTAGGATTACAATCTCTACCAAATAATTACCTAAATAGCAGCTCAACCCAAGCTGGAACTTGTATATCGTGCGTTTGCTACAATGCAATACTTATTATCTGTGATTGTCATTAACTTTGTACGCAACCATTAAAAAGATACAACACAATGTTCTAAAACTGCAATTGCTGCTGCAATCTCCTCTATTGAATGATTAAACGAAAAACCTTGAGTGACATTTGCGTTGTTTGCTGTTAAAGGTATGTAATGGTCTCCATTTTAAAACGACTTTTTACAAATTTGTAGCACTATCGGTTTCTCAATCGACAAGTAACGCTATCATCTTTAGTAAAAGAAGATTTCATTAAATGTAACAGATCGAAAAAAAAGCATTTTTAAAATATTGAGTAGAACATTTAGCAAATATAACACAGTCCAAGGACCACAGGATAACGAGACAATAAGTAGGTCTCGATGTCTCATGTTCATGACGAGAGGCGAGATTCGTTGGAGACAGTCACTTGTGAGCATTACTCTACTGGTTTTAATTATTACACATCTTTAACACTGCGATATGGTATTCTGTAAAATTTGGATTGAAGCGTGTAATTATTAATTAATTATTGTGAATGTGTAATTATCTTTAAAATAAATGCCGACTACGATTGAAACCACGGCTTAGTCAAATCGGACGATGACCGAGTTCCTTGTTTGCATAGGCAACGTAGAGTTGGTGCGAAGTTACGAGTATTCCTTGGTGAACTTGGCGTGGAACTTCTGGAACACTTGCAACATCTCCTTGAGTAGGTCGGGCTGGGGCAGGATGGTGGTCCTGAAGTGCCACGTGCCTGGCTTCTGGCCGAAACCTGACCCAGGGATTATGCAGATGCCTGGAATTTGTTTTAAGTGATAAAACATTTAGGCATTCAGTAAACTAATTGTTGAAGGCACCTTTATTTGAAACGTACAAAAGAACATTTATGTATTTAATATGATTATAGGTAAGTGAAGCTTAGCTTTACTTACCTATAATCATTGTCAGATCAGCTTCAAGATGCCAAATTCTAGTATTGTCATCCAACCTACATATACATAGTATAAAGTTTCAGGTCGATTCAGGTTAAAACTCGCTTCCAAGATTTGTTTACATCCCTAGTTAGTTAGTGACGCTAATAAAAGCGTTTTAATAAATTAAAACAGCTGATAAATAACTTCATCATAATAATTGCAAGAAACAAATCTGAGAGACATTGTAGGTATTATGTTCCATATACTTCCATAGTGATATAAATAAAAAAATACATTCCATTTCTTATTCAACTATTGCGGTAAATCTTAAAAAATCATAAAATAGCACATGAGGATCAAATTGACAGATAGTATTTCTTCTGTATATTTGTAAGATAAGAAAACCAAAAATATATGGAATCAAAAACAATATAGAGCCTGGAAATATTAAAATCGGTAAATATCCGAGAGAAACAAATGCGTTTCAAATGGTTTTAATAATTTAGATGATGAATTTTGTTGAGTGTTTTTACAGAATTCGTGTCATCAGTTTGGCAAAACTACCCCAACACCCGTAGGCGTGTGGACGTACCGGTGTCCTCGAGCAGGCGGAAGGCGTAGAACGCGTCGGGCTTCATCTTCTGCTGCTCCGCGGCCTCCACCGCTCGCGCCGGCAGCACGATTTGCGGGAACGCGTACATGGCGCCCTGACACACAAACACTACGTTATTTATATAGTACAACCGGGCCAGGCCACTCCGCACTTTAGGTATAAGCTACAAGTGCGTGGCGGGCTCGGCTAGCCTGCCACGCGCCGGCAGCACGATCTGCGAGAACGCGTACATCGCGCCCCGACACACAAACACTACGTTATTTATATAGTACAACCGGGCCAGGTCACTCCGCACTTTAGGTATAAGCTACAAGTGCGTGGCGGACTCGGCTAGCCTGCCACGCACCGGCAGCACGATCTGCGGGAACGCTTACATCGCGCCCTGACACACAAACACTACGTTATTTATATAGTACAACCGGGCCAGGCCACTCCGCACTTTAGGTATAAGCTACAAGTGCGTGGCGGGCTCGGCTAGCCTGCCACGCGCCGGCAGCACGATCTGCGAGAACGCGTACATCGCGCCCCGACACACAAACACTACGTTATTTATATAGTACAACCGGGCCAGGTCACTCCGCACTTTAGGTATAAGCTACAAGTGCGTGGCGGACTCGGCTAGCCTGCCACGCACCGGCAGCACGATCTGCGGGAACGCTTACATCGCGCCCTGACACACAAACACTACGTTATTTATATAGTACAACCGGGCCAGGCCACTCCGCACTTTAGGTATAAGCTACAAGTGCGTGGCGGGCTCGGCTAGCCTGCCACGCGCCGGCAGCACGATCTGCGGGAACGCGTACATCGCGCCCTGACACACAAACACTACGTTATTTATATAGTACAACCGGGCCAGGCCACTCCGCACTTTAGGTATAAGCTACAAGTGCGTGGCGGGCTCGGCTAGCCTGCCACGCGCCGGCAGCACGATCTGCGGGAACGCGTACATCGCGCCATGACACACAAACACTACGTTATTTATATAGTACAACCGGGCCAGGCCACTCCGCACTTTAGGTATAAGCTACAAGTGCGTGGTGGGCTCAGCTAGCCTGCCACGCGCCGGCAACACGATCTGCGGGAACGCGTACATCGCGCCATGACACACAAACACTACGTTATTTATATAGTACAACCGGGCCATGCCACTCCGCACTTTAGGTATAAGCTACAAGTGCGTGGCGGGCTCGGCTAGCCTGCCACGCGCCGGCAGCACGATCTGCGGGAACGCGTACATCGCGCCCTGACCCACAAACACTACGTTATTTGTATAGTACAAGCAGGCCAGGCCACTCCGCACTTTAGGTATAAGCTAAAAGTGCGTGGCGAACTCTACTAGTCGTGCCAATTATTCAATAGGTTGCGCCCTTGCGTCGTCCGTTCGTCGTTCAAGATATGACATAGTCACAGATTAGTTTTTATAATGTTAACGATTTTCTACAAAAATATAGCTCGCGATTATAACATTTCAGAAATGCATCGGGACTCTAATTATAACTTTTTATTTTGTTACATACTTTCCGTAGCAGACACTTCAAAGGCCGAAATAGGGATGAAGGTGGTCATTGCTACAAGAGGGAAGAATAACGTATTCGAAAATAACGGTGATCTTAAACTCGACGTGAGCAATGGAAACCAAAGCAGGCTCACCTGGGTTCCGTCTTCTCACCGCCTCGCGTGGAGATTCCACCTTCAGTTCATACGTTTTCACGCAGCAAGCTCTCGATTTCGGATAGCGAAGGGAGTTCACTTTTCTATTTTTGACGGTATGCAGGTAGATTTTGGATTACACGTCTGTCGCTAAGGACGGGTTTCGATAAAAAAGAAGAAGGGCCGTATGACGTACCCGTATTTTACGAAGTGAGCCTGCTCGCGCCGTTTTGAAATGGTTTCATGCGTTCACGAGCGAGTTTAAGAACATTTACGGCACAGATAATGAACGGTAACGAAACACTGATTTTATATCATCATATTTTACTAAACATTATTTAATTTCGACATTTAATTTGTTAATCTATAGTTTATTTAATAACAGTTTGATCTGTATAAAGAATAATATTTATGTCTGTATGTGTTACGTATATTTTGTGTGTATTTTTATAAATTTTCTTTTAGCTTATACTTTTACATACCACAGAAGGCGACCCTAACATCGTGCGTCGTCAAAAGGGATAAGAGTTCGGTAGAAAGAGAGGCAACTTCGAACATAAGTGTAGGTAATCAGCACTGTGCGATCTGAATTGCACTTTATTGTGTCTGAGTAGGAGTCGCTATTATTTAAATAATTTTGCGGAGTCGGCCTTCTGTACTGATACTATTATGTATTCTATAGTACAGCGATAAAGCTTGTAGTGGTCGGTTACCTGTACGACGTTGCACGAGAAGCCCTCCATCTTGTTGAAGGTCTCGTAGATCATTTGCGCTCGCTTGTCCAGGGACTGAAGCACGTGCGCCTTCTCCTTCGCGAACAGATCGTACGAGGGATCCCCGGGGGAGGGCTCCCGGGCCTGGCGGAGATCAATGGTTTCACATCATCACGTTAAACTTCATACGTTTTCAGATTTGTTGGGTGTTTGTTACGCGATATCTTCGCCATTTGGGAACCGTTTTCAATCATTCCTTTTTTTAATAAAAAAAAAATAATAAAAAGGTAAATATTCTTCTGAGGGTGGAAAATTAAGGGATGAAAAATAAAGCTTAATACGATTTACCATAATTTAGAAGCATTGGAGTCGGTACTACTTTTTAAAAGTAAATTATTATTTATGTTACATATCTATTCTCATATAGTCTCTATTCTATTCTATAGTACAAGATCAGTCAATATAAAAGGGCGTAGTAAAAATTTCTTTTAACCTAAACTAAATGAATAATGAGCTAAATCCATATTGTACAATACTCACGACACAGTCCAAGACCGTTTGCCCCAGGGAGCTGGGGCACAGCATGGCGGACATGGCCTTGTACAAGTTGGCCTGAACTCCAGGGTCCAAGTTCACCAGCTCCATCCACCCGCCCCTGATGCCGCACTCGCCCATGTAACCCTTCGAGGCAGACATGAACGAGGCCAGCTCTAACTTGTTGTAAGGGGAGCCCATTTCAGTAATCACCTGAAATATAATTGGTATACTTTTATTGTTTCTTTTACCTTTTTTAGAGAAGAATAGAATATTCATTTATTGGCAGAAAGCAGGTACAGTAAATGTTTTTACCCGTGTACAATCTAGCATATGTTAGGCAGGCAAACATTATAATAATAATATTTTGTTTTGTTAAACACGTTAAACTTCTTGAAGTAAAATTTAACCTTATCATATTTTTGATAAAAGTTATAGACTTAACGGTGTTGTTAAAGAAAGACAAGACTAGTTGATTAAATCCAATACGTAGATCCTATGGAGGACACTCTTTTTTAACGTGTTTTACAAGTTTCTGGTTACATTGCTTATAAGCGCTAATGAAATGTGAGGGCAATGTAACATATTGTTCTATAATAGCAGTCCAGAGACGACCAGCCTCGACCAACAGCACTCGTTTGTGAGCATGACGCACACAAAGGGAGCCGAACGACCTGCCACGTCTGTCACCATCTGCAGGACTTCTGGGCGAGCATGACATATTCAGAAATGCTAGGCAACATGGAAAATTAACTTAATCTGTAAGTGACACAGTTCTCACATGTACAATTCAAAATGCATAGTTGTGGGGGATCCATTCTGTACTTAAGTACAATAATGAACTTACCTTCTTGAATGAATAGAACTGGCTGCCCTCGGCGTATACGTTGTGTTGGTATACTTCGTCGGCGAATATGAACAGCTTCTTCTCGTGAGCAAACTTCACGATCGACTCGATGTTCTCGCGCGACAAGACCTGGTGGGGGGAGGGAGCCGTTACGTTACGATATATATACGATTATTTTATTTTGGCAATTATCACGCTCTATCATGTTAGTACAGCTAAATGAAACGTATCATTAGCACTATCGTCTGTCTTCGTTTAATGTAATTACTTATCACATGTGGGGCCTATCACTATTACAAAATGTTTAGTTCCATTGGTTTGAAGTTAAATTTTAGTTGTTGATGTTGCTAACGGGATTGGCAAGTAGTTATTTTATTAAGAAGACCAACCCTATAGGACATTACAAACATTGAAACAACTGAATAAAAGAACATCCAGAATAGGGACAACTACTTATGGATCACACAATCCCGTGTGGGAATTCGAACCCACAACACTCAGCGCGGTATAGAGGCTAGGCATGTAGGTGCAGTCCCACGTGCCCGGTAGTTTCCGAGGTGACATTGTGCTAAACGACTATTATTGGGCACCTGGCTGTATGGGTGCTTGGGGTGACATTGTGCTAAACGACTAGTATGTGAGCACCTGGTTATATGGATGCTCGGGGTGACATTGTGCTAAACGACTAGTATGTGAGAACCTGGTTATATGGATGCTCGGGGTGACATTGTGCTAAACGACTAGTATGTGCGCACCTGGCTGTATGGGTGCTCGAGGTGACATTCTACTAAACGACTAGTGTACGGGCATCTGGATGTTTGGGTGCTCCAGGTGACGTTGTACAAGTTGTACGAATAGTGAGTGCATACCTGTCCGGTGGGGTTGCCAGGGTTGATGACGACGATGGCGCGCACGTTGCAGGCGGCCGAGCCCTCGGCGTGGCTGCGCCGGAGCTCGTCGGCGCCGAGCGCCCAGCCGCGCGCCTCGTCCAGGTAGTAGCTCACCGGCGCCAGCCCGTACTCCGCCAGGGACGCCGAGTACAGCGGGTACTGCGGGATCGGGATCATTATACCTGCAACACACAGCTCCGCTCGCTTATTTGCTTGCTTCAAAACTACCACCCTGCTACTGCTATGGGTCAGTAAAAAAATACTTACACTGAAGAGGCTCAAAGGCTACTTCTTGTGTCAAATTAAAGCTATTCTTACAGCTCATCAGCACCGACTTTAAAACGAGAACAAGAAGTTGAAGGCGATAACGTAGATGTTCGCAACAAGCCGCCTTCTAAATTGTTATTCTATTATAGAAAACATTAAGTATTGCCTCTTTTTAATTTTGCAATCGAAGCAAGAAGTTTATCCTTTTAAAGTAATTTCCGCAACCTTTCAATAACAGATCTTTAAGGGATCTACTAGACATAATGGTTCCTTCATCTTATGACTAAATAAACAATCACTACATCCACCACCATTCTCCAATGCCAGTCTAATCTGCGACAAGTAAACCTTATCGTGCAATCAATATGTTATCGCTAAATGAGGTCATTAACCATATATGTCAAGTAGGCGGACTTTAATAATACATCATGTTTATTATGTTGGACCACGTCCGGAAGGTAATCCCTATATTATCACATCACCCTGCTTCTCACCGCCCTGGACGATCACGTAACTGCTTAGTGAATGATATTACTATCTACGCTTACTGGTAATATAATTGATAACCGGTGTATATTGGTTAATGCTGTGTACAGTTCATTAGGATAAGATATAATATATAATCCTCGTATAACTAGGTCCTTAGCACTGTTGTGCTGGCTGTTTGACACACCAAGCCTCGTACGCAGCGCGCCAAAAATATTTATGGCGAGCGGAATACTCAACATTGTCCGTCGACGTATTAACAGACCTTTACATTTATGTACATAATAGTTTAAAAATAAAAATATCATAGTTGAAAATATTGATTGAATGCCGATTTGATAAATTTAAAAAATTACGTATTTATAGAATTTTCTCTTTTTAATTTAAGGTATGGTTATGTAATATTATAAGGACAAAGGGTACCTTTCATTAAAAAAAAGTAAGTGCTATCCCCGAAGGATACAAAAATAACTTGAACGCGAGCGAAGCTGCAGCAGCGGTTACTAACCTGTATACTCATCGTAACGTTACTACAGAGTACCACATACAAACAACAGTGGAATCCAGTTTGAAGGAGGAACAGAACAAAAGATTTCTGTTTGCAAGGGTAGTCCCTTGCAAACAGAGTGAACAAGAGTACCCTTGATAGGGTAACCAGAACTCAACGAGAAGAGGGTGGATGGATAGAGGGTCGAAAGCGCGCAAGTAACACGTATGTGAAGGTATTACGAATTACAAAGACATGGTTACGTTTCTACTGTGGTGGTACGGGTATTGTGTCCTCCCAATACAAAGGGACGATCCTCCGACCAAGCTAGGCTAGGTGATCATGTCTGGCGGACCGCATTTCATGTTGAGTAGTTTTACCTATACATATATATATATATATATATATATATATACTAATCGGTGCGAGGCTTTCCTTGCACGATTTCGGATCAATAATAATTATTCCGTAGTTCGGCGTGTCTTCGTTAAATGACAATGAAATATGTTTTTCGGTGTATGTGGATGTCGGCACACTATATAGGTAAGGTTTTAAAAACGTCATGAAAGGACAGCGTTTAATGTCTGCAATACTTTTGTAAATATATTCTAACAAAAGCAAACAGCCAGTAAGCAATAATCTTTAGTTCGGTCTATTTAGCGCACCAAAAGGCGAGACATATAAGCATATTTTAACGTGAGATGTATGATTGAAGAAGCGAGTCGTCAGTCGTAACCTTGAGGGTTATTATAGAATGGGTCTACAGATCGATTTGCGTCGCGTTACTAAACAAACAGTGCTACTTCAAAATATACACGGCAGACTATAATGTAATTGGTTTTATTACCATAACCACAAAATATAAATATAATAAGATTTTTCGGCTACAAATGTGTTTGTACATTTGCCGTGAGGTTTTCCACATGCCTCTCGACCTCATCCCATCCCACTAATAGTGAATAAGTATCTTTCTAAACAATGTATGTTAGGTATGACATCATATTATTTCATACAAGTTTGTACACAATTTACCTAACTACTAATTTGGTGTATCACTCAACTACTCTATTATGCTCTGCCCATTCCCTTTTTTTTTTGACAGTTGCTTGAAAACGTAACTGTGTCAGAGCTTGTAAAATTATACTTTAAAATGCACTGTTAGAAAAACATTTTATATTTTATGAAACTTTACAAGTAGTAGGTATATCTTTTTAAATAAATGATTTTGTTTTAGACAATTAAAATAATAACTTGCTATTGTACGTAGGTAGTGATGTGAACAAATGTTTATACTGATATCAAAGTCTCCCATGACTACGAGTGTTCTTGTGTTTGCCGCTTCTAAAGCATTTGGTTCATTGTCTAGACTTTTCTTCGGCTCTTTGAGTCTGGCATCGGATAACAATGGTCTTACGTTTAAATTCGCGACATGTACGTGACTTGATATCTGGTCTCTGTATTAGTTTTTGTTTGGGGAGTTTTCGTCTATCTCCTCCACTTTATTTCCGGTGACTAACCAGCCTAATAGCTATGGGGATTCAACATTAGCTTCTTTCTTATTTGTGTTGGTAGTATTAGTATTCAACAATAGTTAGTTATATTGTAGCCTTTATTTCTCTTGGGCATTTGTTGTAATATTTTTACCGTCTCACCTCTTTCTGTGCTTGCTTTTTTTCCAGAATATGAGGAGACTTGGACAAAACTCTTTTCGGTGTTCTTCTTGCTTTATTTGGGTTATTTTTGGCTTGATTTTCTTTTAGTTATTATTTTATCTCCTGTCAGTATTACACTTTCTCCGTGTTCACGTTTCTTCTTAATTTCTTCTTGTAACTCTCTTCTTCTTTGCAAAACGTTCTGAATGAAGTCTTCTTTAACATACCAATTTGCAGATTCGAGTAACTTGTTTTTCTTTAGCATTTCTTATTTTACGTCCTACTGTTGTGAATGTTAAGACCACTGGTCTAATTTTCCTGTTCTTCCTCTTTTCGAATCGCCTATTATCTTCTATTTCGCCTTTATGATTTATTTCCATTCTATTGTTGATAATACTAAAAACAAAACTATT